>JAOTON010000151.1:42500-204041 GCA_034440635.1 Lepas anatifera
TTCCCTGGGCGCTGCTTCAAACTAGTAATTTTAGGTTTTGAGGTCGGGTTACTTGACCCTGAATAGCTCCTTGACCTGACTTGACCTTAACTCAAGAATTTTGTCAGATGAGTAAAATTGATCAGGGATAAGGTACTTAAGTTTCGTTGTTCTGCGTCTCTTCGTTTTTTAGCTATCTGGGGAAAACCAGGAGGGGGAGGGCGAAAATCGCCCCTCCCCTCCCCAGCGGGGCGCGTGTTAACATCAGTTAACATGCTCCTCGCCGCCGCAATCCTAAACCTATTAACGTTTGAAAAGAACTGAGTGATTAAAACGAACAACCCCCGCCCCCCGATCGGCAATCCTGTGTCCACCTATAACCGGCAGTAACGATAAATGGTGCTCGGAGGGTCCGAGGCATCGGCGGGGAGAGGGGGACGGAGTGAGACCTTACCTCCATTGTCGAGTCTGGTTGACTGGCTCCACGGTTAGTAGAGACACTACTGGCCCTCCGTCCCCGGCGCAACCCCGACATCGCCTCAGAGCCACGCGGCCTGATCACGTGATCACGTGACCAGGTCACTTGATCCAAAATACACCAATGATAATCGGTTCGCGCCAAGAACCACACACGTTGGAGTTGACAAAAGCACCGCCGTAACGAGATCGAACCCGCGATACTGTCATTAGGAGCCCGCTGCTCTACCGACTGACCTAACCGAGTTCGCACGAGTGGGCTTCGCCACAACACTATCAAATTGAAACTCATACATAATGGGCCCACAGTTCTACAGCATATATTCCTGCATTTTCCATATCGACGACCTAACGTTACGTACGAACCATGGCTTCTCCTTTGAAAGATATGGGGAAAATCGTTTAAACTGAATACCTTAGTAATGGATGGTGATATACCATTTATTTTAACGGTATTATGTTTGCCTTATCCGGGTTCTGTCGATGCATTTTCTATAATCTGACCTTGTGACCGCAGGTCAGCTCAGTCCTTATTTACCGGATTTGACCTAGAAAGGTCAAATTATAAATAATTCGATTCGACTTGCTGCGAGGATTCCGTTTGCCTAAATATTTTTGATCTATCTTTACTAGTTCAAATCAATGACGAAAAACATTCATCTACATTTTAACTCTGGCTTATCAAAATGTGATGAAATAGAACCAGAATATTATTTCAAGGGAAATTTCCGTTTCGTTGTTAATAAATGCAGTCTGTGTGTCGTAAAAGGTGACTCCAGGGAGCCGTCGTCGAGACTCCAGGGAGTCCCAACGACTTACTTCCGCTTATCTCCAATAAACTTGAAAGTTTCAGTCTTGGTTGTCTTACGCATACACCCATCTCCTAAACGCTAGCTTTCTGTTTAAAATCCCAGGTGTGCGCAATTCCTCGAAAATTGTCAGAATTAGCGTTTTCCGTTTTCAGTTTATCTCTTTAGTACTATTTGTTTGTTGAATATGCTGAAGCTCATGAGAATCATTGGCGGACGCAGGGGGAATTCTGGTCATGGCCCTACCCAAAGTGCTGGAAGGGGGGCCAAATTACTTTTGCACCCCAAGACCAACTCGCTGTTCCCCCAAATTTCGGGTCTACGTCCGCCCCTGATGTGAATGCATGGACGTATCGCTGCTGTGAAGGAGCCGGCCGCTGATTGGCGGAGGTCGGCCGGTCCGGCGCCCGAGGCGGGCCGAGCACGTGACCTATGCGGTCAGAGCCAGGCGGCCGGTTCCCCGCAGTGTCATTCGAGCTGAATCGTCTGGCAGGTAAGGGGCGGTCCGGGTGGCTCAGTGCATACCAGTCCACAAAATTACAAGTTCACCTGTCCTGTCAGCTTGCTCAGTACGCTCTCACAAACCGAGGATCTCTGACAGGAGAGGCCGCGCCCCTCTGCCGTTGGCATGTTTGGGCTGTGCCTTTGCACTTGTCGGAGCAGCTTGCATGATCGGTTTAACCGTACCGTTCTTGAGCATGCAAGCTGTGGCGGGGGAGGGGTTCTTACCTTGCCTGCCACCCAACAAAAGGTCTAAACTGGGAGTAGATTTTGACCCTTGTATTCAAATACTGCAAATTACAGAAAGTACGAATTTCAGTGCTTGATTCGACTGTTACACAAATTTCAGTGTCATAAGTACAGTCCACTAATTTTCGGTTCACGTTACATTACACCATCGGTTGTCTGTAACACGCCTGATAATCACTGGTGACGATTATGCTCGATCATGTTTATACATAAGATTATTTTCAGACAATGTTTAATGCTACTGGTCCAGTCTCCTGGCCTTTAACCTGATTTTTTTCAGAACAAGCGTAATGCCTTCTTGTTTTGTTCCTAAGTGTTCTCATCTTAATTTAAGAAACTATTACAAATTTTTCTCTTTTCCAGGAGATACCAAGCTGAACAGGTAGTGGCTGACCACTATCAGGTAAGCTATAACAGGGGCGGCCTTGCTCGAGGCGCCCCGCCCCTACGCCTGAAGCTATAACAGGTAAGTAAGAAGTCAGTAAAAAATGATCAGGTAAGTCAGTAACATTAATGCTTCCATTTTTCGACGCGGATAGGTAATGAGGACCCGGCGCGTGACGTCATCGGACCTCATAAGCAGGCCCGAGTCATCATGGTAAGTAGAGGATCCGGAGTTCCTGGTGGAGAAACCTTAGTTAGTGTAAATTGTTTGTATGCGTTATGCCGGCTAGATGTTTATGCGATAGATGAAATCGGAATTTTGCATACTTGTACAGACATTATGAAAGTCTTTCAGCATGATTCCAAAGACGAGGAATCTTCCATATAGGGTCAAGAAACGTGAATATATCTCTCCTATCTTGCTATCGTGAGCCTGTGTCTGAGAGAGTCATGTGGCGATATACTGCTGCCCATGCTCGATCAGGCCGGTATTCACTAGCGGGAACCATCGTCTGGTTTATGCAACACCGGTCTAATTGTAGTCAAGTGCTGTGAAGAAAGTAGCGTAACTAGGGGATACAAAAGTGTGACACCACTGTAACGATAAGCGAATGTATTCATGTTGGTGAGATAAGACTGGGGATTGGCGCTTGCCCTTCAACTGTGCCACCGAATTTCGTTTAAAAAAGTGACGCCTTTCAGGCAGACAATTGATTTAGTGGCATGCTCCAAAATTTGGCGACTGCAATTTAATCCAGTAATACGTCCTGTCATATCATTACGTTGCGCAAATCTCCGACCCATACCACGTACCTGCTGGATGGCACACCGAACGGTGAACGGAGGTAAGGAACCTCGGGTGTCATGCTAGACGCCAGCCTGACCCTCGCGTCTCACGAAGATTACACCGTAGCAAAGGCCAGTAGGATGCTCGGCCTTCTCATGTATAGTATGCAGACCCCTGATATGTCGATGGCGCCCCCCTGAAATGTCTCCTCCCACCCCTCCCCCAGGATGTGAAAATCGGCGCCCACCGATATGGTTTTGCGCCCATCTGATGTTTTGCCGGCCAAAAGTGACGCCCCCTGGTCCGGATGCCCCCCCCTCCGATCGGCAATCCTGGACCCGCCTATGGAAATCTCCTCTCTGCCAAGGTGTGTTATTAAGTTTAATTTCGTTCAGCATGACCTACTGTTCGTTTAACACGCGCATTGACGGGGGCGGGTACCACCCCCTCGGGTTTTTCGAAATAGAAACGGCGGCGCTAGCGCCGCCGTACTTGGTATACCTTTTCCCTCATCATTTTTACAACTTCTGTGAAAATTTTAAGGTTAGGTCATCTGGTCAGGTCACAAGTACAGGTCAAGTGACCCGACCTCAAAAAAGTTTAAGATAGCATAAGTCGGAGCGGGTAAACTTATCCGATTGAAACTCATATCGCATAATGGTCCACCGAGTTCTCTAAAATATGTTCCGGTATTTTGATATCGATGACCTAAGGTCAGGTACGACGCATGACCTCTCCATTGGAAATACATGGGAAAAATGGTTTTACGGAATAACTCAGTAACGGATGGTGATAGAGCATTTATTTTAGCTGCATTAGACTCGCCTGGGCTTTGGGTTCTAATGATATGCATTTTATATAATTTAACCCTGACCTGACCTCAGGTCAGGTAAACTTGATTTGACCTAGAGGTCAATTATATATATTCGATTCGGCTTGTAAGAGGATTCATATAGTTAAGTCGTTTTGCTCTATCTTGTTCAGATGTAATGCCCGAAAAACTGAATTTTACATGTTATCCCTATGACGGGCATGTTTTGACCTCTCGTGACCTTAAATGTGACCTGACAAAAAATGGTTCAAATGTTTTCGATGAGTGGATGGCCCAACGCCGTTACCGTTTTTCGCTACCTACCGTGGTTCTCGATCTTAGGGCGGTACCCGCCCCCCGTAATGAGTGGCTAGCCCCGTAATCGTGTTAATACGTATCATGGAAAGCTGGACTGTCGTGACCTAATCTCCGAGTTCGGTTTGACTTTGTCGCGGCGTCCACGTTTTTTCCCCTGTGGGCAGCACACTGTTCGTGCCAATACTGTCCAGCCCAGCCGAACACTAATACGAAATATGTCTTGTACAAGCTTCAAACTCTAAAGTTATCGAAGTGTGGTTTGTGGTCTGGAAGTGAAGTTTTCGAAAGTGATGGATCTGGTATTTTCTCAAAATATTAGAAGTTTGAGCGGTCTAAAACATGATGTCCAACGCTGGGAGGGGCGGCCTACAGCAAAAAAACATACCAGTTATCGGGAGGCCGCGAAAGAAGGATGTCTCCCCTCTGTATCCGTGACTTTCCAAATACAACTTTCACGTGCCTGTTCACCAGGTTTCGGCATTTCCTAGGCGTTTGGCTACTAATGTCGGACGCCTGGTATGAACATGGGCGCCTTTGGTGTTGTAAGAGAGCCCGCCAGTGCTCTCGCCCTTTCCTGGTGTCTGTCTCGGAGCCGTCTCCTTGTGTTGGCGTCTGTGTCGTCTCCCCTTGCCCGTTTCTGTACCGTCTCGCTGTCTGTTGAGCCTCTCCTTGTGTTGGCGTTTTTTCCTTGCCATTTCTTGCCTTCCGTGTCCGCCTGGAGCCGTTCTTGTGTTGTTTCGATTTCTGTTCTGTGCCGTTCCTAGTGACGTTTTTTTCTGCGTGTCATTGCTGTGCCGTCTCATGTCCTTTGTGTCCTTGGGCGTCTTGCCTTCCATTATGTCATCTTTGTCCGTTTCTGTGCCGTTTCCGCGTTTCCGTTCTGTGCCGTCTCCTCGTTTCCATCTCAGTGCCGTCTCCTTGGGCCCGTCTCTGTGCCGTCCCCTTATTTCCGTCTCTGGTCTCCCCGTGTCAGTCTCTGTGCCGTCCCCGCGCGTCGGTCCACGCCACCACAGCTGATCGGTGCCCGGTCATTGCGCCCGTCCCATACTGCCGACGCGGCCGTCCCAGACAGAGCGGCCGCACCGGCTCCGGCGCGACGGGCACGTGGTTCCCGCCGCAGGGGCGGGTCCAGGTTATAGTCTCACGGGGGGGGTGGGCGGGGAATACTTCTCAGAACTCGGAACAGAACTCACTCTCTGGAATGTATGATTTGGTCAGATAGAAGAATGATGTGAGAGAAGAATGATGTGGTAAGATAAAATCAATACACCGCGCTTTGCCTGCTTGTTTCCAGCCCTTTGAACCACCCGTCGTGTCTGCAGAAACAGGGGAACGGTATCTAGAGAAGCAGGTCTCACTGGAATGGAGGGATTTTGAGCGGTTGACCTGTAAAAGGATTAAAACGCTTGGCCACCTTTGAGCTGTGACTAGCCACTGAGGTCCTCGGTTCATGGTGGGCGACAGTCCGGCACGATTTCGCCAACTGAGCGCATATTGCACCATTTTAACACCCGCACTGGAGGTGGGTCTGGCACTAACGCGCACTGGAGGGGGCCTGGTAGGCCCCCTAAGATCTCGGAAACTAAGAGGGTTAGAAAAACGCCACTTGGTAGGTGGGTGGTGGCTATGGTGATCTACATGATGACCAATTTTCATTGACCTAGGTCAATATATTAAAGGTCAAACGAGGTCGTAAAGGTCAAATATTGGCCATGCTGGGATTGATTGGTAAATGCTGTGATTATGCAGCAAAATGGCGGGAATAAGCTAAAGACGGACAAGGTTCATAAAGAGGTCTCAAGGAAGCTTCCCCACAACTTTTGGGTCAAGGTCATGCAAGGCCATCGACCTTTAAGGTCACCATATGGTATACTACTTATTATTTACACTTTGACTAACACTGTAGCCACTGTTTGGCGGGAAATGAGGATTGACCTTTCCCAATGACCTTTGACCTTGACCTTTGACCTTGACTTTTGTATTGGGGTACCCTACCGATGACGTCATAACATAATATATGTCAGACGGGGTAACGTCATTTGGCCGGACGCACAGTGGTCAGTGACCTTGAAAGTGCAGATATGACCTTGACCTGTGACCTTTGACCTTGACCTTGACTTTCATGTGAAGTGACCTTGACATATAGTCCCGATTATATGACGTTATGACGTCACCACTCGGTCTTCAATGCAAGCTAACTGGTCCGACCGCGCGTTTACGGCGATCTCAAAATGCAGGTCTGACTTTGAAAGCCTATAAGTCAAAAAATTTCCGGCCGATTTTCAAAAAGTCTTCACCAATCGACGCGCTATTAAATTCTGTTAAATGTGGCCACGTTTCGTTTTTCGACTATAAGCAGTTCTCCGGCCACCTTGTAAAAACAGGTGGGGGGCCTCCGAGGCCCCCTCCAGTGCGCGTGTTAAGTGTTTCATCATTCTGGGGTGTTACGCCCTTGAATTTTTCCAAAAGAGATTTATTAATTTCTATGCTTTGACTTGTTTTTTATTGGCCTTACTGATAGGAAATGATGGATGCGAATGATGTGATTTATGGATAGACTTTTCATGAGGGTTAATTGTTACAAGTCACATTGAAATATTGCAGAGCTGTAACATACTTCTTGTTCTTTCACCCATGAGGTTATAAACATATCAATTTATAAATTTCCCTCTGAGTGTATTTACCATGACATGGCAGACTATCCCATTTATGAAACGAAACAAATAGACGTTACAAGTGCGTGATTCTGGAACAAGCGGCACCCTCTGTCACCCCATGGTTACGTACTTCCACGTGGAGTACGACAATGACCAGCCGGACCAGTTTCGGGCCATCCAGCCCGAATGGTCCGGCATCAAACTGGTTATTCCAGTTTGGCAGCCTACTACCGACGATGCGGCAAGGGTGAAAAAACCGTTACGACGAACAGCTGTCTTACCAATGGCAGCGTAACTTGCCTTATGACAGCGTAGCTTGACGTTAGTTAAGGACTTTTATAAGGCGTTCTGTGCACGGCACCTCTGCTCGCCTCTAGTATGTGGGAAAATTCATAGGTGAGGATGAGTTACTTTTGTCCCAAAGCAATAGGGAGGTTATTACAGGTAATGCGTCGCGAGGTGTTGCAACACTTGCGAGGGAATGGTCGTAGCTACGGCAGGAAGAACGAGCCAAGGGTGTTGGATTAAATAAGAAATCTTCTGCAGTACGTTTGAGGTAAATGTTGCGGAGAAGTGTGAATTCGGTTAACTGGAATGTCATAGGCAGAATAAAGACTCGCTACGAATAAGCGGACATCTGTTTACATCCATGAATAAACAGCGGGATTCCCTGCATTTCCCATGTCCGTGACATCCAGGGGCTGCATACAAAGGGCACATAACTCCGAACTGCTAACGTGAAGGACACATGCTGGTTTTTCGTTCGTTTTGTTTGGTAATTTGGAGAAAATATAGGACCATTTGTAATGGCTTTTCAAGAGATGTTGTCGTTTTGGAGATATTGCAGGACAACGCTTGACTTCACACTTCCAACAAATTGCGTCGTCTGCCAAGAAATCAGTGAGTGTTCTGGGTGGAACCCTGTGCCCCACCACCTCCGCTCTAGGTGGAACACTGTGCCCCACCACCTCCGTTTTGGGTGGAACACTGTGCCCCACCACCTCTGCTCTGGGTGGAACACTGTGCCCCACCACCTCTGCTCTGGGTGGAACACTGTGCCCCACCACCTCTGCTCTAGGTGGAACACTGTGCCCCACCACCTCCGTTTTGGGTGGAACACTGTGCCCCACCACCTCCGCTCTGGGTGGAACCCTGTGCCCCACCACCTCCGCTCTGGGTGGAACCCTGTGCCCCACCACCTCTGCTCTGGGTGGAACACTGTGCCCCACCACCTCCGCTCTGGGTGGAACACTGTGCCCCACCACCTCCGCTCTAGGTGGAACACTGTGCCCCACCACCTCCGTTTTGGGTGGAACACTGTGCCCCACCACCTCCGCTCTGGGTGGAACCCTGTGCCCCACCACCTCCGCTCTGGGTGGAACCCTGTGCCCCACCACCTCTGCTCTGGACTCACCTACACATCGCCACGGGGTAATATGGCGCTTGGGGGCACCACGGGGATGTTACTCTTCCCTAAGGAGGCCCTAATTTTTCACCAAAGAATGGGTTTCGGGAAAACAAAATTTCAACTTAGGATTTGCGTGTGGTCGACAATGTCGCTATTTTGTTTCTTTTTCTCCGTGGGTCTATCATGCTCATCCATGCTACCATATGAGAGACAGGGCTTACAAAAGTTATCAAAAACATTGTTGTCAATGGGCGAAAAGCGGATACTTCGATAAGGTAATTCCGATGATCGATGATCAATTATCGCAGATATGACTATAATATTTTCGATGACTAGTTCAATAATCGTTATCAACAAAAGTTATCAAAGTGCTAGTCGCTGCTAGTGTTTTGCTGATATCCGCTTTGGCACAACGACGGCACGATTCTACTGCTAAATCAAGTAATTACCCAGAATTGTTAGGCTTAATCGACGCACAGGCCTTTACCTGAGTTTCATTGCTTTGACCAGCGTTATGGGCTGATTTTCTTTTATTTCGTTCGAAAAGGTCGGACAAGCTTATACACTTATAAGCACTCGAGGAGCCCCATATGATGGATCAAAATAGAGTCCATGACCTAGCCAAAGATAGAACTAACGGTTCTTCTAGTTACCCATGTTTATATTCTTGGGCATGAAGGTGAGAAGGACAGATGCAAGGGTGACGAAACAGTGCGATATATTTTCAACATATTTTATTCGAAACTGTACAATATCAACGGTAAAAATATTGTCTCGAGTTGATGCCTGCGAGATAGACTTTAGAAAAACTTGCATGTTTGCCTTATAGCTCCAAGTTGGGCGATGCCTCATTTCCTTCCAACATGAAACTCTTTGAGAAAAAGACAGAATGTTAATTTCAAAAGCTCAGATATGAACTCTATGTTTCCCTTCCAACCAAAAACAAGTCCAAACAGCTACACAATCGAATTATCCTATAACGAGACACGGGATTCTGTAAGAGCTTCAGGAACACACTTTTAGCTCATATGAAACTGAAAACCACTGAGCTGAAAGTGTACGTTCAGGGCTGTTTCATTGGTAACTCAACTATTCTACCATTCATCTAATGTAACAGTAACCATCCACCTCATCGCTGAAAAACAGACTTTGTTTCCCTTCACTTTGCTAAAACTGGATTAAGCGTCATCACTCGCGATGAAAAATACTATTTTTCCATTATGGCCTATCGTCGTTCGATTCTGTAGAGATTCCAACAACCGCCCAAAACACCCAAACAGTCAAAACAAGCCGCAACAACACCAGCTGGCGCTGTCACTGGTCTCAGAAGCGTCGTTTCCCGGCTGCGTTGAGGCGCGTGCTCTTGAGCTGTACAGTGGCGCTGGCGGGGGCCTTCGGCACCCTCCTCGGGTCAGCAGGGGGCAGTAGGTGCGTGTGTGAGCTGCGTCCCCAGTCCCGTGGCACACTTCACACACGTGCTGACGCAGGACGGGACACGCAACCCGACCTGCCGCAGGCGAAACGCTGTCAAAAAGGCATCGCACGCGCACTAGAAGGGTAAAGCATGTTACCACCTATCAGTGTTCACAACCCGAACCTTTCACAGTCAGTGCCAGTTTAAGCTGCGACACTCTGAAAATCTTCTTACAGACCATGGGACTCAGTTTGGTGGGGGTTCTAAGAATTAGATCATATCGAAAACATTATAATTGTGTAAAGTTGAGAGTGATTGTCTCAACTGTCTCCTCTGATAGCCGACACGGTAGACCACGAAAATACTCGTACCAGTCAGCTTACACCCTCGTTAAATGTGGCCCGATATGCTTGAAACTATCGTCGAATATTGAATTTAGTGCTCAAGTTTACATCACGAGTTTTTTTTTTTTTCCCCAAAAATTTTTCCCCGGGGGGAAAAAAAAAAAAAAAAAAAAAAAATCACCAAGTGGACGGGAATACAACTGAACCTCGGAAACTGGACGAAGTTTCCTCTCAATATTTCATACGTTATCAAAGACTCAAAGGAATTTCCAATCGTCGATCACTTGTAAAGTTCTCACCACGGCACAATAGGTCTGCTGGGAGAAATTAACCCAATTATGGTGACAGTTTTTCCTGTAAAACATGTAACGAGTGAAGGAAAGGAAAATTGGTGGATCCGTTATCCATTTTCGTAGGGCTAGGACATGTGGTCCGTTTTTGAAAGACATGGAAAGGCGCTGTCCCAATGCAATCATCATCAATCAAAAGGGACACCACCATATTGGTGTCCCTGTAGAGGTGCCAGCCGGTTCGTCTTTTGCCTAGTAAGTATGGTGCCCCATGCATTCCTCGCACTCTTCCGCCACCTTTTGATTCAAATGCATTCCTAAGGTAAGATTTTGTATCCCGAACCATCTGTTTGTTTCCCTTATGTCCCTTGTGGGCCCCTAACAAGTCCCCGGAGTGCCCTGAAACGCGTCTTCTCCGCCCCCTCTCCCACTTCTCCAGGATGCAAGAAGCTACACCCCCCCAGAAATCTCTCAACCCCATTGGCGGACGCAGGGGGGGGGGGGGGGAATTCCGGCCATGCTCCCCCAAAGCGCTAGAAGGGGGGGGCAAACTATCTCTTCTCCTCCCCCAAAGGCTGAAGAAATTTAAAAGGGTGTTTACACTATGTAAATGAGGAATACCTCCTGATACCCATATTATATAAAACTTGTTCGAAAACTTTTAATCTTTTTTCGAAAAATAAAAATTTTCGAACAAGTTTTATATGATATGAGCATCAGGCTGTTATCCCTCATTTACATATTTATCATCATGCTCAAAATAGCTCTCCGAGACATCGTGTTTACACTAGGTCTGTCGAGCAGCTAAATCTTTGCTCCCCCAGGGCATGGGTTTGGCCCTCCCAAAACTCGGGCCTGCGTCCGCCCCTGCTCAACCCGCAATACGTTGCCCCCTCTCGAACCTTGCACTTCCAATACCATATACAAGGCTACTCCCGAGGGCCACGAACATACTTTCTTGCTGAGGACATTATTTTAGTGGAAGGGTGAGCTGTTCATCCTTTAAGTGATTTGACGTCCCCAATCAGAAGCCTACATATCTTCGCCGTAAAGCCCAAAGTAAAGAACAAAAGGTATAATTTTCGCGGTGAGTTTTTCGCTAACAAATGAATAGCAAATGCACGAAAACAGTTTGCGAACTTCCAGAATTCTGGCCCATTTTATGTTTATTGTACCGATCCGTTCTGTTAGTTTTTTTTAGAAGTGTAAGGGTTTGTTTTACAACAGTGTTCTTATCGGGTTTGTATTTCCATACATGTGCTTTTTTAATACATTTATGTATTTCGCTTCCGCTTACGAATCTGAATTGAGCCTCAGTGCCTTCCTCTCGGATCACTTTGGAGATTTCGCTTTGCCCCCTTCCCCTCCCTCAGCCTTTCTTGTAGCTAGTATGGCAAGATAGGTGTCCTCCCCTTAAAATTAAGCCATGGCAATGCCCCTGTCCACTAGCACTCTTTTACCCGAACTGTCGGGTTTGATAATGGTACCCTTCCTCCTTCCACGAAAACGTTCTTTACATTTTAACATTCCAAGAGTTTTGTATCTCGTCATGCGCATCTAGTTGTTGCGGTAAAGACTCAGAAAGGTGAAGCTTCAAAAAGTCGATGATTTGCTGTGGTCCCGACTTAAGTTATATTACTTTTCTCCCATTCAACATGGAACGATGACGCACTCATTGGATATTTCTTCCGGTAGTATTTCGGTGAGCTCTCTGCGATGGCTTTTGTTGTTACGTTGCAAACGTTTCTCCCCGTCCGTCCTTCGGTTGCCTCCAAGCCGGACTTCCATCCCCTCTGCTCAGAAACTCGTCTCAAACTCGGCCACAGTCTCGCCTGTGTCGGAGAGAAGCCTTGGATACTAGGCAGATAATCAAGCCGATAGAGAACAAATCATGGCTAGGAATTTCTTAAAGAGACACTCGATATACATTTCCACAGTCGCACTTCATTAGCCTACCATTTTCATTGAAGATGTTTTGCCTAATTTCTCGCAAAACAGCTGAACGCGCCTCCACCAATCAGCGGCTGCCATCCACCAGCAGTAGTTTGCCCGCGGGGCACAGAGGTGACAGGGGTCACGGTCTAGACACTACGGGCCGGGGTAGAGTCTCAGTGGGGAGGGGCGGCGGACTAAAACACCTACGTGCTTAGTGGTACGATAGTTGGTGGTGGCTTGTCAACGAGCGCTGTTAGACTGTGGAAAAGGAGGAATGCAGGTAAGTACAGGACACTACATCAGATGTATATAGGTAGATGTATAAGAGCGGTGTTTGAGCGGTGGACGACGCTTAGCGCGGGGAAACCCGAGTTAGTAAATGAGTATGCTAGGTGAACGAACGTGCTTAACCGGCGAACCTACGGACGATGATGTCGAATAGGAATGAAGTGTTTTCGACACTGAGGCAGATTCCGGAGCTTACACAGCTTCCGATATATTGACTTTAAGATTATTCAGTGTGTTGCAATCTTACGCTGCTAAGCTCCTGAGGTCACGTTCCTACGGCTCTCGACCCTCAGCTTTCGGGTGATACGCATTTATTGGAACTGGGAAATAAGTGACGTCAGCATTTTATGTGATGAGCGTAAGGAAAATAAAACTATTTCTGGTAATTAGTTCTTCGGATCAAAACATATCTTTAGTAAAAAACTGAACCCTGGATGCACACATAAAAACATATAGTAAACTCACACTGATTATATCTTCGGGCGGGCTGTGTCGGAATGTATAATCACTGTGGATGATTATATGGATTATATGGACCACTGTGGAGCATTGAGGATTCGAGGAGAAAGGTGGATTAGCAGCTTATACCCTTACTATCATGCTCCTTGGTGCAGCACTTCGAAATCTATCTAATTTTGAAAAATGGAACCCATTATGCTGAATTTGCAAGTTCATTCGCACGGAGTTTCGATCAACTTACAACGGAGCTCAAACAATCAAAACACGATGCCACCATATCAGAAGACCGTTCATAAGAACAGCTCCCTTGTTACGGAATTTTTCACACAGAAATTTCACACCATTCTCATCCAGAGTTCGCAACCTCTGAAGCCGGCTTTAATATTTACCTACCAAACAAAAACATTTCCTAACGTCTTCCTAAAAAGTCTCTTGAAACGTGGGGAAGACAAAAGATGCCCCAAAGGGATGTAAAAGAAGAGCGTGCCTTTACCTGGCCCACATCACTATTCGCAGTCTGTGCTGTTCAGGGGGACCAGCGGGCATTGACGGGCCTGCTCGTCTGACACAGGTAAGGCAGAATATCTGTAAATAGCTAATTGTCGAAACATGTGAGCTGGAAAACTGTTGTTGAACTAGTCGGAAAACGCTAGCGTACATATTTTAGATTGCGATTAGAACACTATCTACACGCTGAGGTCACTGTAAAACTGCCATTAAACAATACAGTTTAAGCTCGTAACTGAAAGGTGTCGAACATTCAGAGGTCGGAGAAGTGCCCTAGTGTGACCAATGAAATTGCAAACCAAACATATGTGACCAAACATGTCGAGATTCGGCACCAAAAGGGATTACTTTCCAGACCCTTTGAGTCCGAAATCTTAAACAGCGTACTGACGAACTGAGCGTCAACTTCTCACGCTGAGGTGAGCGCAATCTTGCCTATTGTGTCACCAGCTTTATTTATTTTTGTTACCAGCTTTGCTGGTGAGTTGGCGGATTTTTTTATACCCAGAAATAGAGACGGATCGGTGCATGGAAATAATTTGTGCTTTAACGCCATAAAACGGATATAAGCCAGGGCCGTGGATTTTATTAATGATTTGGTTTACCCAAATTTGAAATAATGTCGGTAGTCACCATATATATATATATATATATATATATATATATATATATATATATATATATATATATATAGGGGTGATAGTATAATGTAAAGTGTATTTTAGCTTTCCCACGGGCCTCTTGTATCGCTTAAAATCATTTTACGATCAATAAAATATAAACAAGGCATTTTAACGGAGGTTCTTAGCTCTACCTACTTCAACGTTTTATTGGGTTTGCCACCCATACCATTTTATGAACGGTACAAAATCTCCTTCAAAACGCCGTGCAGACCGTCTCTGGAAAGCGTTAGAGTCTTGCATCATAGTTACGATTGTTGATAGAACACTTTTGGAAAGTAATAACTTAACAATCGGTAATTGATGCCCTGATCGGCTGGTCATGATGCCCCATAAGTGTCCCCCCCAGGCAAAAGAAAAGGAAACAACAAACTTAAACCCAAAAAAAAAAAAAAAAAAAAAAAAAAAAAAAAAAAAATTAAAATTTTTTCTTTTTCTCCCCCCCCCCCCGCAGCGAATAAAAAAAATAACCTTTTTTTTTTTTTAAAAAAAAAAAAAAAAAATTTTTTAAAAAAAGGGGGGGGGCGGGCCCCTGATGCCCGTCCAAGCGCGGCTCAGAACGACCGAGAACGGAAGTGGGAACAGAGGTGTGAAATGGGGGTATAAGAGTGACCTTGCCCCTGAAACGAAATCGTACCACCACCTGTATATGCATGTTTTCCATCAGATCCAAGCACGGCAATAGAACGTTAACAGGACCAATGCATTCAATGCAATTCGAGACAGTTTCCATTATGACCCATGCTTCGCATAATGGGCTGAAAGGCTGAAAATATATAAACTGACTGAGACCAGCTCACCACTCTAAACCAAGTGATAATGTTTGGGTGACGCCTCCCGCGTCCCGATTTGGGGTGTACCCTAAATCACCCTAAATCGTAACCAGAGGGAAGTCCCCAGTGACCCCCAACTGTGTGGCTCGACCTAAATTGTTTCCCCTGGTACCATTTCTTACTACACATACCGATTACTAAATCCATGTCTTTCCTCCCTAATACCAGCGCAGACTGACAGAAATGTATCCACCTTTCAGTTTTATTCAACTGCCTTGATCGCCCTTTTAAAGACAGCTGTCCAGTTCAGGTTTTGCCTCACACCCCTTCCCCTCTGATCATTGTCAGATCCGAGTCTGCCCCCCTAAAAACTCGCGACGCCCCTGGTAGTCTTAGACCAGTCCTCGTCGGCAAACATTACCAGTTGCATGAGCATACTTGCACTATCTCAACCAGGAATACCTTGAAACGTTCATCAACATCTAAATCTGCACCATACCGGTGCAGTCAAGAAGTAAGTTCCGGAACTCTCCAGCGCAAGCATTTATTGTGCCATCGAAACTATTGACAACTCATTCTTCAAAATAGCCTCCCGCGTTTCCACACAGCGCTGCCAGCGGCAAACCAGCACTGCTATGGCCTTGGCGAGGCTTTATTCACTAGCATGTCTACCATACTGGTGGACTGGTATAATGGTAGTGCACGGGCAGCTTTTTTTGGGGGCAGAAAGGTGGCACATTTCCACTGGAGTGTTTCACTTTTGGTCTCTGGGTCAAAGAGAGGAAACCAACCCTCATCCTCCGTTACTTTCTTCTTCAGGAAGCAAACTCTCGCCTCTTGGTAGGTATTTATCCAAACAATTTTATCGATGTTTGTCGGATAGTTTTCTGGCCCTCCGTGAGACATCGCGGGACCCGGACATCTTCAGCTTATCGCAAATGATGCTCGATACTATTCCACGACTAATCCCCAGTGTTTCAGCGATGCCGTCGATGGTTCTACGTCTGTCTGCTATTACCAGATTTTCTACGAACGTGGTATGGTCAGTGTCGCACGCCGTGGTGGGCCTCCAGCACGTGCTTTGTCTGTCACAGTGTTACGACCCTGCACCCTCCTGCGTACTGCACTATCCGAGAAAGCCTGATCCATGGCTATACGTCTAGATGGTTTAAGCCTTTAAGAGGACTTCAACAGGGCTGTCCCGCCTCAGCTTTGCTGTTTTGCCTGGTTGTTGAAATCCTTGCTATTAAAATTCATAATACGCCCTATATTCGAGGAGTAAATATTTCGGGACATGAAGTTAAATTATCTCAGTATATCGACGACACTACCTTATTCTTGAAAGATGAAGGTTCAGGTAGAGCAGCATTGGAAGTGATTGAGGACTTTGGTATTGCTTCTGGACTTCAGCTGAACTTGGCAAAAAGTCAATTTATGTGGCTAGGTACCAAAAAAGAGTTCCCAAAACCTTATTTGTGGACTAACATCAAGTGTAAAGGTCAAAATTCTTGGGGTGAGATTCTGCGCTTTATACAGCTGTGAAGAAGAAAATATTCGTAGCGTTGATACTAAAATACAAAATACACTGAACCAATGGTCAAGTCGAGACTTATCTTTAAAGGGAAAAATAACAATAGCGAAATCATTGGTTGTCTCCCAGTTGGTATACATTATTTCGGCTGTGCGTGTCGATAGAAAGCATTTACAAGCAATTCAAAGTAAAATAATGAAATTCATTTGGCGAGGCCGACCACCAAAAGTTGCCAGGAATACCTTATATCAGGACACTGAACATGGAGGATTGAATGTTCCAGACGTGATAAACTTGTACAAGGCACTGCGCGTATCGTGGTTCGGAAAAACTTTATCAAACATGAATGCCCCTTGTTCACAAATTCTACAACTTAGACTAAATATCAGAGTCGAGCATCTTTTACATATGAACTATGGAAATGCTTGGATAAGCTGCCAAAAAGTTACACCTTTTTACAAAGAAATGTTTCAGTGGTTACGAGAAGCAGTGCCGATTAGGGAACCGCAAAATGGAAAGGAAGTAAGAAGACAAGTTCTATGGAATAACTCAGCAATACGTCAGGGGGAAAAGCTTTGTTCAACCGAAGGATTTACAGAATGAATTTGGTATTGATTGATGACTTTTACGACCAAAACGGACATTATATGAGTTTTGAACAATTCAAAATACGCCATCCCGGAGCAAGTGTAGACCATTTAACTTATAGCGCATGGAATTTTGCGATTCCACGCGAGTGGAGGCGGTTGGTGGCGGGCGCAGCAGCATTAGGCGCTGATGAACGGGAGATAGGACCTATAATCAGCATTGGAGGAAGAGAGACAAATATCCAACAGACAAAGCCAAGCTTATTTGCTGCTCAATGGTTAAAGTTAACAACCCCCAACGCTCAAATCAAATGGGAGTGTGAAGGAATTGATTTCGAAGAAGAGTGGCGGAAAGTGTTTACAATGCCATTTAAAATAACCAAGGCTACAAAGCTTCAGAGTCTTCAATTCAAAATAATTCACCGATTTTTTCCTACGAGACGTTACCTATGTATCAGAAACATTGTAGATGACCCTTTTTGCAATAACTATGGCGAGGTAGAGACGACCCAGCACCTTTTTCTAAGATGTAATGGTGTTAGAATATTTTGGGATAACTTAGCAAGAAAGTTAAATGAAAGGCTCCCAGCGCAAAAGCATTTTATTCCTAATGTTAAAAATGTAATATTTGGTTCCCTGACAACCTCAGACATTGTTAACTTTATTATATTGAGCGGAAAACAATACATTGTAAATCAACATTTCCGTGGTGGTGGAATCAGAATCGATACGTTTATTAAACTGGTCAACAAAAGCTTTGAAATGGAAGAATTCAACGCAATTAAAACTGGCCAAACTCTTAAGTTCAAGCGCAGATGGGCTCCTTTTCTTGGTCAACAAGGAAAACTTCTTCTATAAACAGCATTACAATGTGATTTTACACCGACAAACTGTGACCAATATGCTTTTGAAAAGTTGATACGATGTTACGCGGAAAGAGATGGGAAGGGATTACTCGTGGATGCATTGTATTGGACCGTAAATGTTTGCTATATTGAGTGTAGTGCTATATGGAGCGATGACATTTAGTGTATCGTGTTGGGATTTAGCATATGGGCGGGACAGGGGGGTCGGGGCAGACGAAGTAAGCAGGAATGTGATATAGGTGGCGTACTATAGAGTGCTTAGAAGTGTGCGTGAAAAATTGAGGCGTTTATGCAGTCGATGGCGGGTGATCGCGGTCAAGTGTTTTGTAAAGATCCGTACATGTGTTGTCAAGTTGTGAATTGCAACCATCTGATTGAAATAAATGCCTCTTGTCAGTATGACGAGGGGGAAACGGAAAAAAAGAAAGCCTGATCCCGAACACCTTTCCCAGCTCTAGATGAATTTTCTGGGCTGATTTGCCCTGCAGCGTCAGAAATCTTGTGATGGAGCTTTGCTCGATTCTGGTGGCTTCGGCCATTTTGGGCCCGTCTCTAAAAATCTACTTGATGGAATCTCGATAGTGACCAAACTAAAAGGCCTACAACTGAAAATAAGACGTGTATTTTAAAGATAAATTTTCAGCCAACATATTTAGTCAAAAAGCACGTGCACTTAACTCGTGTGTTAAAAGCATTGGCTCTCTGGAACTTACTTTTTGACTACACCTTTTAAAATCTCGAAGTGCCATTCCCAGCCTAGTGCCTGGCACATTTGTGGTGGCAAATAGCAGATTGAATTTACTCGGTGCAAATGTACCCGTTTAAGAATGATACATAATTTTAGCTTTTGAGCCGAGATCCATCATTACTTTCCTTATGAACTGTACACGTGTCCTTGCGTCAAAAGTGTATGTATGTACCTTTATCATTGAACCTCAATCCAATGCGTGAATTATGGCCGACGGACCTCCGCCTTCCTGCCCCGCCTGTGACAGTCGCTGGATAAATTGTCCCTGTCAGTGTTTCTGAAGAGTTTCTCCGGCGGAAAGGGAGGTGACTGTGGCTCCCCAGCCAGGACCTTGGTTGCTGTCAACCAGGATCTTTGAAGGGAGTCGGGATTCCTAATCGGCGGCTGGGGAGCGCTCCATGGCAATTTTTCGTTCGCATATGATCATATTATCCCCTACTGTGCAATCTTTTCTCGATTACCAATGTCTTAGCTCACACGAAGGGGGAAACAATGCCCCAAGCTCCACTAATGTATCTGATGCTCAGGTATAGACGGATAACTGTAACCAAGGATCAGTTGTCTCCATTATTGAATTGCGTCCCAGATCCTTTGAATTGGTCAAGCATCTTCAACAGAAGCTGTGCACTTGAAAACCTATTTTTCGAATTGTGGCCCGTCCCTGGCCCTGCCAGCAGCTACGAACCTAAACCCCCTCCCCCCTCTTCCTACTTGAAGATGGTTTCTGCGGCTCTGGTAGGCAGGTATCTGCCTGGGTGCACCAGTGTTACCTGCGGAGTCCCGGAGTCGGTGAGAGGCCACCACCTTTCTGCTCTCTCCGTTCTTGTGACAAAACGCACACGACTGCTGCGTTCCTGTGGAGGAATGAACATGCCGTTACGCTAACATCCTGGCTTATCTCGTGTAATGTCACTACAGGACAGGTTTTTAGCGCTAAAGAGCCAAACCGAGTCAGGAAAGAAGCTAAAAGGGGCCAATTTTTGTCACTAAAAGAGCCGAAAAGGTAAGAAAAAACCAAGGTTTGATGTTGAAATGACTCCTTTCAATAGTCACCAAAGAACATAAATATCAAAACTATATTTTATAACTGCTTAAAGCCAAGTGCTGCCGATTTCATGTTCATTTTAATTGGTGCTATATCCGATAGTCACACTGTCTCAGTATCGGCTGTCACTTGTTTCAGCAGGGAACCAGATCTTGGATTTTTCACTCTTAAACTGAAATTAATTTGCTAAAGGTTTCTTCATACCCTCAACTTGTGAGCTTGTATGGTTTGAAAATAATATTAGAAAATACTTTTTTAAACATTTTTATGACATAAAACGCTAAAGAAAAAAAACTTGACCGCGCTGCTAGCACTCTCGGCTGGCACGGCTCGAGGCAGGCCATTTTTTAACATGTTAACTGGGGGACCATTTGCCCCCTCCCAGTTGGCCAAAATGCCCCTCCAGTGACCGGAAATTGCCGCCCAGTGAAATAGACAAAATATGACTTAAACATCAACAAATGCAAACCCACCTAACGAACATAAGAGAGAATACTATCCGATAATGATAATTTAGGTTTATTGCTGGTGCCAAATTGGCAATCCACAAAAATTGTGTTAAACAATTTTCATCCGTGGATGTCTCCTCCATCGTGCGAAGACGAAACAAAGCGCATAATTACGGGAAATCCCGGCAAAGAGGCCTCAGCATGAACTAATTACAACGCTGGAGATGAACGCTGGCCTACAACCAATCAAGCATCATGTTCTATCCGACCAGAAGCTCACACCCCAGCCAGTATCGTAAGCTTGTATGATGCTCTCATTTCACACGAGGTCAGTTGTGAGCTCGTTTGTGGATTATACGGGACACGGTGTAATCAAAGCGCGTAAGACAGGTTGCTGGTGTGGCAGTATGAAGTGCTTAGTCTTTTTATTTATTATTGTGATGGCAGCATACATAAACGTCAGGGGCCAGCCAAACTTCATACATAGAAATGACTTCAAACTTCAAACAAACTTCAAGCATAAAAGTGAGGGGGCTAGCCAAACTTCAGCCTGATGCTGACAACAAACTTTCCACGCTAGTACCAAAAACTGTTCGAATTTGGGGTCCTCGTTGCCTTCCGCAGCGGCTGGTTATATAAATTTCCGGTTTTCCCCATTTTGACTGAGATCAAGAACTTGCTGGTCAAGAAGTGGGTGGGGGGAGGGGTGGGGACAACCCGCTGATCTTCCTTTTCTGACGCTTGTTGTAGCATGTGTGAAATTTATAGTGTGATCGCTGCATCAATTTTTTCTGCAAAATCGATAAGTTGTTCGCTGGCTTTTATCATAGATTCCTTGATGTTGAAAATGGGGAGAGATTATTTATTCGGCCACGGCCCTTCGTTAGAATCACAAAACTGTCTCCCGAGAAACCCTTCCAAGAAGGAAAGAGCTGGTGACGTCATATGACCCTGACATTTGGTGCGTCGATAAGCCTAAACAATTACTAGATGAATTTTGTACTACATGCCCTGGATGATTTTGACAGCAAAAGTCACACATTATAGAAGGTATGTATATAAAAACCTATCTCGATTTAGCCTATGAACGACTTGTGTTCGATGCTATAGGAATGTACTTATCCTGCCACACTCATAAAGAAAAATAAGAAAATCACCTTTTCATTTGGAATACATTGCATCAGCGTCAGGCCAAAATCCCTTCCAACAGGGTGAGAGTTGGCGACGCCGTATGACCCTCGCAGTTGATGCGTCGTTAAACCCCCAACAATAATTATTATTATTGAGCAGCGTCAGGGCTGCCAGGCTGGCCATTTCCTAGCCAAGTTCCTCGAATTGGGCCTTTTTTGTCGTGTTTGACCCCGCGATTTTTTCGGTTGGCCCTTTCATGGAATCTGGCATTTTTGCCCCTTTTTCTAGCTGTTAGCAACTATGTAAGCTATGTCTGGTTTTACCCTTGCATAAATATGGCTTATTTTGTCCCTTCCGCTCTATAATACGATATTCTGACACCGAAAAAGCAGCAGAGCAGCAACAAAACTGGTTTTGTGGTGGACGGGAGGGACAGAAATTTGTTAAAAACACGATCCACAAAAATGATGGCCACCGAAAATCGGACTCAAAGGACGCGATAATATAGGCACCTTTTGGGTGAAAAGGTGATGGCAAAGTGCGCCCTCTGAGGCTCCGCTCTCCATCCACTTACCAAAATTATAGAGACGCCACCGTTCAAGAGAAAAAATGAATAGTTTGAAAAAGAGAAAGCATTAAATATTAGCGGTGAGTGGTGCGGTCAAGATGACTAATGATGCTAACAAATGATCTGGTTATGAGGATAAAATCATTTGATGATCAGGTGGGATTGGAAGAGTACCCCTAGCTCAGTAGTAAATCGGTGGTGTGCTAAAAAAGTATTGCGTCAAGCCAATATCAAATTGTCAACAACCAATTTTAAACAGTGATACAAGTCGCTTTTTCTGCGGGCTTATGACTACCGTTAGGGGTTGTTTTGGCATAAAATCTGGCTTTTGTGGTATTTATTTGGCTATTTTAGTGAAAATCGAATTTTGCCCCTCTTTGGCCCTTTTTAACTCGGTTTGACCTTTTCCACCGAAAAATTGCAACCCTGGGCAGCATGTATAATCTGGAATAACACAAGCATTGAGAAATATTTTATTAACACTAACGCGTCAAGTTTTATTAAACCCCCTCAAAATGGGGTATTGATCCCTTGAAGACAATATAACGGCCAGCACAAGGAATGCCCCCCCCACTGACTTTTCCTTAAAAAATGCCCTGACTCGAGGCTACTCACGAAGAGCCGTGGAGGGGTAAAACAAATAACCCCCAGGCGGTGGTGCATTAAGCAATGATCATGTACAATGTATGAGCAGAAAAAATTGCGTGAGAACGAAATCAAAGAGTGACACTAACTTGGTCTGGACGGAGCAGCCTCCTGGGCCGCCTGACATGCACCAGCGCCGCCCGCGCCCAGTGGACGGTGGCGGTGCCTGCGGCGGTCCAGCAAACTTGAGCCGGTGGTGTCGGCCAGCGGCGGCAGACGAGGAGGCGGCCCGGCCTGCTCCCCCGATACAGCGCCTCCCGAGCCCCTCAGAGGGCGCGGGCCTGGCTGAAAAGTCGATGCGGACCGGGGAGGCGAGCTGAGCTCGGACTGCGGCACCAGACTGCTCCAGAACACTGATACTGGACTTGCAGCAGGCGAGTAACAATCAGAGGGAGGTGAGGCAGAGGCAGGGGAGAGAGACAGGACAGCTGCTTCTGGCTGAAAACAGACGGCACCGAGATGTGGGGAAAAAGCTGAGCTGTCACCCACTTCCAGGTTGTAAAATCCCACTGCAGCTGTGGCTGATGGAGAAAATCCGAACGGAGAGGAAGCTTGCATCCAGCCTCCTCCAAACTCCACAGAAGTCATGGCGGAGACTTCTGCAGTCGAGGTCTGGGGTCTGGGGTCTGCGGTTGTCCTCGGAGAACATGTATGAGCTGCTCTCGCGGAGGAGAGAGCAGACGGTGAACGGTCCGACGCGATTCCTCCTTGGATAGGCTGCCCTGTGATAGAGACGAGTTATGGTTAGAGGTACTGATGGCCTTTGCGAACTCGATATAAATAATGGATATCTTAGTAAGTAGCTTACAAGACAAAATCATTTGCAAAAATTTTACCTAGAGATTCCTATACAGATTAAATATACCATTTTCAACGCAAACCGGAGCATTTCATCTGTTGCATACAACAAACTTGTACATCTTTGTTGCTGAAATGCAATTATTGAGCTTTATCTTTATAAAAAAACTTGATGGAACAATTAATGAATAAAAATGCAAGAAAGTACTAGAACTAAAAGAAGGAAGTACTAAAAATTACTAGAACTACAAAAATATGTCCAAAAAGATACTTTTAAAAACCGCAGTCATTACTCAGTGCAACGCCAGCTGCATAATGCATTTACGAGTCGGTGATCTAAAGTGCTCACAAGAGCAAAGAGTCAGACTCGAGGCACGCTGCCACATTATAATTAAAATAAGTTCAGAGCTGCAAAAATCTCAAATCTGTCGGGCACTTTCGAAAAACCTCCAAATCTGTCGGGTGGTTAGGATAGGACTATCAAAATTGTCTAAAACCCATTCAATTGGTAAAATGTTCCTACTCATTTTCCACATTCTTAATAGAAAATACGGTCGAACGGTAGAAAAGCCCTCGTTGCACACTATCTACAGGGTGTTTCAAAGAATGATATTTTTAAAGTTTTGATAAAGTACTAAAAATCCTTCAAAGTCATCGAAAAAACGGTCAATATAATGGTGAATTGTGGAACATTTTTTCGAAAAACATGTTTTATTAGCATCAAGTATTTTCATGCATCTCAAATGTACTAAAAAAAGGATGCAAGAGACATAATAAAAGTCAGCTTATATTGAAGAAAACGGAACTGGCAGCACTCTAAAAAGACTTTGGCGCAAAAAATGGCACGTGGGCATGCACATCAAAAGCACAAATTTCAGTAATATTTTAAGTTTCAAGTTTTTGGATCAAGCTATTCCCCGACCTTAAATATGAATGACCGGATGCGGCGGACACAGCGCAAAAGACCCCACTGTTCACCGCAGAGCAAAGGACATGGCCAATTGGGGGATTGTTTGCTTGGACCCGCGCTTTCCTAAGCATGAGATGTGTGTTGTTTTTATAATTAATTGCCAGAGGCAATTTGCGTGTGGACTGTAATGTACCTCAGTGACGATGTAATGTTTGCAGTGTCATTGGCGTGATACTTGTCACGTGGTGGGCGCGTGATTTCTGCGAAAAAAATTGATGAACGCAAAGAAGACAGTGTTTTCAACTCATTCTTATGACTGTTTTCAACTAGTAAAAATATAAAAACAACTATCAAAATATGTAAAGTTGTAAATCTCCCGATTTTTTTCGATTGGTATGCAAATCATACCACAAAAACCTATTTATAGCTGAATTCTGATCAATTCAAAAACATCTTCAAACACCCTGTAGGTTGTCGAGGGGCACATATATTAGGCTGCGCGACGCTCTCCACCCGCTTCTGAGCGGGACAAGTAGTGGTAAGCTTCCGAGGAAGAGGACAGTCTATCTTTAACTGACAAAATTTGGTGAGCGAATACGATATTCCTATGTAAGCCAGGGGCCATGCTTGTACCGCGCACCTCCTTTTGAAGTTCTGCCCATTCAATTGTTCTCCACCGGAGCCAGCACTCCTTTAGTTCAGGAGAGCTGCAGGCTCCCTCCTCGCCGAACAGAGGTTGTTGGGCCCTCTGCAGACGGCTATTATGGCTTCTGGCGAGGTGTGCCGTGCTAAAGGAGAACTCCAGCACCTCAAAGAGAAACGAAGCTTCCGAGGATTTAAAAGAGCTCCCTTCCGAAAGAGTACTCTCTGCTTAGCTCAGTCTCTTCTTAAAATGTGAGGAAAATGTGCTTTTGTTTGTAGGCTGGTGTTCAAAGTTATTTTCGTCTAACCGCCGCTTGCGAATACGAGTGCCCGGCACACCTCGTACCTACACGGCACCTCTCGTAAGTTGTTATGAATAGGAGAAACCAACATGTAAAAGTTCCGTTTTCACGCACCAGACAGGTATGGATTGTAACCTTTGCTTGAACTCACCGGAGTTGGGTGGGTCCCGTTTCCAGTCGTCCCCAAACAGTCGATCCAGTTCGCACGAGATCCAGTCCATGACTGCCCCTCTCTCATCTCGTCCATGCACTGTTCTGTCTCCGAGTGACCAGCCTCCCCTGAAGATGTGCGGCTGACACCCGAGACGTACCCTGCTCTTGTTTCAGGGGCGACCTTCATCGGAGGAGAGGTCGCGCACGCCGCCCAATTTGTGACAACTGCGAGGTCAGTCTCTCTCTCTCTCTCTCTCTCTCTCCCTCTCTCCCTCTTTCTTCTCTCTTTTTCTCTCTCTCTCTAAAAGTCGTCAGTATGGAGGTAGAAGGAGAGCCAGAAGTTTACGGCCCCCAATATATCAGTCATAAAGCGGATACACGGTAAGGGGGAACTTGCCCACCTTGCCCCCTCCTTGCCCCCTCCTGAAATATCGTTTCACCCACAGGATATAAATATCGGCGCCCCGCGATTGGATTTGACGTGCAGTTGATCGGTTTTGCCGTCCAAATGTGGCGCCAAGGGGTGTGGATTGATATCTCCTTGGGGATGCCCGGACACCCTCAATGAAGCATTAGGTTAGTGTTAAAAACTCCTTTAAATGTAATTGTTTGTCATTTTCAGCACTTTAAACTGTTTTATTTGCTTCAGCAGGCCTGTGTAAGGGCTAAAACAAAGATAATATCATGCTCAGTGACGGCGGAACGTTCGAATTTAAGGGGGCACCATGGGCTTTTCAACCCATTTCTTTCCAGTCAACGCCATGGGGTTAGTGTTAAAATTTATTATTCTAGGAGGGGGGCGCTTTGCCCCGGTGCCCCCCGCCCAGTTCCGCCACCAGTGATCATGCTACCTGTTTTTGCAAGATAGTTATTGGTATTCTTCAAATTTGGCACCCCCAATGATTTTCGGAAATCCACGCCCCTGCCCTCGACCATGTCCGCATGATCGACAATCCTGAATCAGGCTGTGATATCAGTTTTTAAACAATAGTCCTGGGACGTTGGCTGGTAAGGATTGACCTATGGAACGCATTGGTTACTACTGTGCTTGAAAAGCTATGTTGTGTGTGGAAGTGTACGCAGCTAATAATTGGAATCAAATTGGTGTCCCAAATATTCTGGTGATCACTTTTCGTGTCACCTGATCTATCCATTTTAATTTCATCTGGTTCACAACGCACCTAATATTGACCCAAATTGAAACCTTTAATGAAAACATGAGACGAAAACATGGGATATTCAGAAGTAAATCTTTAAGAACAGAAAATCTCAATTGCAAGTCTAAATCACCTCACGATAGGTTGGAGACCTCGTATGAAAACATTTTAAACCGAGCAATCGCGACCCGTCTTACAGCTTTGTCATTACAGTTTGCATTTCTCGTGTGATGTTTTAAGGAAAATTCTTGATAGCTTTTGCAGCTTTGCCATTAGCGACTCAATTCCTCACTTTGGAGAGAGAGTCGCCAGCATCAGAGATAGCCCTCATCACTCATCATCATCACCAGCACATCACTGACATCAACACCATCACATCATCAACATCACTGAGCCCGGTGGCATGCATGAGAAGCCCGCTAGCTGATAAAGGATACTCCTTAACCTTCGCCCGGGTGGGGGTCTTTTTAGACCCCCCTCGGGTTTTTCCAAAGTGACCAAAAAACGGTGGCGCGCAGCGCCGCCAAACCTGGTCTAGCTGTTCTTTCATCATTTTTACATCATTCCTGAAAATTTTGGCTCAAGGTCATATCAGGTCAGGTCACCAGGCCAGGTGAAGTGACCTCACCTCAAAAATACTTAGGACCGCATAACTAAAAGAAGGGTTAATCGATCAAGTTGAAACTCATACCACATATTGGGCCCACCAGGAGCTAAAACATTTGTTCCGGGATTTTTGATATTGGTGACCTAAGGTCATGTGCCGAGCATGACCTCCCCATTGTCAATACATGGGGAAAATCACGAAATGAGCTTTTCTCAGTAAGTATGGATAGAATCAACTTCAAACATCGGTTGCGACTTGCTCTTAGCCCATTTCTGAAGCTGATGCCAAAATTTTTACTTGTGACCTTTAAAAAGTCACCTTAGGTCAAATAAGCATTGTTTGGTGTTTTCCTGTATAAAATTCAAATAAACTAAGATAGAGCTTTTATTTTGTCACCAAAGTGTTTGTATAGTCACTGGAAGTCAAATGATATACATCATGACTATACCAGGTCAAGTTGGGTCAGACCGTTGACCTGGGTCAGGTCAAATTCTTAAATTTGACCTGGCATAGCAATATCATACATCATTCGATTTGTATTGACGAGAGGATTGCAATGGTGCATAAACTATGGCTGTATCTTTTTTGGTTTGGAAGCTATTAGCGAAAAAGTAAACGCCCTTATGCATGGGTGGCTATGGACATTCCCAAGAATATGCCCAATATTTAGTGACCTGTAGCTCCCTAGGCTTTGACCTGACACGAAAATGAATGCCACTATAATGAAAGCACATCTCAAGAGCTTTCGAATGGTGTTAAAAAATGTTTCTAGCTATCATAGTTTCTGAGATATATGAGGTTTTCTTAGTACACCTCATATTAACGATTTTGACCTATTTTGACCTTTGGTGACCTTGATATTGACCTGACAAGAAAAATGACCGAAGTATTTTCGATATCATTTTTGAAGCCCTTTCGATTGCCGTTTTGCGCTTTTTTCTAGCTCTCTTAGTTTTTGAGATCGTGGGGGGTCTTTTTAGCCCCCCACCAAGGCGAAGGTGGCTCGTACCCGCCACCGGGGCAAGGGTTAAATGGAAGAGGATGCTCTTAGTCTAGCAATAAATGCACACATTTTCCATTTCAATAGGCCCGGCCTTTAAACCGTTCAAAGAGGTCCTGTCGTCAAAGCAAGTGGCCTATAATGGCAGAGGATGCCCACAGTGTGATTGGTGCATAGCTACTTTTGCTATATTTAACCGTCGCCCCTGTAGGGGGTGTTTGAACACCCCCGGGTTTTTCTAGCGTCACGAAAAAACGGCAGCGTTTCGCGCCACCGTGCTTGGCACAGCTTATCCTTGATTAATTCCGCAACTTTTTCCAAAATATTAAGGTTAGGTCATCTCCGGTCAGGTCACCAGTGCAGGCCAAGTGACCTCACCTCCAAAAATGTTTAAGGTGACATAAGTAGGAAATGGGTGAATTTATAGGATTAAAAGTTATACCACATAATAGAACCATCAAGCACTATAATTTCTTGTGTGGGATTTTTCATATCGATGCCCTAAGGTCAAGTACGGGCCATGACCTCTCCATTGGAAATAGATGGGAAAAACAGAAATTGGGCTGTATTTGTGTAGATAGAGCTGAGAATACCTTCATATACTCCTAATCAAAATATCCTGGGCCCCTTTCCAGGTTCATATTGCAATTTTTGGCCTATGACCTCTGAGAGGTCATCTGAGGCTACTTAAGCTGTTTCCAAACTTAGGCCAATATCTTTGCATAAAATGATGATATAGCTTTTATTTTGATACAATTGCGTTTGGATTGCTTTTGCAAGTCGATTGATATGTATATTGACTATGCTAGGTAAAAAAGTGGCCTTGATCTGGCCTGAGGTCAGGTCATTTTTTGTGTTTTAACCTCGTATAGTCATGCTATACATCATTAGATTTGCCCTGACAAGAGGAAACGAATTGTGCCTAAAAATGATTCTAACTCAAATTTGTCAGAGGCTAGAGCCCAAAAGCTCTACTTAAAATGTCACCTTCTTTGACCTGTCATGACCTCAATATTGACCTTAGCCAAAGGGTGCCTGTTATAGTTTTTCGTGAATTTATATGAGTTTGCATTAAAGTTTGCATTACCTGCGTTTGCATTGTTTTCGCTATCCCGCATAGGGGCCGAGTTGTAAGGGGTGTTCGCCCCTCCCCCTCACCCACCTGGGCGAAGGTGGCTCGGAGGCCCACCGGGGCGCGGATTAAGGCCCCTGGAATACATTCAAAGCCGCTGGTATAGCAAGGAAGGTTATCGAATGGATCGACAAGACTTACTTTAGATGACATATGCAGGAAACCTGAATATCTGGCCTGGTACAGTGTGTGGAGGTCCTCAAAATTTGAAGGCCCCTTGAAATCTGGCCCCCATGGAAAGAAGTTCATGGCTACGTCCCTGCCACAATATAGTGAAAGCTTTACGCATAACTTCATGCCCCGCCCAGGGGGTATGATTGGTCAATTGGCCCAGTGGTTAATTGGCCATAAACCGGATGAGCCTGGCGGAACAGCCTAAGTACAGGAAAGCTCTACGGCACAGTATAACTACAAGTACACCTCTGCGGCACAGTACAACTACAGGAAAAGCTCTGCGGCACAGTATAACTACAAGTGAAGCTCTGCGGCACATCATGATAAGGGGCAAAGTCGTGCAGTACAGCCTACAAATTTCGATGCCTTGTTGGAGGTAAATGTGAACCAAAACAATTTGCTTATTTTGGAAGCAATTGGTCCCTTTTAGAACACGCATGTGTTATTTGAGTCGGTGTTTCAAAATCTCAACTAGAAAGGCTAAACAAAATTCAACATAAGTTTATCATTTGGCTAGCCTCACACGCACACTTCTCTCGGCCTTCAGAACATCTGTCCTATTCAGATCTTCTTACTCACTTCAAGGTATCGAGCCTGGTGAGTAGATGCGTCCCAAACTTTTTTTCTATTTGTTTATAAAATTTTAACTGGAAACCTTGACTGCGCCTATCTACTTGGATATTTCCCTTTACATATTACAGACCGGAATAGGAGAGCATCGGTAAATCATTTGTTTCACGTTCAATTTGCAAGGTTTGAAACCGCAAAAACGCGAGTTGCTTTTTGAGCTGCGACAAAGACAAGCATATTTTTTCACTCCCCGCCCCAATATAGCTGATAACTTAGGCATATGTAGTGTTATGTACTTGCATGTTGGACGATGTAACGAAACGAGATGAGTTATAATGGGATGGTACATGATAACCTGCTGCTCATCCGTGAAATATAAATAAATAAATCATTCAACATATCGATAAATAAAGCAAACACCAGGGTTAAGCAGATTGGTTATTTCTATATGCGTTTTTCATTTAGTTGTGCATGACATTCAGGGATGTTCGGCTTCATGTTCGGCTTCCAACTTGATTTTGCTTTGATATAAGGAAAAGACTCTTTAACCTCGGAAGCCTCGCCTTGAGAATTAAAACCTGTTTACTTCTGTACCGCTGTCACGTATCCGGGAGTGGGAACAGGGTATTAGAAACCCTGTAACTGAGTTAATCTGTGGGAGATCTCTCCCGGAGATAGTTTTAATGTACAGCTTTACCGGATTATGTGGAGTATGGAATGCGTGTTGGAGTTTGGCAAAGAAATTCGGCGTCTTTTGCAAGTTGCATTACGCTCAGGATAGTGACGATGTACAATGACTTAGCTTCAGTGGCAAATACAAGGGGGCTAAGGGGCTCAAGCCCCCGAAATGTCCGAGTACCTACCTATAGTTAATACATAGGCGGAGAATGATCCGAGGCAATGGCGGGGAGGCTCGAGTCCTCTAGCCCTCTACCTCAAATGAAGTAATGGATCATTTCGTTTTTCCAGCATGGAAACTTCTCGAAATCCTTATTTGGAGGACGTCGCAAGGCATGGCTACAACATAGGCTCCTTATTTAGGATATCTCTAGGAGAGCCGAGTTTAATTGGGAAAAATATCTGAGGGTCGATAAAAATTCTTCCTTTCCCGCTCCTTGACAGTTATATATGATCTGGAAGACATTTATCAGGAAGAGACCTATGGTAAGTTAAGGTCTCGTGGAAATGCACGCCCCCTGCATGTAAGGTTCCGTTCGGAAATGTAATTCGTATAATTCTGCTGATACGGTTACTCCTGGGTGCGAGTTTTATAGCGGTGCACCCAATCGCGGAGACAGAACCTTTTTATTAGCGTGATGGTGGGCCGGGCCGGGCCGGGTCGCTCATATGTGAAACTGTATCAAAATATAAGACTTCGCCGGTGCCGCTTGTCCGCTCGGTGGTAAGATTCAAGATGGGTCATATTGGTCCGAATTATTTATTGTATTTGACACGCACATCACGATTTCAAGATATTCTCCTATTTCGCCAGCTTGCAGCATTTAACAACTAAGCACGTTGATCCTCCAGCATGATAATACATTACAAAATACACATTTAGTTGCCATATCTGTCTCAATACTGAGGCATTACAACCTCAACGACCGGCATACCAGCCTGTCTGTGCTTCATTACTTTACCGTAGTTTTGCAGTGCAGACAAGTCGTGGCGGGCAAGCAATGGGGTCTATTCATTGTGAAGAAGTCTGGTTTTACAGCATTTAAGCCTTGCATTGAAGGAGTCATTATTTTCAGACTACTCTTGGAGTTGATTCATACTGCATGAACAGAGAAACAGCTAATAAAAGAGCTATAAAGATGCCCGAGAAGCTATCTCAGAACACCGTGCACATTCAATCTGCGGCACTAGCCTCTGCCTTCATAGAAACCTGGTAGCTACCTATGAAGCATGGATAAATATTTGCGTTGCTGGAGCAAAATGGAACCAAAAACGATATGATTAATCATAATCTGCCTCATACTCGTACGAGTCTGGGGAAGGCTCTTCTAAGCCCTCCTGCCATGCTCTCTTTTGCTGCTTCTCTTCGCTGCCACCGTCGATATCATCTTGACGAATCAGGTCTCCTCCCAGCTCGTGACCGTCCGGACGACCAATCAGATCGCTTGTTCCAGGCTCATGACCATCATGGCGGCCAATCAGATTGCTGCCGTGTTGTTCGTGACCGTCGGGTCGACCAATCAGCGTCTTGTCTTGAACCGATTTATCAGAATTGGAGGTCGACGCTGATTTAAATGGGGAGTGGGATTCCTCCCATTTGGCTTCAGCGATCTGAAAAAGGTGAGGCTGCGTCATTCAGCACATTCAGAGGTGGGGATGTGCAGGTGCCTCCTGCTCAATCAACCCAGCCGCCCCTCCCCCTCCCAACGCTGTGCCTGGCACCCTCTGAAACCGCCCAGCACCCCCTTAAAACGTCGCTTTTTACTCCCGTCTGAAGGAAAATAATTGAACCATTAACTCTATGGTGCTGCATTGGAAGAAATTCCCTTAAAAACACTCCCCCTCCTCAACATTCAAAACGTCCCCGTGTTCAAGATGGCAAAGACCGGGAACCTCATCAAATCAGTTTTATCTGTTCTCTGTGAACAGAAATAGGTTCCCCATTGCTTATGGCGAACGGAAGGGAAAAAGGACAAGCAATGAACTCTCCGCTTGGATGTGGAGTTGGAGCGGCACAGGCACTTGGCCGGCCTCACCTTGGCCTGAAGGGCGCGCTCTATGCCGTTGAGCCTCTCCTGCACGTCTCTGGTCAGAAGACCACCATCCTCCAGGGCCGACTGTAGGACCTGTCGAAACGCCCAGCGAGAACACAGTACAACCAAGGGTCTTATCACAGTCACGTGGACGCACTCTGGAATATAAAGGTACTCAGCTGAACATCTTCAAACAAAATCCCCTTCAGCAAGAAAGCTGTCACCTGGCAAAATTGAGGGGATGCAAGGATTGTGATCCCCTCCCCTCTTAGAGCCGTGGAGCCACCCGTGTTCTGACGGCGTTTTGCCACGTTTGCTGTCTGCATGTGGCCAAAATACCGCTACATCCCGGTCATATTTTTGAAACACCTACACCTAGAAAATGTCAAAAACATGTCACGAATGCTTCTCTCGAATACACAAGAGAGGTGGTGCATGTGAACCCCTAATGCGTGTCTCCCCCCTTCCAGGAGTCTTAGATCCGTCTCCTGGTTAGTAGCGAGGTTTTATCTTATCGGTGAGTGAAAACTGCCCGCTTCAGATAAAAAACTCCTCTGATATGGGCTCCTTGCTCCCCTCCGCTCATGTTCCCACTACAGTTCTGGAATTCCATCAGGAACTTGTTGAGATAGGAAAAATTTTAGACGAAAAGTGGATTGTGGCCATGCCTGCCCCTTCCCTTACGCCCCCCGTCTGGGGATGCGTTAGTATAGATGTTAGCGCCAGTGTTTTTCAAACGGCCGACACGGATTCAAGGCCCGCTGGATTCCCTGGACAAGGAGAAATTTGACTCCCCGGAAACTATTTCAGCGGAGTAAGAATTGGTGACGCCATATGACTGTGCGCCGATAAGCCCCAAAAATTATCATAAGTATCCGCCCTGCCCTGTTGTGACGTCCATGCCCTGTCCGTAGGTGTCTCACCTTCTGCCTGGCGCCCAGGTAGGTCATCTCCCGCTGCAGGCGGATGAGCACCCTATGCTGCAGGTCAGCCACTGACCTCAGCTCAGCTATGGCGCGCCCCTGACGGAGCCGATGCAGTAAAAACCCAGCTCCACCGCCCCAGACAGCAGAGGTGAGGATAGCGTAATCAACGTGGCAGAAACAGCTTACCTGACCTGGTGAGCTATAACTGCTCAAAAGCGAGGTTTTTGTCACAATGGCTACATTTTTAACCATGATGCTTCCACCTGGTAAAATAGCATCTAGTCAACCTCTGCATAGAGCCGCTGACGAAATCCTGGGCGAGCGGATTGGATTTTAGAGGTTATTCTGCCGCTTGGCGGTTCTGACAGCTGGCAGGTCTCTGTTGTGTGGGTGATAGCCCTTTTACGCTGGACGCCCAACTATGGCCCTCGAATCTAATTGAATAGTTTTGAAAATTTTGGAACAAATGTTTTATTTTGTTTTTATTTTTATTTTTAGCGACGAACTTGAATTTGCCTTTGAATAAGACGGTGCCACTTGAAAAAATTGAGTGGTCCACATATTTGTGCGCCAAACGCGTTTTTGATACAAGAAAAGCTATTGATTTGCGGCCGACTTATAAGCTCGAATGTCGAAGGCACGCTTCACTTAGTTTAAAGACAGACACCTGGAGGCAGCTAGGTTTTTATTGTGTGGCATAGTTTCGTGGAAATGTAAAATTTTACCTAGTTTTGTATTCTGCGGGGGACATTTTGTTTTTAAATCTTAATATTCGCGATTATGGCCGATTTGATTTTTATTTCAGATAATGAGAGCATTGTTACGCCTGTAATATTTGGGGATGTATCGTGATATTGATTATTGTTTATATGTATAAATATAATTTTAGAAGAAAACCGAAAATTTGTGCTTTCGGTTCGGCACATGTCGCTCACAACCTCAAGCTACATGGCTGAATGGAATCGATTGCGGTTTTATTCATTTAACTACCCACTGATCTCCAACGGCTTGTATTGTTCGGTTTTGGCTTTTTGGTGCTTTGGTGTTTGGTTGCTGCTTGCTGGTTGCTGTTGTTTTGTTTTTTTTTTCCGGTTGTTCCGGGGGGGTTTCTCGTTACATCGTTATGAGATTACGTACGGATTACGAACTGTTCACGCAGACTGGGCCAGTGAAGAAGCCGATTTTGGAAACTGTTATGTAGATGATCAGGAAAAGTTCGAGCTGTCTGACTCAGGAACTTGTAATAGGTTAAAGCGACTTCCAGAGTTAAGATCTAAACCATCTCACTCTCTCACTTACCTTTTCTCCCTAAAGCTCGGCAGAGAAACTACCAATCCGTAATTCTCAAAACTGTTTGTCCTAATGAAAATAAGTTACAAAGTACATACATCTCACTGACCCAATACACAATAAAGTCAGAAATATACAAAATTATTCGCAACACAACCTGGCCATCAAGCATTGTTATACGCATGCAACGAAAGAACGAGCTATTGTAATAAATTCACCACATCTTTCTCTCCCAGATCTCGATCTCGACTAGCCCTCATTCTACCATTTGACGTTTGACCTTACCGCGCCAATGGTGCCGGAGGCAGGTGTGTACAGCAGGACCATGAACACCACGCTGCTCATGGTCAAGCTGACCAGACTGACGAAAAGGGTCGCCGCCTGCAGCGTCGCCTGCCAGTTCGGCATCAAAGCTCTCCTTCGCTGCCGTAGCTTAGATGGCACTAGTGTCGGTGGTACTAGCGCTTCCGCGCTTGACGCGCATTGTGGGTCCGCGAACTGGACTTTCATGCTGGTATCTGGCGAGAGAAAGGTATAGTGGTGGCACCGTTGCTGGTAAGAGCTGGATGATGGCCTAAGATGCCTCAATTAAGTGTGATACCCTTGACCAAATAATATTTTGCCTAGGTTCACTGCCGCTGATTCGAAAAACATTAATGTCCTGCATAGGCATATTCCCAATACTTCCCTTGAGCTTTCGTGCTGAGTAATTGTCGTATAGGTACGATGACAGTTTTTCCACACAAATCAGGATTAGCCCTCGCCCCACCGGGGGCATCGATGGCCCCTCCTAAGGTTTTTTCCGGGATAGCAGAAAAACGACGAGACGCAGCACCGCGGTTGAGGGCTCTATCTCTCACCCCCATGGGCGTAGCCACCACTAGGGACACTAGGGACAGTATCCCTACAAGTTTGGAGACCCCAAAAAACTTTTAGGGAATGTCCCTACAAGTTTTCAAGACCGGGAAAGGTATGGCAACCGCAATATGTTAAGTTCCCAATACATATTCCAATGGTACCTACCTACTTCTGACGTATGCAAATCCAGACATCGTCATTCGTCCCAAAGATATTAAAAATAATGATTTTATAACCTTTGAATTTACTTTTTCCCAATTTCCCAAGTCTGTCTCCATTTCTGTACCCTATTATTTATTTATTTATTTATTTCAACATCACGGTGCTCATCCATATCAATGGGTATTAATGAGCCCAGGTCAAAAATGGGGGTGGATGGGACAGACACACGACAGTCAAAATTGGGTACAAGTCAAGTCAAGAAAAGTCAAGTCAAAATCGGGTACACTCATCAACCGAGCAGATGCTTTTTTAGGCGTCGTTTGAAGCTGGAGAGGGAGCCATCCCGGATCGCCGGTGGCAGTCCGTTGAATGCTGCTGCAGCACGGTGCATAAAAGCTCTCCTCCCAGTCTCAGTTCTTGGGCGTGGGAGGCATAAATCTCCGTCTTGGCGAGTAGTGCGGTTTCTGAATTCACGCCTAGTCACGAGCTGACGCTTCAGGTAAGCTTGCTCGCCCGTCACCATCACTCGCTTGAGCAGACACAGAGAGTGATATGTGCCGAGCTCACGTGCAGGCAGCCATCCCAGATCTCGCACGGCGTCGCTGATGTGATCTCGTTTTCTAAGTCCGGTAACCACACGAGCTATTAAAGTTAGGAGTGATGTTAACCCGCGCTCCAACGGGGGTCCGGCGCCACCTTCGCCCCACGGGGGACATCGATGGCCCCTTCTAACTCCGAAAATATTGGGGCTAGCGCAAATCTGCAAAGTACAGCGGAAAGCTCTTGAAAATTCAGCAAGGTTTTAACTTAGATGTGTTTAAGCGCTCTAGATGTGTTTGAAAACCCTTTGGTTGCTCCAGGGGCACGAAAAAATGATGACGCGAAGCGCTGCCGTAGGGGAGACCGGGGCAAAACGGACACCGTAAGTGTTTTTCTAACAGAGCAAGCTCAGTAGCCTAATGAATTGTGTCTCTAATGTAAGAGTATGAGCTTAAAAAGTTCATTTGGAAAAACATGGCAGTAAAATATATAAACAAATGTTTTTTGTCCGTTTTGCCCCAACCCTGGGGCATAATGGTTTTTAGTAAGGGGCAAAACGGACAGAATGACCTGCTGTCATCGTACTTTGCCCGGGCACCCCCAAAGATATATAAATCCGCATCCCTGGCAGCCCTGGTAATATGGCAAAAAAACATCATATTTTCGTTAAAGCGTCAACATCTATTAACTCAGTGAAAATTTTAACCTGCTTTCATTTTGGCACAAGACTGCCCCCCAACCTGGACCTGCCCCTGCCTTGTTTTCTCGCTGTTTCTTTGACCTTACAACGATAGCAAACTACATAGCACATCATCATAAGTGATTGGGGTTACCGGACCATCAAAGACCATTTTACACCATTAGTCCATTTTGCCCCTTCCGTTTTGCCCCACAGCTACTCCGATTCAAGTTTTTACGTGTCGGAAAAATGGCAGGTTTTGAGATTTGAAATTACCCTTATCCTAAGCCTACACTGCCACTAATTCAGACATATCACCAGCAGAACTGAATTCAGTTGGTCACTCGAAAAAACGAAGATTTAAAAGTTGCAAATATCGTAATACTTACAGAAAATCCTCTCCAGCCAGCCCGCATCGAAATGAGGCCGCTAACTGACTATATACACGCTATATTCTGACGTCCTTTGTCTAAAGCAGTAGTTCATCTTCTAAAATTTAGATGGAAACAACAGTAACATACCGAAATAGCAAAAATCCGTTTTGCCCCAAAGACCGTTTTGCCCCAGTCTCCCCTACTTATCATTACTACTTTTATTGACACATAAGGACATTACAGAAATAACGTTAAGTTTGGTGCAAAACCGCGGTGGGCTTAAGTCTTGGCGGCGCTCTCATGATAATTTTAATAAACCCATGTATTCATTCATACACGTTCAAAAGAAACAAATCAACTAACCAAACATCTAAAGCATGCGTTCAATATAAAATAGTTTAGGACCAGCCGATTTCATGGCGCTCCTCCGATGCCGACAGCCATGGGCAGAAGCCTGCACGCGCCCACCAACAGGCCGGCACACGCGACCGCGCCAGCCGGCGTCCTGTTACCGCTCCGCAAATCTCAAGATAATCGTCTTGTTTTGCTAAGAAGGTCATGAAGTACTTTGAGCACTGCTCGTGGGAGCCGGTGAGAAAGGCTTCCTGAATGGGCGAGAATGTTAAGTAGACGTTTTACTTTTATTCTCAACGTCTCGGTGCTGGGATCTGATAGTAATCAAGGCCGAGACAGGCAGCTAGGTTTATCTCCATACCTCTTAAACACATAAATGGCCGCATTCAGACGCTTTCCCAATCCAACGTACAGTCTGTGCTCGCCTTAACACGCGCATGGACGGGGGCGAGGGGGTTGGGTACCCGCCCCCGTCGGCTTTTTTGGAGATAACATAAAAAGGCACGCGCCACTGTACTTGGTATACCTTTTCTCTGATCATTTTTACAACTTTTGTCAAAATTTTAAGGTTAGGTCACTCTGGTCAGGTCACCAGTACAGGTCAAGCGACCTGACATAAAAAAGTTTAAAGAGAATGGGGCACCTTCATAACGTGATTTTAACTGAAAAAGCCAAGTTGTAAAGCAAGTCGGAAAACCCGGTACTCCATATATCATTTGTCTTGGAACTCGATATTTCCGTAGAAAAAAGCTAAAACCTACCTGACACCAGCCTCCTCATCAGCCCCCGCCGGGCAGCCATTGTTGTGAGCTGCTGGTGTGACGACATATGCTGACGTCACGATGAGCATCAGCCAATCGAAGCTCTTGAAGCTTTTCAAGTATGGTAGTGGTTGCCAGATCGTAACATCGTCCACAGGCTGATATTTATTTGTTTTTCTAGAGGAGTATATTAAAAATCAAAATATTGAACTTATTGTATATTTTTCAGAGAAATCATGAGTGGTTTCATTATTTTTGGCCAAAATTGCGCCTAATTGCATTGAATTCCAGGTATCGACCAAGGTGCCACATTCCCTTTAAGATAACATAATCTGGATTAGGTAAACGTATCCTATTGAAACTCATACGACATAATGAGCCCACCGAGCTGTCTAAAATATGTTCTGGTATTTTTATATCGATGGCCTAAGGTCAGGTACGAGGCTTGACCTCTTCCTTGGAAATACGTGGGAAAAGTGGTTTTAATTAAATAATTTGTCATAGATAGTGAAAGAGTGGTTATTTTAGCTTCAGTAAATTGACATTGTCTTTGCGGTCCTAAATATATGCTTTTGACCTTATTTGACCTTTACATGACCTCAGGTCAGGTCCAATGACATATTGGACCTGATTTGACCTAGCAAGGCCATGTTATATATCATTGGCTTCGGCTTGCTGCGATGATTTTTATGGTTCAAATTGTTTGATCTATCTTTACTTGGTCAGATGTAATGGCCGAAAGCTTTCATTTACATGCTATCCCTATGACGGCATGTTTTGACCTCTGGTGACCTTAAATGTTGCCTGAAAAAATAGTGCAAATATTTTTGATAGAGAGGCGGATGAGCTACTAAACGTCGTTTACCATTTTTCGCTATCTGGCATGGTTCTCGAGATCTTAGGGGGCTGGTACCTGTCCTCCCCCTGTCAAAGCGAAGGTGGATCAGACCCCCGTCAAAGCACGTGTTAAAGGGAATGTGGCACATTCATAACGTGATTTTAACGGATATAGCCAAGTTTTAAAGCAAGTCAGAAGATCCGGTACTCAATATATCATGTGTCTTGGAAATCGAGAATTTCGTAGAAAAAAGTTCAGACTTACCTGAAATGTACCCTTCATGTACCCTTAGCAGCAGGCCACAGTTCTCATGGCTGTTGGTGTGACGACATATGCTGACGTCATGGTGAGTATCAGCCAATCGAAACCCTTGAAGCGTATTAAATATGGTAGTGGTTGCCAGATCATCACATCATCCACAGGCAGATATTTCTTTCTTTCCCTAGATGAGCGTTTAAAAAATAATATTGAACTTATTGTACATTTTTCAGAGAAATCATGGACGTCCCCTTGATTTTCGGCAAAAATACCCACAATAACAATACATTTTACGATTCGACCAAGGTGCCACATTCCCTTTAAGTATTCAATTTATACTGGCCTAAATTCGTGTAAAAATGCAGAAAGGGGACGGCTGGCTAGCTCGCACATAACATTTGGCCCCTCTTAAAATTTTCCGTCGGGTACCTTATCAAGAGGCAGGATGTGTCCCTACAAGTTCAGAGAGTATGGCTACGCCAATGCTCACCCCATCATTTTTCCACCATCCGTGAAATTTGTTTACCTCAGGTCACCCAAGGTCAGGTCACCAGGCGAGGTCAACCAAGGTCACCTCGCTTCAACTTTTGAGCTCTGTAAGAGCTACATTTCTTAGTCGATCGATTTGAAAGTTCCTACACTTCATGACCCCTCCAGGGTCTACAAGGTGTATATCTGGTATTTTTTATTTCGTGACCTGAGGTCAGGTCAAAAGGTGACCTCTCTCATTGAAAAACATGGGGAAAAGCAGTCTTATAAAGTAAAAGTCACAAAAACGATTGCAAATGCTCAGTTTGCACAGAAAAGCGTTTTTGGATACCCTTTGTGGATCCCAGGGGCCATTTTGCCCTTTGACTTTCTGAGGTCATCCAAGGTCACCAGGGGTCAAAAACAGTATTTTGACAATAACTTTTAACCGAATTAAGCTAGAGTAGAGCAATGAATCAAACATCATTGTGTTTGTCTCGTCACTGGCTTTCGTTTGATATGCGGCTAGATCACTTTTTGACCTTTCGTGACCTCAGGTCATATTAGGTCACGAGGTGACCTCTGGAGGTCAAACCACTGGCGGGAGGTCATTACCTTCCACATAGCAGAAAAAGTCTGGCATTTTCCTATCAAATGTACTTTATCAGATCTCAATAGCTCTAATGGCATAAGAGTTATGCCCAGTTTTCTTAAGCATTGCATATTTTAGTGAAAATAGCCGATCGTGACCTAACTTGACCCCTGGAGGTCAAACAATTGACCTGAGCACTTAAAAATGCAAATAATTTCGTACTAAATTCATGCGAGCCTTCTAATGCACTTTGCAGATTTGCGCTAATACCCATATTTCCGGAGTTAGAGGGGGCCATCGATGCCCCCGGTGAGGCGAAGGTGGCGCTGGATCCCCGGTGGGGCGCGGGTTAAAGTGCGACATGTGCTGAAAAATTATAGATGACAGCAAATATGCCATAACGTAAGCAACCACAGCAATGTTTTCATTTAATCACGGACGTTTTAATTAGATGACGCTTTGCACAAGAGCAAGCAACGGTCGTGCCCTCGAGGCAGTAATCATCAAGAACCTTTTCTGAGCCTTTATGACTTGTTATCTGTGCTGATTTCAACAGGGCGCTAAAGTTATTGCACTTGTTTCAACTGACTATCTAAAAAAGGCAGACGAATGTGAAATCACTCCTACAACAGCGGTGTTAACGCATCTCTTCAGAACTCACACAACTCACATTGCTGGACTGAGCGTATGAAAAGCTCACCTGTAAGGTACTCCACGACGCTAGACTGACATTTCCACCCCAGGTCTTCTCTCCACTGCGTAGGTCTGAATGCTAGGAGTGTTGTGTATCAACCGTTATCAGAGCTGTGGTAATCAGGGACAATGGCGGAGCCAGACAGAGGCTCAATGGAGTGCTAAAAACCCTGCCGTAGGCATGTCTGAGAGGAAATTACGATTGCAACGAGTTGCATATGGACAGACGCGTTTGACGACCTTCTGATTTCGAAGCATGACTTAAAAAAGACGATGTTGCGCTGTAGTTGGCTGTGTTGTTACCATTCGCAATTTATCGCATCTATGTCCATAAACCTAAACAAGAAGCTTACATAATATAGCTTCACTCTAGTGAATGAGCCTTTGAATGAGCAAGCGATAAATAAAATCTAGTCACATTGCGGGCTATATAATTGAAATTCGACAAATTGCAGCTGGTTGTGTGGAGGCACCCCCACTGTGAAGACGGCTGCGCGTGCCTTCGACTCAGGAACGCGGTGAGCGGCGGCGTTGATTCAACACAAACCGATAGGCAGAGGTGCAGTGTCGCAGGGCGCTGATAACGCTGTGGCACCGGCGATAACCCAGCCGGCAGCTGATTCAGAGGCCTGCGCCGACCTGAACACGGCCGCTAAAAACACCGCAGACTGAGATCCGAGTCTAGATATGAGGCCAAAGGACTGTATCGGTAAGACGTGGAAAGCAATTTGTGAACTGTAGATACGTGCGCCTCCGATGTTTTTTTTTTAATGTTTTAGATTTACCAAGCAAAATTAAAGCCTTTGACGGTTCTCGGGCCTTTCCACAACAAATTCTAGCCCCATCGAATACAAAATCGTTAAATCATCCGTTCAACTGCAATTGGATATACCTAGATCTCTACACTGCCTTAGTTTACTCCTTAAGAACTCCACGAAAAAACAAATTTTATTCGTGTTAAAATGATTGTTTGGATTTAATGTCCGAGCTATACGGCGTCGCTTATACCACCCCGATGGTGGAGTTTTTAGGATCCGGTTGCACGCATTTTTAGAACCCGCCGGGCCTTGAACTCGGGACCTGTGTCTCAGCAAAAAGGCGCTCTATCCGCCCATCCACGAGCTCTCCTATGCCATATGTGTAAAATATATGCCATCGTGAATCTTGTTCAGTTTCCAATAAAAATTCTATCAATTTTGGACGAATCATATGAAGCTGTGCTGTTTTTGCCCATGTTTCCATGTCTATGAATCTGCCGTCACCTATAGGTGTTGTTTTATGCTAGTTTAAAGGCCATAGATTATAGGTCTTAGTTAAATAATTTGTAACTTATCCCAGCTCGATTTGGGCCTCGTTTTATTGTTTCCGCTTGTTCCGCCTTTTCTGTCCATCGCATCGGGTGTGAACCGCCCAATGGCCGCCGTGATCCGGCCCGAACCTAACGCTCTCTTTGACTCCCGTCTGTAAGCCCCTCTAGACTATCGATGACAGCGCTGGAGAACAATTGGAAACGGGGTAACAGTGATATAACGTCAGAAAAATACAACAAGTACGTTGATTTTGATCGCATCTCTTGATGTAGCTCTTCGGACGTTATGGAGGTACCGTTATGGTCTTGCGTCTCCGACTAAGTCATGTGTTTGTCACCTCTTATCTTTCCATCCCGCCGACTTCGGCTCTCAACACCATTAGTATTGTATCTATGTACAAACCTAGGTACCCTGATCCATTTCATAATAAACCCGCGCCCCACCGGGTCCCCGGCGCCACCTTCGCCCAACCGGGCATCGATGGCCCCCTTCTAACTCCTAAAACATGAGGGTTAGCGCAAATCTGCAAAGTGCATTAGAAAGCTTGCGTGAATTCAGTAAGAAATTACTTTGCAAGTTTAAGAGCTCAGGCCAATGGCTTGACTTCCAGAGGTCAAGTTAGGTCACGATAGGCTATTTTCACTGAAATATGCAATGCTTAAGAAAACTGAGCATAACTCTTATGCCATTAGAGCTATTGAGATATGGTAAAGTAGATTTGATAGGAAAATGCCAGAACTTTTTCCGCTATGAGAAACGTAATGACTTCCCGCCAGTGGTTTGACCTCCAGAGATCACCTCGTGACCTAATATGACCTGAGGTCACGAAAGGGCAAAAAGTGACCTTGTTGTATATCAAATGAAAGCCAGTGACGATGCATACACGATGATCCTTGATTCAGCGCTCTAGCTCAATTAGGTCAAAATTTATTGTCAAAATACTGTTTTTGACGCCTGGTGACCTTGGATGACCTCAGAATGGTCAAAGGGCAAATATGGCCCCTGGAATCCGTGAAAGTGTGTCCAAGGACGCTTATCTGAGTAAACTGAGAACTTGCAATCTTTTTTGTGACTTTTAGACCATAAGACATCCTTTCCCACGTTTTTTTCAATTGGGAGAGGTCACCTCGTGACCTGACCTCAAGCCATGAAATCTAAAAATCGCGGATATACATCTTGTAGACCCTGGAGGGGTCATGAAGTGTAGGAAGTTTCAAATCGATCGACAGATAAATGTAGCTCTTATAGAGCTCAAAAGTTGAAGTGAGGTGACCTTGGTTGACCTCGCCTGGTGACCTAACCTTGGGTGACCCGGGTTAAACAAAATTCAGGGATGGTGGGAAAATGATGGGGTGAGAGGAAGAGCCCTCAACCGCGATGCTGCGCCTCGTCGTTTTTCTGCTATCCCGAAAAAACCTTAGGGGCCATCGATGGCCTCCCGGTGGGGCGAGCGTTAAGGGGGGGAGTTTATATGATTGGACCGACATTTTGTTGAAGTAAAACCCCGGGGGGGTGGGGTGAGGCAGCTTAATGGTGGGTGAGGAATTTTTTGGAAAAGTTATTGTTTGGGAAGTTAAAGGGCTGGTCCAGACCCTCTTTTAAAAACCGAGAGGCTCTGCTGCCAGACGCTTCGTCGGAAAATACTGCAAATAAGTGAGGATAAATAATTTGATAAACTTTTAGATTTACAGTTATGACTGACTTGTTACATTATTTTGCGTCAATTACATAGGGTATTTTTCGACTAAACACCTGCCACCGAAAGCTCTGGCGTTTTCAAAAGAGGGCCTGAACCAGCCCCTATGTGAAAAGGTGCTGATGGAGTGGGACCCGTACACTGAACCGGGGATCTGCAGTAGATTTCAGCCACTTTTCCGCTCGCTTTCGCCGGTGTTGTTAAAACGCCGTCACTAGCGCCACCTATTACAGTAAATCAGCATGCACAGGTTATACTCACGGCCTTTCTCCGTAATGGTTCATTGGAGGACGCGGGGGCGGAAATTCCGGCCATGCTCCCCCCCCCCACCATGCCGGAATGGCCAACCTATCTTTTGGCCCCTCAAAGGCAGGAAACATTTTTGAAAAAAAGTGTTTACATTAGGTCTGCCGAGCAAAAACTTCGCTCCTACCCTCCCCCTCCAGGAGAGCGATCATGCACTTGGAGAGGTAGCTTGTATTAGGTCTGTCGAGCAACCAAATTGCACGTCTCACCCCCCCTCCAGGAGGAGAGGCAGACATGGTTTTTCCCCAAACTCGGGTCTGCGTCCGCCCCTGGCTTGGATCAGCCCGCTTTACTAAGGAACTGTTCATAAGTGACGTCATCCGCTGGGGGAGGCGTTGGCCGAAAGTGGCGTGCCTGACGTGGTAGGGGTTGGCTGGCCAAAAGGTGGCGTGCTATGACACGGGGTTGGATTTTTTCACTATTGGGTTAGATCCATATATATATATCATCATCATATCATATATATATATATATATATATATATATATATATATATATTATCAAACACGATGTGTAAACATAAGTACATGAACTAAAAAGCACAAAACATCATAAAAATGCAAAAAACACGATGACAAAAATGGCCACGAAGAAGGCACCGCACGGCACGGCAGGGCCAGATGAAGCGGGCCTGAAAACATGCCCCGAGCACCTATAGACCGACGGGCGGGAGATGCCGGCATTCTCGGGTTAGACGCAGCAGAGGCGATACAGCTGAAGTGGTGGGACAGTACATGGTACAATGTACATGATAACAAATGAAAAAAGAGGTTGATGGGGAAATAAAAAATTAAGTAACGTAAAATAAATACGGGGATTGGATGGTGTCCAAGAGATCGGCACCAGTCATCACCAGTTCTTATTTTGTATTTTTTGTATATTTCTTATTTTATTATTTTTTTCGGGAAATGTGGAGCTGCCTAGAAGTAGGGCTGATAGCTGAAAGCATGAATTTTCCTTTAGGGAGGTAGTGGCTTGAAATTTTAGGCTTAGCCTGCACCCCATCGGGGGTCCGGCGCCACCTTCAACCCACCGGGGACCATCGATGGCCCCCTCTAACGCCGAAAAGATGGGGGTTAGCACAAATCTGCACTGTGCATTGGAAAATTCGTGTGAATTCAGAATGCTTTTACTTGACATGTGTAAGCACTTAGGTTAATGGTTTGACCTCATGAGGCCAAGTTGGGTTACGATAGGTTACTTCCACTAAAATATGCGATGCTTTGGAAACCTGGGCATAGCTTTCATGCCATTAGAGCTATTGTGAACTAAATTTGATAGGAAAATTCCCGGGCTTTCTCTGCTATGTGGGACATAATGACCTTCCGCCAGTGGTTTGACCTCCAGAGGGCACCTCTTGACCTAACATGACCTGGGGTCACTAAAGGTCAAAAAGTGACCTTTCCATATATCCTATGAAAGCCAGTGACGAAACATACACGATAGCGGTTAATTCAGTGCTCTAGCTAGATTATGTAAAAAGTTATCGTCACAATACTTTTTGACCCCTGGTGACCTGTCATGACCTCAGATAGGTCAAAGGGAAAATGTTACCCCTAGAATCCGTGAAAGGGTGTCCAAAAAATTTTTTTCTGAGAAATGGGAGCATTTGCAGTCATTTTTGTGACTTTTAGATCATAAGACAGCTTTTACCCAATCCTTTTCTGTGGGAGAGGTCTCCTCGTGACCTGACCTCAGGTCACTAAATAAAAAAATCCCAGAAATAAATTTTTTAGGCGCTGGAAGGGTCATCCAGTGTACAACGTGTCAAATCAATCGGCTTAAAACATAGCTATGGTAAAGCTCAAAAGTTGAAGTGAGGTGACTTTAGTTGACCTCACCTAGTTTACGTGAACTAGTGTGGCCCGTGGTAAAAACAGGGATGGTGGCAAAATAATGGAGTGAGAGGTAAGCCTTTCAAACACGGTGCTATGATTTGTCATTTTTCTCTGCTTTTCTGAAAAAGTCTTACGGGGCCATCAATGGCCCCCCAGTGAGACAAAGGTTAAAATCTTGTTATCATAATATGCTGTATGACTTAAGACAGTTTTATTTATAGCTGTAACATTTCAAGCGTCCAAAATCTCATATAGTAACACCCACCCCGGTGAGCCTACGAGCATCGGGGATTTGCCCTGCTGGTGGTTTCAAACGCCCACCCCCTCCCTCTCGAACTCGGCTCCTTATGTGTGGGATAGCGAAAAACGCGAAAGCTAATGGATAGCCCATACAAATTCATGAAGAAACTACATCGGTCACTTACCGGCCGATGAATAGTTGTTTGGCCATCTCGGAAAAATAGGTGGGGTCTCCGAGGCACCCCTCCAGCGCGCAAATCAGGCGTATAGTTTGAACTACTCGTGCGACTCGGAGCCAGTCTTAGACTTTAAGAGCGAAACATTTACTTCTGAGGTCATTATTGGGCAGCCAACTCCCATTCTGCTGGAATAATGGTATTTGATTGGAATCAGATAGATTTATGCCAAAATACCCGCGGAGCCATGGGAAAGTGGGGCACTCTCCCCTTCTCCCGATCCCTCGACTCCCCTAAAATACATAGGCGGATCCAGGATTGCCGATCGGGGGCACCTTCCGGGGGGCGCCATCCGGCCCGGGGGTGCCACTTTTGACCGGCAAAACCTATCAGATGAGTGCAAAATCCTATCGGTAGGCGCCGATTTTCGTATCCTGGGGAAAGCAACATTTCAGGGGGCACCATCGACCTCTCAGGGAGCGCCGTGACCGTTTCAGGGGGCGCCGAGAGGGTCGATCGGGGGGTACGTGCCCCCCTTGCCCCTGGATCCACCTATGCTAAAATATTCACGACGCACTCCTAAAAGACCAATGGCGCCCCCTGAGAATTTCACTTTTCAACTAACCCCTCCCCGAATGCTTACATCTGGCGAGCAGATGGGTGCCTGGCGCCCACTTGGCAGGTTTTACCGCCCGGAAGCGGCACCCCCTGTCCGGATGGCGCCCCCGACAATATGTTCCCTCTCCCTCAATCGGAAATCCTGGATCTGCAAATGCAACCACCTGGATTTGAGCCTCGATCAGCCATGCAGAAGTCAAATGCGCTTCCCCGCGTGAAATGGGCGTTTGCGCTAGAGGTTGGAGGGGACTATTTCAAGAGGTTTTATATTAATCAAAGAATGTCTTTAAATGCCAGATTGATTGAGCACCATGGCATTACACACCGCAACACAAAAACAACAATAACAACAACAGCAGCAACAGAACCACTAATAATAAGACCTTTTGTGTGGAATAACTATTTTGTAGCAAACTTGACAACAGGATCTCCCAAGGCAATAGAGTAAAGGTAAAACGGAGCGGGCCGCTCAGCCATGGCCAATGACAGCAATTTTTACAGCTGGCACAGGATAGCTGACTGCTGGAAAAGCATAGGGTGGCTGCAGAGCCAGAAGGTTTCCATCAATACATATATCTACTGAGGTAGTTACAGGTGAATATAATATTTTATTATATTTATTTATCCTATTTTGTAGACACAAAAGGAGTTTCAGTAAATTTTATTGTCAACTGATTGCCGCCAGGTCCCGAGCTGGCGGTGGTGTATTGTCTATGGAGCTGGCGGTGTGTTGAAGAGATAGGGACTTTTTGGCGTACAACTTGGCGTAAAAGAGACAATTTACAAACAACGTTCATGTACCGTTATTCTCACATCTACCAGTGTCTTATTTTGAAATAAATTTGAGACGTTGGGATGGATTGATTTTCTGTTTGTGTGTGTGAATTTGTGTATGGACGGAAAGCTGTTGACTTTTTAAATTACCTACCTATAGTGCCAACTTCTTTGGTATGATACTAAGCGCTGTGATCACCGCGGTGCCCAAGAATCATATCAGGCACAGATGTGTGCTCAATGCCCGGATGTACGAAGACCAAGGAAAAGGATCGTGATCTGCCATTCTTCAGGGTCCCAAAGGAGCCAACTAGGTAAGAAATATGGCACAAAATGATTTTACACTTTTCAAAACTGCCTATGGGGCTGTGGAAGTAGGGCAGCTCTCCTCCTTGCCAGCCAGTGTGCAAAGTATGGCATTTTCGACGAGATCTCGTCGGTGCGAGTGCCCTTGGAGACAGGGCCAAGTGGTGCGAATTTTATCAACCTGGTGCGAATTTGTGAGGTTAGTGAACTTAAACTAAACAAATAATGACTGAATGGCTATTAAGACACAGGAGAGGGCCTTATAAAAAGTCCTTGACTAACTGACTAATGATTGAGGTAGTGTTGCATTGTAGGGGTAGGAATGAGTGCATTTTTTCCCTGGTATGTGGCAGATTGGTGCGAATTTTTGGAGGCTCGTGGTGCGAGAATTTTAGATGGCTGGTGCGACTCGTCTGGCCTGCTGCCATACTTTGCAGACTGGCTTGCCAGTCTGCAAAGTATGATAATTCTGACCAGTTTTTGGTGTAAAGTGTACCTCAAGACTGGTCCACGCAAAAGCAAATTTTGGATAAAATGAAATGTTGACCAGTATTTACCAATACTGAGTGTATAAATGAGAGTGGAAGTTGCCAATACTGAACTCACATAGAATTTGCAGCGTATAGAAACTGGACGAAAGAATATAAAATACCATATTGTTATTCTAAGTTAAACAATAATTCATCACATTCATATTTTATGCCCTAGGGCAGCTGGGGATATAGTACCAGTTGTGTGGTTGGAGTACCAGCCAATTTGTTTGGAAATAAGTAGAGGTCAGTGTGATTTTATGCCCATTTTGGTTCCAATTTTAGGTGAGTGGTGGTACGATCATTCTCAATAGCTGGTGCAACTTCTTTGGCATGCTGCCATACTTTGCTGACTGGCTTCCTTACTGCATGGTGTCCTCTTATCAGTACTGACTGACTGCCGCTTGATTCAGCATGTAGAATTTGACAGATTTACACAAGATCTCATTGGTGTAGCCTTTGGGCAGAATTACTGGTTTGGGGCAACTCTTGTCATTCTTTGTGGCAGGTAAAACAATATTGGAGCTGAGTGTGACAGCTTGGACAGTGCTAACCCTTGTTAAAAGTCATAAATGTGTCAATAAGTTAGTAAAACAGGTAAAATTGATGAAAAAGAAAATGTCTGCTTCAGTGTACAGAGGACTCTGGCCCAGCTCCTGAATTTCTTCCCCAATTGGGGTAGGATTTGAGCTACCCCAAGCATATTTTCCAGTTTCCTGCCACATTCTGCCGATCAGCCCTTGACTAAATGACATTCCCGTCATAGGCGGATCCAGGATCACCGATGGGTGGGGGCACCGTGCCCGGGGTGGTAAGAATTTGATGCCTGGCTTCATAAGAATTCAAGTCCTGTCAGCTGGTGGGGCACTAATAGCCGTTTCATTAATATATTTGGACAGGCTTCAAAAGCCTTATTCATCAAAATGATTTGATTATTTATAATACCCCTCAGTACCGATTGTTAGTTATTTGGGTTTTTTGGCGCACGAACCAATATTAATTATCGCCCATTTGGTACCCATTGTAATCGTGTTGTATTGTGTTCTTTTCCAGTGCGACTGAGGTAACCTGGACATGCGAAACCTCTTCGGTCGCGAGCAGCAGCGCGCGGCTGAGGCAGCCTGGACTTGCGAAACCCTTCGGCGGCGAGCAGCAGCGCCGGCAAAGCTCGCGTGCAGCAAAGCCGTCATCCAGGCGCTGTGCTACCAGTGCTCTCTCTGATATGGTGGCGTGTAGCCGCAGTTCAATTGATAGCTGGATTTGTCAATCAATTTGGGATTCTTGTCTCTGCGTTTGCAAGAAATGTTCAAAATAAATACCAATGAGATATTGAATAAGCTACGAGTGGTACTAACGGGGTGAACATTTATCCCATGCCTTTTTAGATTAGATGAGTATTTTTATTAATACTGTGTCCCAGTTCCCACAGAAGATCTATTGGTGCCATGCGGGACTTGGCTCGCAAAACTTTCGAATACCTACTTTTGATAACTGCAATGGAACTCTTCACTGTTCTTGTCATTTGGCCTTGCTCAGCGACCAACTCCATCTAGATTTGTCATCTACCCAGGATGGCAAAGTGACTTTGAGTTATACGTATGGTAGAACAGTGGTCTACCAATATAATTGCACATTTACGGTGGACTCATTTTGCACTGCCAAATTTCTATATTTTCGTATGTCGCGCCGGCTCCCCGCCATTGGATTGGCCATTCCGCCATTGGAGAGCCATTGACCTTTCATAGTGGTTTGATGGGCATTTCAGGAAGCTTCGTATAGATCGGCCAACAAGTGCTCCCTCACCCTCTGAATCCGTTCATTGTCGGTGCCAATATCTAAAGCCATTTTTAGGCACAGGGGCAACACGTTTGAGAAAGGTGTTCGGCGATAAATTGCCGCAAGCATGGTGTTTTATAAATCAGCTAGAATATAGTCATTTGAGGAGACCATGGCCTCTCAACCTCCGACAAGATTTGGATTGCCTACGTACACATGGACGTCGAAAGCGGGGGGATGATGAGACGCGTCCCCCTACTCGCGGATCAGAGGGGGACGGTCCCGCAAAAACTTGGTGACTCGTCCTAGGTTTTTATTTGGATCCTCTTATTACTTGCGTTTACCTTCGTTAATTGCGTGCAATTCTGCAACCCAACTCGCTAAGTTTGTCGGTGAAGTGTATTGCCAGTATCGTTTTCAGATACAGCCCATTCGCTCCAAATTTTGCGCCCCAGCGCCCCTCCCCGCCTCTGGTCGTCCCGAGTCATGGTCCGTCCCCACCGGTAAAAATTCCGCGGCGACGCCCCTGCCTTTGCACCGCACTCTCACATTTTGCGGCGCCCGTCATCGAAGCGATCGAGCTTCATATGTGTAGGTGGGGGTGGACAGGGGCGGACGCACGAGTGCTCTTTGGGGGGGGGGTGGGGCAACGCAGGAGAAATAGTAAAAACATAGTATTGTTAAAAGATCGGTAAAAAATTGCCATTTTGGGGGCATGGCCTCTGCCCCCTCCGTACGCAGATCCAGGAGGGCAGGTGCCCCCCCATCAACCCTCGTCGCCCCCTGAAATGGTCACGGCGTCGCCTTGGAAGGCCAATGGTGTCCCCTGAAACGTCGCCTCTTACCCTCCCCCCATTGATGCAAAAATCCGTGCCCACGGATATGATTTTGCGCCCACCTGATAAGTTCTGCCGGTCAAAAGTGACACCCCCTGGTCCGGATGGTGCCCCCCTCACCCGATCGACAATCTTGAATCCGCCTAAGCCCCTCTGCGTCTGCCAATGGGCGGCGGGGAGGGGTGGGTAATGTTCTATTCACTCTCCTCCCCTTGGAAGTTGGATCCGTCGCTGCTCCGGACATTTTTTACTTTTACCCGATTATATGATGACGGGAGTATGGTCACTGGCGGCGGAACGGGGGGTACCGGGGCACGGTACCCTCCCTTAAATCATAAATTTTAACAATAACCCAATGGCGTTGACTGGAAAGAAATGGGTTGAAACATAAGCGGATCCAGGATTGCTGATCAGGGGGGGCGTTTCCGGGTGGGCGCCATCCGGCCCGGGGGTGCCACTTTTGACCGGAAAAACCTATCAGATGGACGCAAAATTCTATCGGTGGGCGCCGATTTTCGCATCCTGGAGGGGGGGAACAAGCGACATTTCAGGGGGGCGAGAGTCGATCGGGGGAACGTGCCCCCCCTTTCACCCCCTGCATCCGCCTATGGGTTGAAAAGCTCATGGTGCCCGCCCCCTTACATTTGGACGTTCCACCGTCGCTGAGTATGGTAGAAATCCGTCGGAATATATATATTTTCCACCGTTCCGCATATTATTTCTATGCGAATGCTACTTTTCCAAGGTACTATTACCGTTCCAATTTTTTATCAAGCGTCGGTGAAAATTCCGTGCACTAGAATAGTCTCCGCTGATGGCATTGCTAAAATTAAAAATTTCGTCGAACTGCATCCTTTACTTTACGTTTACGCTCTTTGCTTGTCCCATTTGAGCATCTCCGGAATACGAGGTTCAATAATCAGCTGGCATGAAATTGTTTTGATGTCACGTGACCGTGCCTCCCTGGGATCTCCTGACCTGGTATGTTCAGATATAGTGTAGCTGCTTTTTTAAACTCTGTGCTCAGAATATGTTTGGTATGAATTGAGATGCTTGGTATATCGTCAAAACCTGTCGGTTTAATTCTCGCATTTTCTAGCATATGGATGCCTTGTCACTCTCTCACAAGTAATATTTGTACAATTTGCAAGGCTTTGAAAGCAACCAACAAGGGTAGGCTTGTTTTCTCATGGCAAAATATGGTTATGTTGGTTTGACTTAACAAACTGAACTGATGGACATTCAAAGATGGGACAAGGTTCTTAGAACCTTCACTGAAAGGTTTTATTCAACAGGGGACTTGGCATGCATGAGGGGCGCATGAAAGAGGAAACAATAATGAACATTCATGCAAGCAAGCAAGCCTAAACTGTGAACCTATATGCACATTCATGCAAGTTGAAACACATGAGTGTAATTTTTTATCACCACACAAACTGTTATTTTTGGTTTGTGTTTTGCAATGTGTTTTTATTTGATGCTGTTACAAGTTCTTTTTAAGTTTTTTTTGTAAATTTATTTATAATTGAAGACTTCAACCGCTTCTGTGACCCTGGCTCACTCTAGAATACCAGGCTGGTTGAAGTTTGGTAACATTTTCAAATCTGTAGATAAAATGCAATCAGGTATTTTAAGAAATAATCAGGGCTTTCAAACAGCCCCTTTCAAGGAAATCCAAATGCTGTTTGTGCTGCTACACTCACCCAAAAATACCGAGCTCCCCATTAGCTTAGGCATTAAAGCACCTGCTGCATATTAGTGCTGGTCTTGCTGTCCCTGCAAATTTCACTTCAGATGTACCTTTTCACCTCATCCGTCCTGGCCACATCCCCATGGCTTCGATCACTTGTTGGTAGGTACCAGCAAGCAGAAATTAGTACCAGGCTAGCAGGTACTACCATGCAAGCCAAATATCTGTATAAATAACAGACTAATTGTAGTAAGTTGCATTTACCAACTGCTATACGTGGTAGGTGCGATCACAGTGGACTTAAAAGTAGGTAAGTGGTCTAAAATGTATTTTACCCTTGACATTTTCGGCTCTTGCTTGATTTGTTCATTTCTTTGGTAAAAGCATAGGCAAAATATTAATTTGGTGGCTATCACCAGCATTCATTATTGTTTTTTATGCAAGTGACCTGTTCTCTTAAAAATGCTTCTACTCTCTCCTCTCCTCTCTCCTCTCCTCTCTCCTCTCCTCTCTCTCATCTCTCCTCTCCTCTCTCATCTCTCCTCTCCTCTCCTCTCTCATCTCTCCTCTCTTCCCTCCTCTCTTTTCTCCTCTCTCATCTCTCCTCTCTTCTCTCCACTCCTCTCTCCCTCCTCTTTCCACTCCCTCTTCTCCACTCTCCCTCCTCTCCACTCCTCCTCTCCACTCTCAACTCCCTCTCCCTCCCCTCCACTCTCCTCTCCTCTCCACTCTCCACTCCTCTCCTCCTCTCCACTCTCCACTCCTCTTCACTCTCCACTCCACTCCTCTCCACTCTCCCTCATCTCCACTCCTCTCCACTCCCTCCTCTCCTCTCCTCTCCTCTCCACTCTCCACTCCTCTCCCTCCTCTCTCCCTCTCCCTCCTCTTCACTCTCCCTCCCTCCTCTCCACTCTCCACTCCTCTCCACTCTCCACTCCTCTCCGCTCTCCCTCTCCCTTCTCTCTCCCTCTCCACTCCTCTCCCTCTCCAATCCTCTCCCTCTCCAATCCTCTCCACTCTCCAATCCTCTCCTCTCCTCTCCTCTACTCTTTCTCTCTCTCTCTCTCATCTCCTCTCTCATCTCCTCTCTCATCTCCTCTCTCTCTCTCTCTCTCTCCTCTCCTCTCCTCTCCTCTCCTCTCCTCTCTCTCTCTCTCTCTCTCTCTCTCTCTCTCTCTCTCTCTCTCTCTCTCTCTCTCTCTCTCTCTCTCTCTCTCTCTCTCTCTCTCTCTCTACTCTATTCTATCTCTATCTCTATCTCTATCTCTATCTCTATCTCTATCTCTATTCTATCTCTATCTCTATCTCTATTCTATCTCTATCTCTATCTCTATCTCTATCTCTATCTTATCTCTATCTCTATCTCTATCTCTATCTCTATCTCTATTCTATCTCTATTTTCTCTATCTTCTCTATCTCTATCTCTATCTCTATCTTATCTATCTATCTATCTATCTATCTATCTATCTATCTATCTATCTATCTATCTATCTATCTATCTATCTATCTATCTATCTTCTATTCTATTCTATTCTATCTATCTATCTATCTATCTATCTTTCTCTATCTCTCTATCCTCTATTCTCTTTCTCTATCTCTCTATCTCTCTATCTCTCTATTCTCTATCTCTCTTTCTATCTCTCTACTCTCTCCTCTCTATCTCTCTTCTCTCTCTCTATTCTCTATCTCTCTATCTCTCTTCTCTCTTTCTCACTCTCTCTCTATCTCTCTCTCTCTCTCTCTCTCTCTCTCTCTCTCTCTCTCTCTCTCTCTCTCTCTCTTTGTACTTTCTTTTTTTGGGCGGTGGTCATTTGGCGGAGACCGGCTCTGATTACAAATCTGGTGTCTTTGACAGAGTTTTGCCATCTGAAGCACCTAACACTGTCATGGGGAACTCGGATTCCAAGGCCGGTTTTCGACAAGCCCTTCTGCAGCTGACCTCTAAAGCCCAGGTAAGTTCTGATAGATCGATATGAACTCATCCATAGGCGGATACAGGATCTTCGGTCGGGTGAGGGGTACATTAGATACACATTAGAGAGGGTGACCACTTTGGAAGAAATGCACTGCGGACAGTGGTTGAGGGATGCCTCAAGGTGGCCTTGTATAAAGAAAACGCATTTGGGGGAGGGCTGACATGCAATGATTCGGAGGGCATCAGACTGTAGCTTTTGATAGGAATGAAGTTGTTACATGTCCCAACTTGTCCACTGGATCTCCCTCATAGGCGGATCCAGGGAAGGTGGAGAGTGGGGGTAAGTTGCGTAGAATTCGCCTCCCTGCCCCCTAATTGGCTATCGACGCCCCTCTGGAATTATCACGAGGCTTGGTCGACCAGTATCACTTCTCACCTGATCGATTTTCTACCCCAAAAGCGGTACATCTCTGGTCCGAATGACGCCCTCTGGCCATTACCCCGGATACATGGGCGGCTTCAGTACGTTTTATTTACGAGCTGGGTGCAGGAATGGAGTTATTGAATCAGGTACCCAGGTGTATCAAAGTCAGACTTTCAGTTACCTAAGTCAATAAGTATGTGCCCATGCTTGGTACTTAGATAGAACGCACTGAAGCTGTTCATATATTTGGTGTAAATACTCCCCCCCGATCAGAAATCCTGGATCCGCCTGTCTTCACTGTTTATTTTTCATGCTGTTAGCCTGCACCATGGCTTCTTATGTTCATCAGGTGTGCCCTGTGCCGGGGCATGATGTTTTTCTGACCATCTGATTGTTGAGGTGATATTACATCGCAAGCGTCCACCTTTATGGAAGCATTATGGGGATGAAGCGAACATCAAGCAGTGCTGATCTTGGCTCATGGCCCTGGAAGCGTGTTGTGCTATGAATTTGTATCAGTCCTACACCTCTATATTCTCCACCATGTTGTGCGGTATCGCGTCTGGGCGTGTGATCTTGGCGGCCGACGGCATGTAATGACATTTAGTTTTTGCATTTGTCCCCAGTGTCTCGGTGCCTGTCGCTAGGCCCGGCTGGGACATTGCCGGGACCAACTGGGTCCATGCTGAGACTTTGCCGGGACTAAGGAAATCCGAAAATGCTAGTTGATGCGTGAGGCGTGCCGACATTTGCTATCGCTTCGGCTATATATAGTACGCAAAGAGACTGATGCATAAAGTACGAAGTAAGGTAAATGACGTTGACAAGTTTGAACTTTGGTGGCACCATCTTCCCTCTCCCCTCGCCAAAAAAGGAGAAGAATTTGTCGTTTTACTGGCTTTATGTCGTCGATGAGTACCAGAACCAATGCTGGAACCAACCTTGATATCCTCACAAAACTATGGTGGACCTGCCGCGCTGGGACAAAACCAAAAAGTGCAGCCTATAATATGAGTGTTGTGTTATTTCGGGTTTGATGTGTGCCTTTTGTACCGTGGCCAGCGTGCTGGCTACCGTGCGGTAATTCAATCAGCGGTGGATGCAGCCAGCCATGCCCGTGCTAGGCGTTCCCAAGGGATCTAGGCCCGCGGGAGGGTACATGCCAATATTTTGTTCTGCTGGGTGTGCTCATGGGAGGTCTGTAGGGGGACGGGGTGGGACGGTATTCAACTTTGTTCGGGACTGGACGAAACAGTATTTTTTCGGAAAATTTCAGAGCAGAAATGGGAGGCGGCGGGATGTGGCCACTGTGGGGGTGTTTTTGGGAATGGGAGGCGGCGGGATGTGGCCACTGTTTGGTTTTTTTGGGAATGGGAGGCGGCGGGACGGTCTGAAATGGGACAGAGCGGGGTGGATGCTTAAGTGTGGTCCCGTGCTCGCTTGCAATTCTGATGCTTAACTTCCTCATGTGATTACATTGTCATTGGCCTTTTAGATTGATTTTCTCACTCGTAGTGTTCATCCATTTGGTGCGATGATTATATTGCTACGGTGTTGATATGCTCGTGTTTTTTTTCCGTTTTACCTCTTGATGAAAACCTTCCAACTGAAATATTCACATCAGTTGAAGTCATTCAGTATACTTTGGTTACACCTTTTCCATTGACTTTATTAAGGTTAGAAAATAGCATATGACTGCTCTAAGCATCTTTAGTAAGGCTATTGGTGCTGATAGTAATGCTATGTGCTTTTTGGAGAACAAATCTTATAAGCACTTATATCCGCGTTTTTGGCCTGCCATTTTGAGTGTAATCTCCTTCTAGAGTCAAAATAAACAACACCTATTGTGGAAGTAGGATATCCTCCTGATTCCATTGTTGGCATTGCAACATACCCGGTCATCCGACTTTAATAAGCTCCTCTTTTGCCCTCCCTCTGGAAACTAGTCGGCGCCGACTTGAGCGTTAATCGTCGCTTGTGCTGTTGCTGAGGAAGACAGAGCTCTTTCAGTGCGCAGTTTGCAAACCAGTTTTGTTCCTCGATAAAATAGTCGTAAACAATTATCTGCAGCTTTGATGCATTATCTGAGGGAAGACAACTGCTGATGATTCTGGCCTTTCGGGCTTTGTGTTTGTCTGCGCGGGGACATACAACTGCTGGAAGATTTAGGGTTTAATGATTGTTTTTATTCATCAGAAAGAAAGAAAAGCTGGTTCGGTTTGCGAGCAAGCAGGCAGCTTTTATAGAGGTGGCGTACTCAGGCTCGTTGCTTTGATTCGCCACATCAAAAGAAACAGATCGGTGCGGGAACGTGAAGTTTGAGGTTAAGGAGGGCAACGAAAAGAAGATCTGATAGGTTTATAGGTACCTATGTGATGCTTTTGATGGATGGACACACCTTTCTTTGGAGACGCCTCATGTCCCGTTGTGGAAGTGATCGGATAGCATATTTGTATTAAATCGGTCTGGAGATTATTAAAACAAAGGAGAGACGAGGGTGAAGAAGACCAATGACCACAGCGGGTAAATAACCCCGCCTCGTTCAAATAGCCATGCTTCTATCATTGACGCATCTACACGTCATCTTACATTCTGCAAGTTGGTCCTGCCAAATCAATTTATCGTTCACTTTTGTCATCTTCTGCTTCCTACCCAAGATCCAGCAGCTGTTTTCAGTGCCCAAAAAGATGGCTAATGAACTTTAGCCGGGGACTTATTGATCTGCCCCAGCCCCGCTATGGTAATTATAATTATGATGTCATCTTGTTCTAAAACTTGGGAACAAACTCTCGTGAAATCTTATTTCACACCTGCCGTGTCTTATTTGTTAGCCAAACAAAATACGGCTAACGCAGTGTATTCATCAGTGGTTTTCATGGATGGAATGGTGTTGTCACACGTCATGGATTCTGAGTATGGGAACGGCGTCACCTCTGTCCATCGTCACAGACGAAGGATGTTTACGCGTTTGGTTCCTGTGTTTCATCACGGCTCGTCCCGGCTTGTGTACGTCCGTCCTGTATTTGCCATCCGTTATTCTGCGATATTGACGGCGCTATCAACAGCTCGTGCGTCGCCAACCTCCGGAATCGTGCGGGATTTCCCGACTGCGGTAGGGGCGTGAGTTGCCGCTGGGGGTAGCCTTGTGTTGTTGTCTGTCATGGTTCCAGCACAGCGGTGAATCACAAAAGGCGTAACTGGAATTTGGTTCGGGCGTTAGCTCAGCGAGTGCAGGTAGGGGCGTCGCTTCGGACTGGAAATTACCAGGCCCGTTTGGTCGTGGAAAATTGGGCCAGTCCTTCCCCTCTCTCCTCTGATGAGATATTTCTCAAAATATTTGCACTGAGACCGTTTAAGATACGGAAGGTAGGAAATGCCATCATTTCTTTGGATGTTTCTATGAGGCTGTAGCGTCTTTTTCTGATATGACACAGACTTTGCACTACCGGACCTGGTTGACTGAAAGTAGGGAAAAGTAGACATGTATTCCAATCACCGTGTCTGTCTCCCCTCTCACCCGGCTGAACAATTATTGGTGACTCCCTTAGATGCGGTGCATATGTGTTCTGCTGTCTACAATATTGGCCCGGTGAGAAGTTGCGGCTATGTAAGGGTTGTGTGTGTGTGTGTGGGGGGGGAATTACCCAGTACAGTTTTAGGACAGGAGCAAGAGTTACAGTGTTTAATTTCACTAGTTTGTAGTTTAGGGAAAGACATACATCAACGTTCTGCCCTGTATCCCGCCCCACTGCCCGACAAGATAACAGTCATCCCATAGTGAACCTAGCTAGTGCAAACCTCGGGAAGGGTGCACATTTGCTCAATTCTCTGTGCCATTGTTGTCAACGATCACTTCTATAATCACTTGTCGATTCGTTCAAAGCGCTGTTTACATACGAATGCTGTTTAAAATATGAAAATAGCATCTCTTAGAATTCGCCCACCTTTTTCCATGTCATCGGAGAATGCTTAATGCAGTTAATTTTTTCTTCTTTGTTAAGCCATGCGTAGAATTCGGTCCACTGTGGCGTGGCTGCTGGTGAGAGATCGTCCCGCCCATGTTCACATGCACAGTTCAGCGGTAATTGTACAGCCGCGCGGTTGTTCCGCGGGTTGTTTTGTGCTCTGTGGTGTCTGAATCAGCCGTTTCGGCTCTGAATCGTTTCCGGCTTCGCGCGCGGTCAGAATTGGCTTCGGTTTACAGTACAAGTCACGTAGGCGTGTGTGTTGTTTGGCAGGCTATGCTACGCTGATGCTTTTGTTGATGTTGACTCAGGTTCACTGGTGGTTGTCGAACTATGACGTTTTTTCCGGCGATACACGTGGTTCGGTTTATTATTTTTGATGGAGCAATAGTTGAAGCCAAGTCATGTGGTGGAACCATTGAGAGCGAAATTTTTCCAGAGCTAGATTCTCTTAAAGTTGATCAGTACTGAAAGCTGTTATATAACGTAGGTACTTTTAAAGCCAGCCTCGTCGCTTTGTGCTTTGACTGGGATTAAGCTGTACACTTCGCATATGATGAAAAACTTCGTTACACGATATTACCCCAGAACTTCCAGCCTTTCAACTGTAATGAAGGGCTGTGCTGCCCTCCATGCTGTGAGTGGGAGTAAGTGATATTTTCTCGAAAAAGACGACAATAAGCACGACTAGCAATGTTGTACAAAGTAATGCATATAATAGTAGCTATACACGGGTTAAAAGGTAAGCCAAAGCCACTCGCATAACGATCACGTCGAGGGCACAGCCAATAGTTTTTGTTACCTGGCATCAGAACAAAATGTTATCTTCACTCATTCCCTCTAAAAGCAATAAGGGATATGAACAGTCTCCCGGAAGAAAAAGTTAAAGCTGTCGTTTATTATTTTTGACCATGTTGTATAACTTTAGTCATCATTCATAGATTTACCGTGTGTGTTGTGCACAATTTCATTGGTTGTGATCGGCGAAGCACGAAAGCCCGATTTGACATGGTAATCAGATAAATGATTGTGATCAATAAACGGTAAATGGAGATAAAACGCTCTTTTTATGACATTCCTCATGCTTCTACCCCGCTTAGGTACTTTTAAAGCCAGCTTCTTCGCTTGATGCTATGAGTGGGATTAAACTGTACACTTTGCATAATATAGGCATCTTTTTCTGTCATCCATAACTCCTAGACTCTGTTAAGCTTTTCTTGCAATCAAACTTTCCAGTTTTGTTCATACATTGGTGGACTCACAGGGTGCCGTCCCGGCCATGCCCCCCAAGCGCTGGAAGGGGGCCAAACTATGTTTTAGCCCCCAATGCCGGATAAAATTTTGAAAAAGGGTGTTTACACTAGGTCTGTCGAGCAATTAAGTCGTCGCTCCCCCCCCACCCGGAGAGCGATCATGTACTTGGAGAGGCAGCTTACACTAGGTCTGTCGAGCACCCGAATCGCACGTCCCCCCCAGGAGGAGAGGCAGACATGGGTTTGCCCCCCCCAAACTCGGGTCTGTATCCGCCCCTGTGCTCATATACTAGACTGTTGTGTCTGCCCTCATCAATCTTTATTTGCCTCTCCCCGTGTATGTGATCAAAGTCATGCTCAGCTCTGTCCAAAATAAGCAGCCAACACAGTATCAGCGTTACCATAGCAACGGGACGTCAGGTGGTCTGATGTGTAACCTGGGAGTGGTGGAGTAGGACAGAGGGCTCCGAAGAGGGTCGTATTCCTGGAGTGTCTCTGCCGGGGGTGGGTACTGTCCAACAGTTCCAATGTCGGCTCGAGCCATCACCGAAAACAAATAAAAAACGAGAAATTCAGATGGGACAGGGGGTAGAGCAAAAGAGGAATCCATTGAGTTTGAAGGGGTGTGCAGGGTCTCGGAAATAAGCGACGTTGACTTAATAAGTTTTCAAGTTGTGGATTTGTCCTTTTGAATTTGCACTTTGTTTAGAGTTTTGTACAGTTTGAGGAAAAGGTGTCAAATTGGAATGAATGTTAGTCAATCCCAAATAAAAATTGTTCAAATGCTAGTTAAAAGGGACATCGCTGTTCAATCATCGACATCATCGTCATCAGATCCTCAGACACCACCGTCCAAGCGCTCCCAGGATTAGAAATATCATCCGCACATCATGTCCTCCGACTGGAAATGACTGGTAGATATGGATAAATGCGAGAAGTACCATCGCTGTTGTGGTGTGAACGAAACGGGCTTCGACCGAGCCCCAATATAAATGCATCAACGTTATGTATAGATGTGTATGTGCGTTGTGAGAGAAGGTGATTGAAAGCCGGGCTTAGGGGAAGGTTGTGGGATTTGGCAAGACCATTATACACCATTACCATACACTATTACCGTACACTATTATGTATTGTTCTTGAAGCCGAGACCTTCATGCTGGATGTTTCGTGGCAAATACAGGGCTTCAGTCTTCACCGAAAATAAAAACTTCAAATTTTGAAGAAAACATTGTCTTTCATGATGACGCGATTTTCCCATATTTAAATGTTTTTAATTGTTCTTGGCCCATTTTAAGTGGAAATGTGTAGATCTTCCTCGGTCTCACCACCCATCCGAATAACCCACAACGGCCTATGAAGTATGTTGGCCAGCTGGCGTAGTGAGAACCTCTGTAACTAAGTCAGTCCGCGGTGGTCTCCCTTTGCAGCCGGTGGGCCCGGCCGACTCCCAGTTCTGGGACCAGTTCTGGTCTGACTCCGTGACCTCCGTGGAAGATGTCTTCGCACAAACGCCGGCGGCCGACATCCGCGCCCTGCGTGAAGAGATGCCTTCAAATATGGCAGCCGTGTGCTACAAGGCGGTGGAGAAGCTGCTGAAGGCCTCGGAGACGGGATGTTCCACCCATCAGGAGCAGCAGACCGGTGAGACCCCGGGAACTGGTCAACTGGGGATTCCCCGAACTCCCATGCACTGGCGTGGGAGTTCGGGCGCCGGAGTTGTTGGTAGGTTTATAGTGTCGAAAAGCTTAAACCCGGGTGGCTTGGATGGCAAGTTGTGTTTGGACGCGTTTAATTGTGTTCGCTTTCACTACTTGTGGTTATAAAGAGCCTGTCAAAATTTAGTTAAAGCATACAATTTCGTTGTTATGACACTTGGTTGGACGAAGCTCAATTTGAATAGTATTTGTCTTCAACACAGTGGGAAACACTGCGTGAACGTGCGTTCTTGAAATCGTAAAATTTGAAATGGATTTACGATAAAGAACCAGTAAACATTCGTGCTGTCTTAAAACAGTGCTTGGACTGGAAGCACGAATTAGTCCGTTTTTTTATTTTGCTCTCGCCTTCACTTCATTTGCTGTGAAGTCCCTTATCAGTCATAACACGTCTTCGTGAAAATTTGTTATAAATACACGAGCTCTTGATGTCGCTCTGAATTGAGGAGGCGGAATATCATGTTCTTCGTTTGGACTTCCCTAAATGGCGAATGGTATGACGACGAAAAACAAGCCAAGTTTTGCGATGACATATGACTTAATTTGTTCTAGAAGCATCACTCTGTGTCATTTCTTTTAACTTGCTCTGTGTTTTTCTCCTTCTCTTTCACCTTTTTCTATATTTTCGCTTTATTCTATATTTCACCTTTTTCTGTGAGCTCTTTTTGCTACATGATTGTCCAGTCTCAGAGCTATGCCTTCGGCCGCGTCCTCAGATAGAGCGTGAAAAGGTATCCAAAATATAAACGATACTTCAGAAACGTGTCTAAAAAGTATTTATTTTGTTCGTCATGGTCGCCCGGCAAAGACATTTGACGTATTGGCTACTCTGTATCCAACTAATCAACAAACATGTTCGAAAACACTGATCTAGTCACAGGCCTCACTTCAGTGCTAAATCTCTCGCCAAAATCCAGCTCTTCACGTCAAACATATTCCAAGACCAGGTCCTACAGCTGTTGGCACTGCGTCTCCAGCTCCGCCAGCTGGCCGATGTTGCGCTTGGCCACCTCCGGCCTCTCGGCGCCGGTCGCCGGGTGGACACAGAAGCAGACGGAGCCCTCGCACTGCGTGTGGTGGTAGTCGCCCTGCTGGTTACACTCGCGCCGGGCACCGCCGATGCCGACCGTCTGCGTCTCGGCCTCCTGGCGGGCGCACTCGCAGGACTGCTCGTCCGCCTCCCACACGTTCGTGGTGTACGCCTGACCCTGTTTGCTGTTCAGCTGCTCCCCATCGCCGTTCACACAGAAGCACTGCGACCCTCGGCACTGTTTCGGGGCGTAGCGGCCGAGACGGTCGCAGTTGGGCACAACGGCGCCGGGCGGCAGGCTGCCCAGGCTTTCTCTTTTAGCGTCCAGCTCCTTTGTTTCGTCCCAGCAGGGATGGTCGGCGCCGAGCAGAGGTCGGGTGGCAGCCAGGGCCAGCGCGGGCAGAAGGCAGAGAAGCAGCAGCAGCTTCATGTTGTGTTTCTGAGTCGGTTGACGCGGTGGAGTAGGAAGCTCGCTGACCGTGGCGGACTGGCGGTTGGTCGTGTTCTGGTGTCGGTGGACGTGGGAGCGCGGCCTTTATACCAGGCTGTGTGTGCGCCCTCGGTCGGGAGGCGGCGGGCTGATGTTTGCGGGGTGACGCGGCGCTCGGGTCCCCACCCCCCCTCTGGCGTGCGAATGGGACCCGTCCTCACACCGCAAATGCGGAACAATCGGGCACAAGGCTTCGTCCTGTTAGGTATTGAATTCGTGGCTGCGTTTGCTGAGTTTCTAAATTGATGATGTTGTCTCTGGGTTTCTATGTAATTCAAACTTTTTCTGTAATTCATTCTTTCCTCGGATATTTCATTGGGGAACCAAAGATTTAGGCTCAGCCCGACACTAAACTTCACGAATATTCCCCTGCTCGAGTCTGAATTCGTCCTGTCGAGTTTCTCGACTCGAAAAAAACTCAAAAACAACGATAATTCGATATTGCGGTGTACTCCAGAACACTGGTTTTATTCGATTGGATCTCCACCGTTGAGCATATTCGTTGCACCTTGGCCCAGTCCAGTGGCTCCCTTCTCTGCCGTTGTTGACAACAGCCACATATCCGGGAGCGGTGTAACGTTTCTGACGTCACGACTGTCACGTGCCGTACCACTGGGCGGCACCTCCGTCCCGGAGAAATGCATACGCTCAACTGGCTAATGCAGGTTTCTACGGACTGCAAACAGACTGTTTGAATGCACAAATTAAGGTGCAGGGTGGCTATAACCTGTTTAGGACCGGTTTAGTTCTGCCCGCTGCAGAGTGTTTGGCGTTGGAACGGAGTCTCAGTCTTTTCAGGATCCCAAAAACTCGCCCAGAGAGTAGAATTTAAGCAAATACTGTTAATTATTTTTTAATGAAGGGAAGAAAGACCCATCTGGTCGAAATCGTCCAATTCCAATAGACTTTACTTCAATACGGTTTGAAATTTGTCTTACTATTTCAAGTCAATTGTCTTTTCAATTGCTCCCTGTCGATTGCTCCCTGCGCTGGGAGACATCGAGTATTACATTGATTCAGTAATCACCAAATACAGACTCACTCTTTAGGATATCCGTTAATATGAATATAGTAGGTTTGGGCCATTAGTGGGTATCATGAATAGCTCAATTGGGTGTTTTTGGCGGTGAATTTAGCTTCCAGTGAAATGGCAGCAACCTATGTTAAAACGAAGCTTCCTATCAGATTATTAGTGCGGAGGTTTTTCTGACTTCCCCTTCGATTTTCGCCGTTATAAATCTTTGATGACCACCTCTAATTTAACTTTTTATACTTTATGGAGCGCGCGGAACTATCCCTCCTGACCGAACGTTGGCTGGACTGCGGCCCAGATTTTGACCGTAGCAAAGCGGTCACTCTGGCGATCGAGCCTCATTGGTTTAAGAGGTCAGTGCGAGAGTCGATCGAAATTAGGACGAGTAGGCCATCCCTTAACCAGGTAGGGGAAAGTTCACCCTGAACCCGATATAGGATAGTATTTTTGGAAAAACGGCTGTGTTCAGCGAGAAACTAAGGGATCGTGGTGTTTTTATACTCGTTTTATTTTTCTGTCTTATGTAAGGTACTTTGTAAGCTGGTCCTCTTTCGCCACGTTTGTTCGTACTCTTAAAATTTTTGTCCAATTGTACCGAAGTACAGGGTATATATTATATTTTCCATCTTCTTACCTATTGTTTGTCCGAAATATTAAGTCATTTTTTATACTTGTTTAGTGACTTGGCTTCATTTTGTGTCAACATTTCAAACGAGCTTATTTACCACGCGTAATGGGACAAGTGGGTGTTTGTGAAACACACCACTCGCCGCACGTCGCTTTCTGGGACGGCTGATTTGCACTGGGGGGCACCGAGGCACGTTGCCCCCCTTAAATCAGAAATTTAACACTAACCCTATGGCGTTTACTGGATAAAAGGGTTAAAAGCCCATGGCGCCGCCTTAAATTCGGACGTTCCGCTGTCACGGGTGATTTGTCCTCCGTTGTGTGCTCGGTTCCCCTGGCCTGGCAGCGGCCTCTGTTGACCCGCAGACTGGTCTTGTGTCCACCTGACCCCACACACACAGAGTCTGCCGTTGACCCGAGTGGCAGCCTTGGTCATCGACGTGTGCTGCAGTATTCCGGGCCCGCTGCAGGGCAAACAGCGGTGTTGGACGGCGTGGGGGGTGATGTGGGACTCCGGGCTTCAGCGCCAGCCTCTGTCTCGGCTCGATGTTGTGACAGGGTAGCATCGGTGAGATATTGTCGGCGGCTTGTTTCTGCCAAGCTTGTTTTGCACGGGTTGCGTGGCTGTGGAAGTTTTCAAATGAGATCTGGATCGGTTCAGATGGCTTATTTGTATGGATATCGTTTTTATTTACAGTATACTCCGTCTCAGTATATTCCTTGTCTCTTGCGATTATTTTTAGGAGATTGTTTTATTCCAGGATCCTAACTAACGGATCAAGTAGATTCGTTGCCCACCATCCAGCTAACTTTGTTTCGCATGTCATTTTCCCCGCGATATCATTTTCAGACTGTGATATATAAAGGGAAACTGAGAACATTCCAACGTTTTAGTGATATTACCGCTGATGTGGCTGCGTCACAGGTTGTTTTTATTCGGCAACTAGTGATTTTATTGTCTGGAAACGTGCAGGCATAACATAAGTTTTCTTTTGGCGGGGGAACCGATTTTTTGTAGCCGTGACGTAAGTGGCAAACTAGGAAAGCCCTCCGTCCTGTTACTAGGTACCGGTTTGACAAACCGCGCCACTGTTTGTGAAGAAACAACAGCGGACCAACCTTTCTATCAGAAGCCGCCGTTTCCAAAGGCGGTACGCCGAAGCCATACTAATTGTATGTAGCGCCAACACAGCGCCTGACTTCGCGGCTCAGAGTCCGCTGATGTCAGTGTGTGCGGTAGACAAATAAGCTAGCACCGACAGCGGAGAATAATGGTCTTCTGTGAGCACGGCGTCTTCATGAGAAAACTGCAGCACCTGTTGTCGCTGGGTTCAGAGAAGGAGAGGGTGGAGAACTCCAGGCTTCGGGTGACGTCACATACGTGACGTCACTGCGACCTCTGTTCACGTGTTTCGGCTGTAAGCATGTTGAAATATCGATGTTTTCTTTCAGGTTCCGCGTTCTTATTCAAGGCAAATTCTTGGTTTTTGTCTAACTTATCAGTGGGTAAACAAAGACGTTTGATTCTGTTTTTTTTTACAAATCGAGCCCCAAAAGAGGTCGAATTCGACATCAAAAGTAATATTTGCTGAAGTAGTTGGGGGCCTTAAGGCATCTTTCAACGATTACTATGCCCAGTGATGGGTTTGGCGTTGAGGGCTTGGGTACTAGATTCGGATCATGGAGGCGTGTTTCTGAAACGACTAGAGAGGTGTGGTTTTGTGACCTCGACGATAAAGAACGAAATACTGTCAGATTAGAAGCCGTTCCCGTTCGTCATCGACTTCTTAAACCTGATCGAATATCTTCAGTTTTACCATCTTTCACTTGTGTGATCAACTCAGTAGCTCTTTCTGAGTTTCAGTTCTGAACTATCCTGGCCTGTTCGCTCCCATTTGTTTCAGTTCTCTAGCGCATGTGTGTGTAACCATCGGTCCTGGGTCCAAGTCGTCTCTTCCTCTTTAGATTCTGAACGGATGGGTCCTTCGGCTCTCCCAATTCTGAACCGATCATTTTTCCTCTTTCCCTCGGAACGGATCAGTCCTTCCTGTTTAAGCTCGGAACGGATCGGTCCCTCTTTCAGCTTCTGGACTGATCTGTTCCTCCCTCTGTTTCAGTTCTGAACTGATCTGTTCCTCCCTGTTTCAGTTCTGAACTGATCTGTTCCTCCCCTTTTTTCACTGTTGTGAACTGATCTGTTCCTTTTTCTGTTTAAATTCTGAACGGATGGGCTCCTCCTAGACTCTCAATTTTGAACTGATCGGTCCCTTCTCTTTGAGCTTTTGGACAGATCGGTTCCTTCCTGTTTCAGTTCTGAACTTATCGGCTCCTCCCCCTGTTTCAGTTCTGAACTGATCTGCTCTTCCCCTGTTTCAGTTCTGAACTGATATGTTCCTCCCCCTGTTTCAGTTCTGAACTGATCTGTTCCTCCCCCGTTGCAGTTCTGAACTGTGTGCGGGTGCTGACGCGCCTGCTGCCCTACATATTCGAAGACTCGGACTGGAGCGGGTTCTTCTGGACGTCTGTCCGCTCTCCCGGCGGCGACGCCAGCGCCTCTGGTGGCGAAGAGGGCAACCAGGACCCGCCGCTGGCGCAGACTCTGATTGTTGCGCTCTGTGATCTGCTGTTCTGTCCGGATTTCACTGTCACGCCCAGCAAAACTGCCGCCGGACCGGTATGTAAGGGCGAAATGGACCCACGCCAGCACTAGAGTTTGGTCCCAATGCACATGTTTCGCTTATGTTGTAGGTTTAAACTGATTGGTTCGTCCGGTACCTGTGTCGGCTGGAGAGGGGAAGTGTGAGGTGAAGGGAGGCTTTCAACGAGACTGGGATTGTATAATATTTGTCAGTGCGATGGCCGTGAGTAACGATCAGATCCTCCGTACCCTGCTAGGTAGGTGAATCCTGGCCTAATGGCGATGGTTCGGCCAGGCTCAAATGACGTTTTTACTCTTACTGAGAACCAGTCACGTGGACCTGGGAGGGGCTTCCACTTGAAAGCCAAAACTAGCTTGGGAGCTTTTTTGCTTTCTTAAACCGTAAACCATATCCATTATCTAAGTCTCTTACAAGTAACTCATCTTCATCCGAAGCCAACGTCACGTGCCATCTCTTGACTGGCACTCCGCTCGGCGCAGGACCAGCACGAGGATGTGCAGTCGATCGACAGCTGCGAGTACATCTGGGAGGCCGGCGTCGGCTTCAGCAGCTCCGTCACCCACAACTCGGCCCACGACAGCAACAGGACCGAGATCCTGAAGCTGCTGCTCACCTGCTTCTCTCCAGACCATGTACCTGCCGCCCACTGGTAGGAGATGATGCCGTCGACGCCACAGTGGTGAAGCGGTCCCGCCGACCAGTTGACGTCGTTCTGTCGTTGTCTGTCGTCGTCGTTCCGTCGTTGCGTTCGGATCCGACCGAGAACTTTTGGAGAATTTATTGAAACGCCATTATTTGTGGAATGTTTGTTTAGTGTAAATTCGGTTATGATGTATGTTTTCCGATTTTGCAGGAGGGGAAGAATCAGTCAGTCAGGCAATTTACGTGTAGGTAATGACATGGGCCTAAGGGTAATAAGAGTCTGGACAATCAGCATTGAAGTCATAAAAAATGTCATGAATAATGAAGCTGCCTTCCGTGCTACCTGTCTTCTCCCTTACGAAGGACGCATTGGTTACACTGTGTCCTCAACTTTTAGTAGCTGAAACGTAACGAGGTTTTCAATCGTACTCATCAGCGTAGACAAGATCACAGAAAGTCAGCAAGTATAACATCCAGTTCAAAAGCGTTCGTGTATTTCCGTACGTATCAGTCCCATGATCTGGGTGGCAGGACAGATGCTGACCGTGCCTCCGCCGGCAGACATTGGCCAGGCGGGACCCAACAAATGGGTGCAGTTCTTCACCTCCTCGGAGAACAGACACGCGCTGCCGCTCTTCACTTCGCTGCTCAACCTGGTCTGCGCCTACGACCCCGTCGGCATGGGTGAGCTACAGGGGAGGGTGGCGGGGACGCTGACTACCATAGTGATGTCAGACGCCCTTTAAATCTGGTTAATGTGGAGGAATAGGGCTGCAAAGTGTCACTGTCCCGTTTACGTACTCGACAGCTTTTGTCTTTGTTGAGCAAGAATGACGATGTTTAATTAGAAGAACGTGATGGTGTTTTAGCCAGATCCTGTAAAACTGAATGCATCCTGGGGTATCCCTGTGTCTTATTTGCTGATACATTATGACACAGGCTGTTTATTTTTACATCGGATATGGCCTTTGAGCTTCTTCTTCTTGGGTGTGTAAGCCGGACTGGTGTAGCAACTTGTCCCACGAGCCACAGGTCTCGGAGACCCTGTCAGTCCACCCTGCCCACTCCCTGAAATCCCTGTGCAAACGACCAACGTGAGACTGTGAAACCCTGGTCTGTACACGAGTGTACCCTGTAATACACCAGGTAGACCCTAAAAACGCAGGTTTAATGACATGCGCCAGGCTGAAGTTTTCGATAGAGCCAAGTCGCCGAAAACCGCCTAAAAATCCCCAAACACACAAGGCTGTAGTTGACATCCTATCGCAAGTTTCACTTTTGTCTTCGTCGTATAGAAGTTGTTAGAACAAAATGACCCTAGACATCGAAGCTCCCATAAAACCCTACCGATGATGGTGAAGGCTCTTGACATCCCATCTCTCAGAGGTCTACCATGTAACCTTGTTGTTGAACGTCAAGCGAGAAACTCTAACACCCATATCTTCCCTCCCCAGGTGTGTCATATAATCAGCTGTTGTGTAACAGCAAAGTGAATATTATTAACTGCCCACCCTTTTCTCACAGGAGTGCCGGGCTGGTGACCTCCTATCTAGGCATCATTCACGCCATATCGACATCAATGAGGCGGTGACTTCCCACCCTCCCTCCTCAGGTCTGCCCTATAACCACCTGTTGTTCAACGACAAGCGGGAGGCTCTGAGGCGGTGACTCCCCTCTCTCCCTCCCCAGGTCTGCCCTATAACCACCTGTTGTTCAACGACAAGCGGGAGGCGCTGATGGAGACGGCGCTGCAGATTCTGGTAGTGACGCTGGACCACGACTCCTCCGGCTGTCGGCCCCTGGACGAGGTGCGACTGCCGAGGCACGGCCGCCGCTGCCTTGCGGCGCGTTGTTGTTGTCGCCGCGGTTTCCACCGGGGGTATATTTACACACACACACAGCTTCAAGTGCACACTTAAAATACAATCGACAATTGGGCACATGCCCCCCCCATCCACCCTCCCTTGCCCACAGTCCAATATATATCCCTTTCGCTACCCCCTCCCTTTCCCCACTCCCATCCCCCTTTCCAGTACAAACTACCGCACATGCTCTCAATCATCACACTGCACACAGAGCATCCACACCTCAAAACTCAGCACACAGTCCCCCAACCAACCAATCACGACCATCCAACCGGAGCAAGTGCACGGCTAGCCACCACGAAGTTTGTGAGAGCCATCTATATGATGGCACTTTACATTCACTTGAACATAATATCGGAAAGTACCATCCATCTCATCCACATGCACATACACATGCACCCGTCATACAGTAACTCAACCAACTTCACCGGACATTGAATTCCGCGGTCACACTGCCAGCCATCCCAATGTTTACTAATCGCAACCTCCTCACATCACCACGGCCCAGCCATGCCGCTGCGGTCGCAACAGTCAGACAAAAAATGTCACGACGCACACCCGGGCAAAAAAGACCTGGGCACACACCGAGCGATGGGCAAGGAAGCCCTCACGAACACAGTGACGTCCGGCTGCATCAGCACGGACCGCCGGCAAACACAGCCACGGCCCCCAAACATGCATGGTCACATCCTCGCTCAGGTCAGGTGCCGCGCTCGGGTCGGATGCGGTGCTCAGGTCGGAAGTGGTGCTCCAGTCAGATGCGGTGCCGGACGGACGGTAGCACGCGGCCGACGGCCATTCACACGAATCACACGTGTCGGATTAACGGGGGAGGAAGGGGTCTGTGGCCCACGCTTTTCGTTAACAAATGCCGATTTTCGTTACATTGGGAAGAAATCAGAAAATGTTGTGGTCAACCAGAACGGAAAGAGGCAATAAGCCCAAATCCGATTAGATTTTGGTTTCTAAAGGAGTAGTTTTTTACCAGCAGCACTTGAAAATTTACCGACTCCCTCACCACCTCTGAATATGGCGACGCTTTTGTCGAATGCCGCCTGTGGAGGGGCGTTCTAGATCGTTTCGGAGCTCAATGGATAGAGCATCTGTCTCGTGAGTCAAAGGTTCCGAGTTCAGGTCCCGATGGATCCTCTGAGTGAATTTAATTTGATTAAAACCCTCCTCTCGGAGTTAGACCTGGTGGCGGCGTATGACCTTTAGAGGTAGTGCTTCATTGAACCCCAACAATTATTATTGGAGCTGGCTTAGACAGAGTTGGTTATCACACTGAGTAGGCAAATACGCACGTCAGTGTGTTTCAAACTACGATTTAAGGCTAATTCCAGTGCCTGAGATAGCTATTTGAAAGTGTTTGTAGGCAGTGATTGTTTTTCTCTGTATCACGTTTAGCGTGTACACCTTTCTTTCAGTGACTAAGTCTTCTGAGACGTTTAGTGTTATCGTTAGTCTGTCTACTATCTTCGGGAGTCTTCATCCTTCAGTACAAAAGTGTCCATTCGCTGTGTACGTCAGCTCGTGGTTGATCAGACGCCTGGTCGCTGCGATTTCTGGTCTCGTGTGCGCTTCTGATGCCTTGAATCCCCACCCGAGCTGGGCTTAACGCTAGCGGTCTGTATTTTAGACTACGGCGGACAATCTCTTCATCAACTATCTGTCGCGGATTCACCGCGAAGAGGACTTCGACTTCATCCTGAAAGGTAGGCCCCTGGCGAAAGTAGCCCGAAACTTAAGGTCTCATTTAGATGAGATACGCGGTTGATTATGCGTTTGAAGCATTTATCTTCAATGCTATTCTAATATGGTGTTAGGATTATTATAATTCAGGAAAAAGTGGACCTAGAACAAAGCCAATTACATCTGCAGTTCATCTGTCTCGACCCAAGGAGTCGACCCAACGATTTGCGGCATGTCCTGGTTATGTCACAAGATGACCGGGATCTCGGGTCAAAGTTCAACGCGGTTTTAGGTCATGTTGCAGGTACTTCAAATGCCTTGTCACCAGTTACTCTGCGATCACAATTATTGGTGTATATCGTGTCTTTGAGAAGTTATAGGCTAACCCTCGCCCCACCGGGGGCACGTGGCCCCTAGGTTTTTCCGGGATAGCAAAACGACGAGGCGCAGCACCGCGGTTGAGGGCTCTACTCTCACTGCATCATTTTCCATCATCCTGAATTTTTACCCCGGGTCACCCAGATCGGTCCCAGACGAGGTCACAAGGTCACCTCACTCACTCGAGTCTGTAGAGCTAATTTAGTGATCGATGTGAACTTCCACACTTCATGACCCCTCCGGTCTAAGGTGTATATCCGGGATTTTTCGATTTCGTGCCTGGTCAGCCACGGTGACCTCTCCCATTGGAAAGCTGGGGAAAGCTGTTTCATGATATAAAGTCACAAAATGATTGCAAATACTCAGCCTGCTCGAAAGCTTTTGGACACCCTTTCACGGATCTGGGGTCATATTTGCATTTGACATTTAGGTATAGTACCGAGGTAAACAGTATTTTGACATAACTTTGACCTAATTAGCTAGAGGGTGAACAAACACCATGTGTTTGTTTGTACTGGCTTTCATTTGATATACGGAAGGTCACTTTGTGACCTTTAGTGACCTCGGTTATTAGGTCCAGGTGACCTCTGGGTCAAACCACTGGGGGAGGTCTTTACGTTCCTAGCGAAAAGTATTGATTTGTATAATGTATTTTACCGGCCTCAATAGCTCTATGACATAGAGTATGCCCAGTTTGCTTAAACATTGCATATTTGAGTGAAATAGCCGATCTTGACCTAATTTAACCTCTAGAGGTCAAACCATTGCCTGAGCACTAAAACTGTAGTATTTCTTACTGAATTCACGAGCTTCTATTGACTTGGATTTGCGCTAACGCCCATATTTTAGTTAGAGAGGACCATGCCCCCGGGAGGTGGGCCACCCCGTGGGGTTAAACGTATGTGTGGAACACAACATTAGGTGACCGATGGACGATTTTTAACCTGGCCTTAAAAATGGTTGGTAGTCCTTGAGAACTTCCCGATTACTTATGAATAATGTCCTAAAATTTTATATAGGTTTTCTAGGGGTCTTGTCACAGCTTGGTTTTGTCTACCCCATTTTAAAAGAGCAAAATCGCCTTACATAGTTTTACAAATTGTGACACAACTTTCAGACCTGACCTGACTTGGTATGCATTTTGGGCCAATACTAGATAGCTAAGATAGGTCGATCACTTTAATTACAGGTATACATAGCCACACGTCGTTCATATAAATCGTCCCAGAATCATTCGCGAAAAACCACGTGCGGGTCCCATGGCAACTCCGACAGTCAGTGTCGGACTGAGAAGCCGTTTCTGCCCTCGCGTCTGTCCGCGGCAGGCTTTACGCGGCTACTGAACAGCCCCCTGTAGAAGGCATTTCTGACCTCTCTCTCCGCGGCAGGCTTTACGCGGCTGCTGAACAGCCCCCTGCACCAGACCTACCTGCCGCACTCGACACGGAAGGTGCAGGCGCACCAGGAGCTGCTGGTCTTCTTCTGGAAGTGCTGCGACTACAACAAGGTCAGCGCTCCGGATCAGTACCCAGGCCGGTCTGGTACTGGTGGTACGTCCCCCGGGGTCTGTCTGTACACATGTGACGTCACACTTATTCTGGGCGGAATGCAAATCGCGGTGATCCCAGGTTTTGCCGCCGAGTCTGTGATAATTTGTGTAGGTTGGTGTGCGGGGCGGGGGAGGGCGGAGTCTAAACGGTACAGCTTTTGTTCATCTGACGTCAGAAACCCTTCAGCTTTGGTGAAATCGTACCCTGCTTTGGCGTGCTGATGCCTTTTGTTGGAAAATTGCGAGATAAGTCTCCAGAAAGGTGGAGCAGGTTGATTAGACGTTACTTTTTAGTGATTGAACGTGACAAATACTTTGATTTCACTGGCTTTTTTTCTTGACAGGTTTTGTGTTTCCGTGTCATTTTTCATTCTTCGTTTGCTGTGGTGGACGAATTCCTACGGACTTATTTCGGAAAATTTACATAATTCCACCTTAATCACCGGAAAAGAGAACCCCAATAATCGGCCGGGTGTAACGATTTTCAGGAGGACCTGGCTCACTGTTAAGGGCAGGTGTCCCCCGCACCCCTCTCCCCCTTTCTGCTTTCCACCTACGCCATGGTCTTAAGAGCGGACTGAAACAGGCTTTGATACTGAAAAACGTGCAAAGAGGGCAGGCGGATCCGGATTGCCGATCGGGGGCACCTTCCCGGGAGGCGCCATTGGCAGGGGCGCCACTTTGACCGGAAAACCTATCGGTGGGCGAAATCTTATCGGCGGCGCCGATTTCCATCCTGGGGGAGGGGGGGAAGGACATTTCGCGCCATCGACCCTCGGGGCACCTGACTTCCGGGGCGCTGGGTCAATCGGAGGGGCACCGCCCTTTCGCGTATGAAGAGGGGCCAAATCTCCCGTTTGGGTGCAGTCTTGGCAAGGGACAAAAGCAGGATCACTGAAGGGCAAAGAACATTTTCAACAACACCTGAGTTTGTTTTGCAATGCCCCTCTTGGTTACTGATTGCTTACAAATTGCATATCACCACCACAGCACTAAAAACGCTGTTGTCCGAAATTTGTAGTTTATTTTGGTCAGTACCTTCGCAACAAATACTGCTACAGCTGCCTAACACTCTTAACACCGAAATTCTTCACTTTAGCGACAGCATGTGATTGAGGTGGATCGCAAATTACAGATGTCTCAATCATTACATGTATTAAATCATCACGTGGGTATGTACCGAGGCACTTCAATGCACATGATCCAACAATTCCCAAAACCAGAAACACTACTTGCAGGCGATTCTGCTTTTCGCACCGTCCCCGTGTGAATTTTTGCTGCATCAAACCACATTTGGCACCTACCATAGGAAATAAAATTTGTTGCAAAGACAAAAAGGTCGATGAGTTAGGCTTTGGTTCCAGCAGTTCCTCCGAAAGCATTCTCGTTTGATTGCTCATCCTTCCAGATACCATAACGATATACGATCTCAACGGACATGGTATGTTGTTATTCTGGGGTAGGAAGTAAGGAGCTGCAAGTCCATAGTTCGAAGTTTTTGGTATGGGTGATAAGTTATTGGTCAGCGCCGTCAAAAGATATTAATTATTTTCGGGTTCCTTATTCTAACATATCTTTGTGGATGTAATAGTTTTCAAAGCATCTTTGTCCAATTTCGCAGCCATTCTACAGGGTAAAAGCCGAGAGAACTTGACAAGGGACTTCCGCTGACCAACCAGCGCCCTTTTTATTGGGAACACGGGCTTGACTGTCTTTTAACAGATCCACCGGTCCGGTGGCACCGGGGGCCGTGGCCGCCCGAGGGCACGGCCTCGCCGCGTGTCACCGGAGCAGTCCTCTGTTCCGCCGGGCCCGAGAAATCGGGATAGCCCCACCGCCGGGTACAGTGGGGCACGTGACATGGAGCGTGCGGACATGACTGTCCCGCAAGGGTGCCGATAAGCGTAAGCCCCGCTGCCGTGTACATAGTGTGTGTCTGCTTGTGTGTGATGCAAATGTGCAAAATGTTCCCGGGCTGGGAACGCATAAAATAAAAAACGAGGGAACCTTGTGCTTCAACTTCACTATTTTACAGAGCCTGTATTGTGGTGTTTATCGTAGAACAACTAAGACAAGGGAAAATGAAATAGCTAAGTAAACGTGAAGTGCACCTGTTTAACTCTCCTACCATAGACAGGACATGGTAGATAATAGAACGACAACAAGGACATGCCTTTACATTCATGGAGGGGTAGAGCCGCTATAACAGTGTGGGCGGTTTTCTGTGAAACGTGTTTGGCTCAGTGATGCTGTTCTCTATGTCACAAGTCCTCCCCTCGGATAAGCTGGGCTGCCGCGACTTTGGGAACAGACCGTGGCTTTCCCACCGATATGCGCAGATGCGTAGGTCTTGGGGCAAGGTCTGACGATAGCTCAGCAAATCGACAAATAATAACGAATGCTCCGTCGGTAATTTCGCGCTGCGTATACTTTTTTACGTCCCTCGCCGCTATGTACTGACTTCGTTCTAGAAAACAGCTATAATCATTTGTAGGAAATAATAGAGAAGAGAGAAGCCACATGGTTTTGTAGATGCAGCATATCATTTCTAAGGAACTTGAGCAGCAATGTATATCCATGGTTAAAGGGGGATGTGCTGGCTGTGAGACCGACCCACGCATTTTGCAAGCAGAATGGCAGACGTGTATCGATTTGACCCCATGCTCGGAGATCCTGCGGGGCCAGATCCGGTCACGCCACCACACATAATCGCATGCCACAAAGAGGAAGTGGGATGGATTGTAACGGCTAGCCAGCCATGCTGCAGTATAACGCAGTTTATGCGGATGCATTGTAGATAGCAAAATACTGGATAGCATCAGCAGATGCTGTGCCCTAAAACGACAATCCTCATCGTGTGTGGTGAGTGCCTGTTTATTTGCGCGGGATCATCAGCTGCTCATATGATACCCGAGGACGGGTGACTTGATAACGCGTGTAAACATCTCTAAGGCATCTTCCCATATTTCAAAGTCGCCTTAAGTGCGTTTGGCCTCACGAACTCCTTAAACGGCTACTGTTTTGATGTGTGCAATCGGTTCAATTGCTGTGCTACTGGTTCTGTGTGGTCCAGATCTAACTAACCACCTGTCAAGGATGAAGGTTCGTCAACAGCTGTGCTAGCGTGACCATGGAAATACGATTATAGAATCGAAAGATAAACTCGAGAGTAGTCACGAAGGCTGGATCGACAGTAGAACTCAGCATATATCGTGACAGAAGGGGTACTTTCACTCATAACGAAGTCAAGATCGGAAAGTTTTGATCAAGGTCAGGCCCTGGATGGGAGAATAAGTATCCCTAGGATGTGACATTATTGCTTGTGTTATTGTATTAAACCTATGCACAGGCTTTTTGCGCCCCAGCACAGGCAAAACAACCACCAAACAAATAAGTCCGTAAAAAGTGTGTTAGAGTGTCGCGCCACCAAATTCACTCTATAGCGTTCTGTAATGAAAAGTTGTGTGCACAGTATTCCCGGGGATATGAAATGGCAGAGAACTCGCTTTTATAGTTTCATTATTTCCACGCGGTGGGCTGCCAGCTACAGATATCAAAGGCGGCATCTCTTCTTCATGTGAAAGACAGTGGCGTACAGACAAAAGCTGCCAGGGTGCCTTACATTGAATAGAATAACTAGTGGATAGAAGCCTCTGGCTCTCTCACTCCCGAAAGCAACATTCTTCGCCGCATTCCTTTTCGGAATGCTACCCGAGTCTGTAATCACTCTCTGTGATGCAAACTGTGGGGTTTACCGGAACACCAGCAACCCTATATTCCAAACCAACAGCACGGACCACGCTGCCGACATCAACTGGGACAACAATCCCGTCCATGTCAACCAGGCCACTGCCGTTGTGAAGGTGAAAAACGGTGTAATAGTGTATGGGTGGATGTCTGTTTGTCTGTGTGTGTGTGTGTGTATAGATGTGACATGCACTGTATGCCCGAAATAGCTGTATGATTGCTATTATCGTTCACCATGTCTCCCGAAAAAATACACCTGGGAGGAAGACCCAGAGAAATATGTCACTTACAACGTGACAAAAGAAGAATACGACACGTGCCGGATCACGGGCCGGAACCTCCCGGCGGCATCATCGCCGTCTGCGACAAACCCTACAGGTCGAGGCTCTTCAGCGCCGCATTCTGCAGCTCAGCGCTGCTGCCATGGGACTGCCAACTTCAACCCAGACAGAACTCTCTCTTTATATCTTTTGCCCCAAGAAGGGACACCGTTTAACGCTTCATTGCGGGTGGTCCTTGTCTTTGCCACAGTCGGATGGTGGCAGTGACGTAAGACCTGGTGTAAGACGGTGACCTGGTGGAGGAAGACTGCACCCTTCGTCATCCACCCTCAACTGAAGTATCATCAGGCTTATAACAGTGCTTTCAGTGACAAGGAAGACGTGAACAAATAATGCGATACAGTGTGATAGTACGCTACATGTAGCGCTGTTCACCGGGAGTTGTTTGCTTTTTTTGGGGGAGAGACAGTCCCCACCTTATGCCCGTGTCTGTCTCACTCGTACTCAGACGCAATTGTCATTCTCTTGTATCTCAAATTCTTATCAAGCAAGCTCGTTGTAAACCTGGTTGTGTAAAGCTGTCTTCAGCATTATTTTTAGCACGCCTGTGTTGCGTGCAGAAGATAGGGAATCATTCAACACCTTCAGTCGTCGGTGAATCAGCGGAAAAGAACGCAGTCCGTACCACGGAGCCGCTGCTTGTCAACAGACCGGCGATAGCGCAGTGGAGGTGTGCCGATGATACAGCCGCGTGGGAAGAAGAGGGTGCTGCAAATGCAACGCGGAAACGCCAGGAGTCCGTCTCAGAGCCGTCGCCCGCTCCCACCCTCCTCCTCCTGGATCCAGGAGTGTGTGTGTGGGTGTGAGTATGTCGTTTGTGTGTTGAAAGGAATGGTGTTAACTAGAAGGGCATCAAAGGAGGCAAGCGATGCGTTGCTTCCTCGGTCGATCCCTGGAGAAGTTGGAAGATGTGTGTTCTCGGAGGGAGGCGCCGCTGCTGATGAAGAGCAAGTCGGCAATGCGCCAGCGTTTGTATAGACACTTCTCTTCCTTTGAGTACAATATTGCTATGTGGAATCGTCTGACACCGAGTCAAGAAGAGTCTGTTCTAGGTCAAAGAGTGTATATCAAAAAGTGCTCACGTGAAAATGCGCCACACGTTCACAAGTTCGGCAAATGCTGGGATGGGGTACAACTCACGTGTGCGATATTATGGAAAATATACAAACGTGAACGGCAGGATCAGGTCTCTTGTGGTGGTTGGTCGCCGCTGTCGTCGGTATATGCAATAAATTAAAGTCCAAACAGTCTGCAGCGTGATTGGAACCACTACGGCTTGCTATAGCGGTTATCAGCACGGTCCCGTGGTGTTGCAGTGACGCATTGCCGCGATTGTGTGACTGGAAGAGTGGGACGCAATCGCTCCAATCGCGGGTGAACAGGGAGAAACAGCACAGTCCACCTGCGGGGCGGCTAGTTTGAGGCGGCCACGGTACAAAGCCAGTGCATTGGTAATTTACCGGAGAGCGGAGGGAAAGGTGGTACCAATGCGGAGTGGGGTCACCAGAGTTTTATCTCGGAGCTCTCGTCCGCTTCTCCAGGTTTGCCAGGTCCATCAGTGTGTGGGAAAAAACGACTAGAAGAGATCGAAGAACTCGCACTGTGCGTGGCTGCTTCTGAAAACCCCATGAGAAGGTGAACGGGTTTGTCTTCACAAAACATGCACCGTTAGTGAAGAACAAACAGGCCAGGTATCTCACAGAGATTTGTGGTCTGTACAGGCCCCCGCTGGACGTTGAGGAGGACAGAGGATAGGTGTCTTAGTGTATGCATTATATTGTTTTATGTATGAATTCAGTCTCAAATCCTTCCATAACATGTATGGATGGGTTCGAATCTAAGCATAATGCAAGCCCGAGGCTTCAGACGGGAGTCTCCGTGCAGTGATGTGTTCTGATGTATAACACCTTCTGTATATTTGTGACATATTTATTTAGTTTGTATTTCTTCGTGTTGTGAATTTGTACTATGTCATGCGTTTGTCATATATCATACGAATATTTATTTTGTTCTTTGTTGATTAAATCCGTCAGCAACCTTGTCATATACCTATGTACGAATTCATTTGTTTTTACTCCTCATGCTTGCTTTGCATTTATTGGGTTTGGTGACTCTTACCAACCGTCGTTTAGTTTTAATAGTGCTAAAATAGCCATTTCAAATACGGTTTTCGAGGGTGCTGTCCATCTGGCATTTTACGTGTTTTTATATTGTATTATATGTGCGCTATATTATGCATTATGTAGAAATTCAGTTTAGAACTCAATTTGGGCGCCATACGACCCAACAGTCCGTGCGCCCTTAAACCCCAAATACGATGATGAGTTTCGAACCCATGCATAATGTAGGCCCGGAGGCATCTGTAGAAAGATTTAGCAATGGAATAAATGGCTTCATAGCCCTGGCATTGGAAGCAACCCAAAACTCCCTGATCTCCCCCCTCCGAAAGATAAGGGGTTTGGACTTACGGCTTTTAGCTTCTTGCGCCAGTTATGATTCGATATCCGTAGTTCGGAGTATTTCAGCGGTCTCTGAATCTGCGAATTGGGCATGTTCTAAAACAATGTAATTTTTAGCGGGCATGAATCCATCAACTGGATAAATTTCTTTCTTTTTTTGGGTAGCCCCGTGCTAGTGCAAGGAACACATCATTAACGTGATATATTCACATATTATATAACATATTAAGATATTATATCCTGCTTTAGCGTAACAAATTCAGCCTGAAACAGAAAAATAGTTGAGATTATGGATTAACTAGTAGTTCGCCGTCAGGTGTGATCAAATTGAATATGGAACCAAAACCAAAGCCAGGATATTCTTTTCGAATCATGAATATCCCAGCTGTGTCCCATTTTGACAGCTTGTGTAGTTGAGTGTCGTCAAGTGCCGTCAGAGCACAACTCCACCACACTCCTCTTCTTCCTCCTCTCCTCTCACCAGCATCCGTCTTGTACATTCTGTTTGAAGCTGAGTGAGTGAGTGTTGAGCCCCAGGCCCTCTGCGAACTGCATCAGCTCCTGTAGCCGCTCTGGGCTCAGGGAGGGAGTCCGGCTGATGAAGTGGATGCAGTAGTTGACCCCCAGTAGCATGCTCTTACTGCAGTCGTATTCGATTCCTGCCGGCGGAGGAAGTGAGATCAGGTACGGCACGTGGAGGACAACTTTCCAAAACCTTGAACCATATTGTCGGCTTTTTAGCTAAATAAAAACCATATTTATAATGAAAATGACAACTACGTCTCATGATTGCTAGTGAATTCTTAGGAACAGAAACGATGAAAAGAGACGTCATTTACTCAATCTCCTTGACAAGATGCGAGCACCAAACTTTGCGTCAGGAAATCCCCGTGTTTCAGCCGGACAAACTCCGAATCTACCAGTCGTAGTCCCAAAAATAATGTTTCTCATTTTTAACAAAAATGACAGATTCTGTCTGTCATCCACAATACCTGCGTCGTCGTCCAGCAGCACCAGGTTGTAGTCGGTGACGGGGGCGAAGGGGAAGCGGAACTGCTGGTGGAAGTTGCCGGCCGTGCCCATGTAGTGCAGGTCAGCGGTGATGTTGGTGAAGGCGCCGTCCACCGTCTTGTGTCGGCAGGTGTAGGTCACCTCTCCGTCCCCCTGCTGTAGAGGTCAAGCACGCGTCCATGACTGGGCTTTGTCAGCCGCGCGGCTCTTTGGTCTATAGTAATGAGATTCGTCGTAACTTTTATTAGTTGATGGGTCCCTTTCCATTTTCTTATTTGATTTCTGTCATCCTCATCGAAACCTTCATGCGTCATTAGATGCATTAACTTATGTTATAACATGGCTAGCACATATAAAAAGTAGCCTTAATACAAAATGATGTTGAGTATCAAGCGGACAGAACTGAGCCTTGCTCCAGCAGTCCGTTCAGGATATATTGCGGACGCCGTCTTCAGTCCCTCACCTCTGGCTCGTCGGAGTGGAAGTTGAGTCCGTCGCAGACGCAGTCCTTCTGGAAGGCGGCGCCCCCGGGCGTCTGGATCTTCCCCACCTCGTACCACATGCCCTCGTACCTGGCGTTGGTGTAGTTGGCGTCGGGGGTGGGCTTCATACAGTCGTCAGCCATAGAAGTCGGCAGGAACGCGGCCAGCAGGACGGTGGCCAAGAGGGAGAACATGATGAACCCGAGCTGAAGGCAGGGGCGGGGTAGGGGCAGTGTGGTTACTGTGTTTGGAGGGCTCGGGTAGTAATGAAGAGGGGCTTGGGTTATCGATAGCTATAAAGTGTGTGATGCTAGCCAATTAGATCCGGTTCTTGTTTTGCTGTTGTTATGGAAACCTGTGTGATGGTAGGTCAGGTCTAATGGTTCCTCTTGGTGCCGTATTTTGTCAAATTTTACCACTGGAGGGTCAAAGGGTGGCAAAATGACATTTTCCCCACCCACCCTGGATTTTTCTCGATTTTCTGAAAGAAAACACCATGTTTTTTACGATTTTTAATCCTCTCCTATCCCTCAGAACAGCCGGTCTAGGTCCACCACTGAGCTTCACACTCCAGGAATAAGAAAGGTTTGCTGAGCTTGAACGCAGCCCCAATCACTTTTCCTCTTAGAAATGATGCAATATTCTCAATTTACAAATGCAGCGTTCGTCAGCGTTCTTTGAGTAAATAATTCTCTTATAGTCTACGTACATCTATGGAACCCTGGTTGACTGTTGGGTGCTTCTGACTTCTGGAGTAATCATTTTCTCAATTTTTCAATGCCGCCTGTTGACTCTGGTGGATCCAAGGGGGGCCAAATAGGCCCCGGCCCCACCAAAGCCTAAAATAGTATCTTTTTCCCTACAAAGGACCAAATTTTAGCCGTTTTTATTTTTAAAATACTATGTTTTCGCAGTTTTTTTCTCGATTTAGCTCCCCCTCCCCAAAACGTTGGTTTGGTCCCCTCCAAAATTTGCTCCGGGGTCCGTCCATGTCTGCAGTTACTTACGATATCCGACGCTGAGTGAAGGGGGAGTTCAGCTCACTTCGGCACGTGAAGCAGCTATGATGTGGTGCACCCAGCACCCGGGACATCCATGGACTGAGTTACGTAAAGCCGAGCCTGCGAACGCTGGTCTGGCGAAACTGGGATTTGGAAAAACAGAATTAGAGCCGACGTTTTAGCCAGTAAACCCATCAGGCCATGGAATCCGCTTTGGCTGGATTGCTTTACGAAAAGGTGTCGCCATATTTTTATTGGTAGTAATGAATGGAAAACTATCACCGGGTTTGATCGCTTGCGGTAGCGTTTTGCCGTGAATTCTGCGTCGGACCCGGGTTCTCTCGTTTTTCGGCATGTTGGTCCGTCGGCGCCGGTTTCGATAACGCTCCAACAGCAGCTGGTGTTTTCTCACCTTATCGTGAGCCCAGCTGCCCTGGAGTTGCCCACAGATATGTTCGCACGTGCACTATCGGCCGAAATAGTGGGAACTGAATTAGTGCTGACGGGGAGCTCCTCTATATTAGGAGAAAAAAGTGGGCTCACTGCTAGCTCCGGCCCCAGCTGCTCTTAAGGAAAAATCCAGATTATCTCCCAATTGGCCTGGAATTGTGCAGTTATGGACTGGGAAGTGTGAGGGGATTCTCCACATACCCACTTCAGACGCATAGGTCGATAGTTGGAAACAAAACAAACACGGAACAATTTGCGTTTGGATTTGATTTACCGCAATATATTTCACCCCTGCAATACTTTCTCGGAATTGGTGATATTTGTACAGGAGTCGCGTCATAGCACCCACATGCTCCTATGCATTCAGCTTGTCGGCCACACACGCTGTTTGTGTTGTGAAGTCGTATCGTTCTCTCTTTTTTCAGCTTGACTCATCACCTTAGCATGGTTGCAGGGTTGCTATCAACATGGCCCGCAGAAGTCACTGTTCCTCGTGCAGCCGCCCTACGTGATTCTTCCTGGTCTCCACGAAGTTGTTACGTCTCCGTTTCTTGTGCTGCAATTGTACTCCTTTCCTTCGGTATAAGTCAACACACCTCCAGCATCATTATCATTGATTTTCTTTTTGAGCTCGCTCGTCCGTCTCCGGTGTAGTCAACTCTTCACGGCCGCCCGACACCATTCTCTTGGTGTCGTCCACAGAAGCTGCTGTTCTTCGTGCTGAAGTCGAGCGAGGTCCTCCAGATCACCGTCCCGATCCTGTACCACCTGAACGAGTGTCGGGCGGACCAGGCGCGCGTGGGCCTGATGCACATCGGCGTCTTCATCCTGCTGCTGCTCAGCGGCGAGCGCAACTTCGGCGTGCGGCTCAACAAACCGTACACCGCCGCCGTCGCCATGGACGTGCCCGTGTTCTCCGGTGAGGAGTCGGAGACGGGTGTGTGCGGTGGTGATGATCGGGTGTTGGGAGTGCGCGACAAACGGGCATGTACGATTCCGTTTTGTATGGCCCGGGATAGCCAGTCGATGCCCCTCTATGTTTGTTTAGTAGTATTTCATGCCTAGTCTGACTGTACACTTATAGACTACTCAGATGTGATGGTCTGATGTTTAATTTACCAAGGGAAATTCAAATCAAGCGCCCACAAAATGTATACCTCATAAGCATATCCCTCCGTATCGCCAGCAACTTGTACAGAAAATTACAATGAATCAGGTGGGCAGGAAGCGGAACCTCAGGCTCGACAGGCCAGTGAGCCGTATGCTACGGCTATGGCCAGGCATGCGTCCTTGTTCCCGGATAACGGGTCTGTGGGCTGCTGATGAGTGTATCTGGTCAGAGCCTGATAGACGGGCATAGAGGACACCATGGTGTCTTTGTGTGGGAGGATATGATGGGGATGGTGATGGCCATGGAAGTCCACGTGTCCTCGGTTGAGTGCAGGGCTATTCAGATGCTGAAGGGAAGTTATAGTGAGTGGATTTCCTCCTTCTTCCCTCTAATGGCGCAGCCCAAGTGAACAGGAACTATGGAGACAAATAATGCACAGGGGAGTTCAGTGTTTCTGTTGGTTCAAATCGTGTCTGTAAATACATGGTAGCGCTGGGTCTTTTCTGTTATATTTTCCTACAGCTCCCAATTTGAACACTCCCCCTTCCCCTGCAGGAACACACGGTGACCTGCTGATCATCGTGTTCCACAAGATCATCACCACGGGACACCAGCGACTGCAGCCTCTGTTCGACTGTCTGCTCACCATTCTCGTCAACGGTCAGAGCGAGAGCAAGAGCAAGAGCAAGACTAAGAGCAAGAAAAAGAAAGAGAGAGTCATGCTATTTCGAGATGTGTTTTCCCTTTCACACATCATTCCGCTTCAAGCTTTCTCGGCTTTCCCTACTGATTTTCCAGTTTCTCCCGTACTCTCTACTTTTGTCCGAATCGTGTATAGGAGCTATGCGCGTCGGAATCGTAGGGGGAGGGTTTGGGGTGGCGTTGCGGTGGCTGCTGTGGCATACCCCCAGCTCTCATCCGAAAATTATTTGAGTTAAATTTGAAGAAAAAATCATATTTTTAACCAGCATGAGTGAAATTTAACGAAGAATCGAAATCTGATTTTTTTCTATTTCTAGATGGGAATGTTTGTTGTCAGCAGGAGCTTGAAGATTGCCCCCCCTTTTTTGACCGGTGGCGACACATATGATTGAAACAATTTTTTATTTGGCCAGCGTCATCTCTTTATCATCGTGTTAGACAACTTGTATAAATATATTAGTAGTTTAGTGTCTTTTTCAATTTATGATATACATTTCCCGGCATTTATTCTATTATCGTCTTAGCACAGTGGCTGCTACTATTCGAAGTTGACAATTCTAACTGTGTCGTGTTCCTGTTTGTGCAGTGTCGCCGTACCTGAAGACGCTGTCGATGGTGTCGGCCACCAAGCTGCTGCACCTGCTGGAGGCCTTCACCACGCCCTGGTTCCTCTTCTCCGCCCCCAACAACCACCACCTCGTCTTCTTCCTGCTGGAGATCTTCAACAACATCATACAGTATCAGTTTGACGGTGCGTGAATGACTTCCGCCGTCTTCAAATGTCTCCTGGTTGGGAACAGAAAAGATGGAGAAGCTTAGAGTGGAAAATAGGTCATACAGAGTCATGTAGCGCGAGATAAACACTCGTGGAGATGTGTTTTCACCATCATCTGCCTCTACCGTCTGGACGATAGTGGAGATGTAGCACATGCGGCAGCAACAGGTGTGGCTAACAGCTAGGACTATTTGGTGTCGAACCCCTCACATACAATCCCAGTCTCTCTCTGTAGCCAGGCCGGTGTCAGATCCACCCCGTTGGTGGTACACTCGCCGTCCAAGTCACGCCCTGACCACTACCCCGCGTCTCGACAGGCAACTCCAACCTGGTGTACACCATCATCAGGAAGCGGCAGGTGTTCCACGCCCTGGCCAACCTGCCCACCGACCACGGCGCCATCGACAAGTCGCTCACCAAACGGTCAGTCTTAGCCTGGCGAGGGCAGGCTTGTCGGTCAGGTGAGGGGAGGGGGTGTCGCGAAGGAGATGCGCCTCTACCTTTAACCTGCGGGCCTCTGGTGCTCGATCTAGGGACATTTCTCTCCGAGCCCCCCGGATCCTCGTGGTGAGAATCTGAAATGTTTTACCTAGAATTTGAACGGAAATTTTGTGTTCTGTGGAGGATAGTTTGTTTGCAATTACTGATTTTGTATACGAGGCAATGATATACTGTGAAAGTTTTGCAAATTTCCGGACCGGAAAATATAAAAATGGCCCACTCGTGATGTTTTGGCCCGTAAGAAATTATGCTGGGTGTTTATTTATCACGAGACCAGCGGGTTCATGAGCTTACTGTTGGTAAAACTATACCCACGAGGGAGGGGAAAAAGGCATTTGTTCCCACCTCACACCAGCATTTTTCCAATTTCCTTAAAAAACGCTGTTCTTACAATTTTGGGATCCGCTGTCCCCCCCCTCCTCAGCCAGCGCTCTGTTATGTTGTCCAGCTCTAACACTCCCGCTCTCCGTTTTCCAGCTCTAACTCTTGTACTCTGTTGTCCATCTCTAACACTCTCGTTCTCTGTTGTCCGTCTTTTACACTCCCTCTCTCTCTCTGTTGTCCATCTCTAACCCTCGCTCTTTGTTGTCCATCTCTAACCCTCGCTCTCTGTTGTCCATCTCTAACCCTCGTTCCCTGTTGTCCGTCTCTAACTCCCGTACTCTCCGTTGTCCAGTTCTAACTCCGTACTCTCTGTTGTCCGTCTCTAACTCTCGTACTCTGTTGTCCATCTCTAACCCCTCGCCTCCTGTTGTCCATCTCTAACTCCGTCACTCTCTGTTGTCCAGCTCTAACCCTCGCTCTCTGTTGTCCATCTCTAACTCCGTACTCTCTGTTGTCCATCTCTAACCCTCGCTCTCTGTTGTCCAGCTCTAACTCTCGTACTCTGTTGTCCAGTTCTAACCCTCATGCTCTCTGTTGTCCGTCTCTAACTCTCGTACTCTGTTGTCCGTCTCTAACCCTCGCTCTCTGTTGTCCATCTCTAACTCCGCTCACTCTCTGTTGCCCAGCTCTAACCCTCGCTCTCTGTTGTCCAGCTCTAACCCTCGCTCTCTGTTATCCATCTCTAACCCTCGCTCTCTGTTGTTCAGCTCTAACTCTCGCTCTCTGTTGTCCAGCCTCTAACCCTCGCTCTCTGTTGTCCAGCTCTAACCCTCGCTCTCTGTTGTCCATCTCTAACTCTCGCTCTCTGTTGTCCATCTCTAACTCTCGCACTCTCTGTTGTCCAGCTCTAACCCTCGCTCTCTGTTGTCCATCTCTAACCCTCGCTCTCTGTATTTGTATTTGTATTTGTATCATTCTTGAGCACATCCAATCAATTTTGGTTTTTCATGGCTCGTGTCACAGTAGATAGATGTGAATAAAGTGGGAAAAATACACACCCACACACCCACAGACACATCTTTCACACATTTACATATACAATAATCGATAAGTGGTCACTGGTTAGGGTTGTGCATGTGTGCCTGCAGTCGTCGCTTAAATGAGCCCGCGCGGCCACCAGCATCCGGGAAGTCGGTTGTAGTACTTTACAACGCGGTAAAAGAACTCTCCTCCCTGCCTCTGTTGTCATCTCGTAGCAGGCTGTAGGCTCTCTGTTGTCCATTTCTAACTCTCGTACTCTGTTGTCCGTCTTTAACTCCCGCCTCTGTTGTCCATCTCTAACTTCGCTCGCTCTCTGTTGTCCAGCTCTAAGAGCGAGGCGGGGCGGCAGCCGTCCGTAGACAGCCAGCGCTCCGCCCCGGGCGCGGCGCCGCCGCCCTCCGCCGCGCCGGCAGTGCCGGTGCAGGAGCCCGGGACGCTGAAGGCATCGCTCGCCGCCACACCGCGTCAGTGGGCTCTCAGTCGGGTTTCTTCAGATTTTAGCTAAAATCGAACCTTTTCAGGATGAGATACATGATTAACCCTGGAGCAGTCCTGGGGATTCTAACCAGTTTGTATGAATTACCTCACTTTCAGCGATGTTTTTTTATTTTCATGGAGTAATTGAATCAGTGATACGCTGAAGAAGCTTTTGTTATGATGTTCGTCACTGCACTAAGCCATTCTTCTCTCGTCCCGTTCTCTCGTGCTGTCCGGCTCCGGACCTCGCTTGGAACCGCTCCCCTCTGTCGGCAGGTATTGAGAAGATGACCGAGCGGGAGTCGGCCCACCCCCAGCCTGTCAATATAGCCGACCTGACCATCTCAGAGGGCGCCACCGCCGCCCCGGTCCCCCTCTCCTCGGGTGGCGCCCGCCGACCTCCTCAGGTAGGTGGCTTAGTTCCCAGTCATCAGCCTAGTCAGGCTTCTGGGTATTCCGTCGGATCCTGGTCAATACTGAGTGTCGCCATCACCTGAGCGACCCTGTAGTGAGCACCGAGTGCTCGATTGGGGAAGGAGCACGTGCCCCCGTTTATTCTGTGGAATGTGTCTGCGTGTTCAAATGTGTGTTGGGACCTGACTGTTACCGTTCCTTTACTGGACCGTCGGAATTGCTTGTGTACCGTTGCCACAACCGCGTGCTGATCGCGGACAGGAGTCCTCCGTCTCAGGAGAGGCGTCCTCGCACCCACCGGGATCGCCACAGAGTCACAGATCCACCTCTGTGGCATCTTCTGTGGCCAGCAGCTCCAAATCGGGCACTGAGAAATGGACTCCCCTCCACCCAGTGGGTGAGTGACTTCCAGTGGATGAAAGTATTAGGAGGGGCTCTCTGGCGTGTCCCTGCTCTGGGTCGTCTGTCCCTTTCAGAGGGCAGGAGGCGACGAGGTGAACCTGGGCCCGCTCATGGAGTAGCCGGTATTCTGGCCGGACTTAGAAGTCGATTAGTAGCGACTAATAAGTCCAGGGTCTGAAGGACTTAGTAGGCCTTATCAGATTTAATGCATAGAAGTTGTATTGTTTTTGCGTCCTTGCATTCAGCGTATGTATTGTCGTTGAAGCTACGTTTGCCTCTGCACACTTTTTCCGGTCACGAGCAGAGTTACAATCACTCCAGGTATCAGGGGTGATAACGGGAATGTATGAATCAGCGGATGGGGCGGATTCCTGAAATCTTAGCCAACGCGATGAGAGTTGGTGACGCTGTATGCTTTACGCATTCGTTGCGTCGTTAAACACTGACAGTTAATTAAGTGATGACCCCCTCTGCCCTCGCCAGGTGAGTTCGTGGAAGAGTAAGCTGCCCCTGCAGACCATCATGCGGCTGCTGCAGGTGCTGGTGCCTCAGGTGGAAAAGATCTGCATCGACAAGTACGCTGCATCGCTCCCTTCCCGAGCCCCCCCCACTGAACTAACGTCATTTATGCTTTGTCTCTCTTTGTGGTTGGTCATCATGTGTATTGTTAGAGGGTTTAGTGTGTTGGACAAGAGCGCCCTGCCGCAGGATAATTTTGTCGTGCTGTAGTGTTTAATGAAATAGCCTTTTGGGGCTATGTTGGCTCTGAGTTTTGTTTTAACAGAACTCCCCATTATTGTGTTGATAATCTCTTATCAGTTTAGTTATCTTCCCTTGTATGGATGTTTTTGATATGGCTTCTTTCGTTGACCAGTGTGAATATACTCTTCATCTGGTGGGTAATTGGTTTGCTTTATAATCTATGAATAGTAATATAGGCTAATATTTTGCTTTTCTTACATGGGCTTTTGAACACAGCCTTTCAGGTAATCGACAAGGCAAGTGAAAATACAATGTACAGATTCTGATCTTGCGAATTCTGCTTTCATTTACCCTTTTATTGGCGAGTCATTGTAGTCGCAGTAAGACCTTTCCCAGAGTGATATAATCCGTCCTGCCGTCGTTTCCGGTAGGGGACTGACGGACGAGAGTGTCTCCGGCAGGGGGCTGACAGACGAGAGTCTCCGGCAGGGGCTGACAGACAATAGTGTTCCAGCAGGGGAAGAGTGTCTCCGGCAGGGGGCTGACAGATGAGAGTGTCTGGCCAGGGGCTGACAGACGAGAGTGTCTCTGGCAGGGGCTGACAGACGGGAGTGTCTCCGGCAGGGGGCTTACGGACGAGAGTGTCTCTGGTAGGGGGCTGACGGATAAGTGTCTCCGGCAGGGGGCTGACGGACGAGAGTGAGATCCTCAAGTTTCTGCAGCACGGCACGCTGGTGGGGCTGCTGCCGGTGCCGCACCCGATCCTGATCCGGAAGTACCAGGCCAACTCCGGCACCACCCTCTGGTTCCGCACCTACATGTGGGGCGTCATCTACCTCAGGTGGGGTGCCCGCTGCAGTGGCCAGCGCGCTGGTGGTCCACGGCGCGGACTGGCTAATCACAGGGTTTCCCCGGATTGAGGTGAAGTGGGTGTCATGGAAATATATTTCTAGACGAATACAGTCAGTGACGAAATATGGTCCTAGCAGTTCGTGCCCTGTTAGGGTATTGTTTTTGTATAACTGTCTTTGTTTAAATCATGGCATTTGAATGAAAAATAGTAAATCCTATAAATGTATAGAATATGGGGAGATTTCCTGCAGCCGGTTGAGACTCGGCCCTGTCGGGGCGTTGACTCCCTGTAAACGCCTTACCGCACACTCGCACTGCCTTTCCCAGAAACACGGACCCGCCCATCTGGTTCGACACGGAGGTGAAGCTGTTTGAGATCCAGCGGATGTGAGGCCGTCCCCAGTCGTCTTCGGAGAGCGCAGCTGAGGCCAGCTGGTAGTGGAGGAGCCCGCCACAGCCTGCAGGCAGCTGAAGAGCCGGCGACTGCTGCTGCCACCTGCCGCCGACAGAAACAGCTGCTGATACGTGACAACGTGGGGTGGGGAGAGACATGAAGGGAGCTAGGAAGAGGGACGGGGACGCGCCGCTTCTCAAATCAACGCCTTATTTAGGTTTGCGCTTGAAACAGAATGCAAATAGCCGCACATGTGATGTGTTTATGGGACAATATAATTATCCGAAATATGCGGGAGAATTCGTTCCCCGCTGTGCAGGTTGGATTGTCAAGACGCTAGCGGTTGGTTTGTGACGCACCTCCCTCCGTCTCCTCCCATCGGCAACAGGTTTTGGTGCCGCCCATGCAAACACTGAAACATCGTCTGCTGGAAATTCAGAACCATTGTCTCTCACGTGCGACCTGTCGTGGCTTCAGAACTGCGTGTTTGTGGGACTGGACCTGGGTTTTGTGGGATGTAGTAGAAAGTAAGCGTTAGTCCGGTAAGCGTCTTTACCAATGCACCGTAGAAGATAGATGTATTGCTCTAAGGAAAAGGGATAGTGGTAACGTGTTCGCATTGAGACATCCTTATTCATCGGATTGGTGAGGACATTGGTTGAGTTTTTGGCGCGTTGCACATTATTTTAGGAGTGGACTGCACACATCGACATTTTTATCCGTTCGAGGGTGGTGTTTCAGAGCGACCGCCATATTTTATTTGGTATTTCGGGCTCATTTTACAGAAGCTATTAGGCGGTAACAAATAGCAGCAATCATGTTACAGGTTTCTGTATACGATATCAAATTTGAATACCGCAAACTTTGATCAAATGATTAACCCTCTCCCTTTGAAAACTTAGCAACAATATTGAACGCATTATGACTATTCATATCCGGAAGAAGGATCTCCGATTTAATGTGACGACTAAGGCCTGTACGACACTGAAGTCAGTCGGTGCTCAGGCGCTATTTTGTTGTTCTTCACTCTCCTGATTGTGATCGTATTTCCCACGGAAGAAAGGCATTCCAGTATAATTTAAACCTCGACTGCTCTCAGGTGACTACATTCCTGGGATTATTCCTATGCTGAAGCTGGTGCTAGACATATATAGGGTATAGGATATAGTGTGAATGAGCTATATGTTTCCACTGTGACATGTTATGTGTCAACTGACCTGACGATGCTTCTCTGTTTCTGGTTGGTCCGAATTGATTATCATGGTCTATTAAATGGCTTTAATGATATGATACTATAAACGTGTTCACTATAATCGCTTCACGGCAGACTTTGTTGAAGACGATGCTTTACTTCGAGTGCTCTCACTCCCATAGTGACTGGTGTTTCTACTGTCCCACCCGTAATATTTGAAGTCCCTTGATCTCTCTCTGAAGGCGTATCCCTTATGGTGCAATATTTTCTTCCGTGCCGGTCTGATCTCACCTGTGGAATTTGTCTATCGTTATTTTATCCGCATGCGACGAACATTCCACCTTTTACCTACCGATATTGGGAAGCATTACTGTCCTGTTTTTCCGTCCTTGTTACGCACTAGAAATGTTGGTCGGCTGGTCTGTTCGCCGCACGTGGTATGGACCCTTGGGCTTCTGACAGACAAATTTTAATCCCACCGGATATCGCACTTTATTGGTTCCAAACCAAATAACCGCCCGGAGGGCGGGCATTCAAAGGACTGGGATCGGGGCTTGTGTCAGGATTTTGGCCAAGCAGGCTAGACCGGTCTAAAAAATGGATGTGCGAGGCGGGCCTTTTCAAACTATGCCCTGTTCAAACCTTTGTTTCTGACGTTGAATGACGTAAATATTGCGTGATGCAGTGCTTTGCGTATGCAGTGCTTCGCGTATGCAGTGCTTCGCGTATGCAGTGCTTCGCGTATGCAGTGTGGGTTATGGGTGTATTATAGGTTGTGGCTGAATGAACTATATTTTGAAATCGCACAAATGCGAAGAATATGTTGACGACGGCTCTTTAGATATATATGTAGGATTAAAGACACACTGGTAGACCTTGTGATGAGAAACTAGTTCACTAGACGTAGCATTTACCTATTTAAGACGTTAAACGTATTTAATCCGATAAATTACATAGATGCTTTGATTATTTTGTGATGATCCATAAACTTGTATAATTCTGACATGAAATGTTTGCTGTGTGTACTGTTTAACTAGAAAGTCACCATGATTTATCCACCGAATTACATCATGAACACATATAGGCAGAGTTAAGTTGTGTGTGTTTGGGTGGTGGGAATTCTGTCTATGCCACGCCGCTTCCTAAGTGTCGTAATACTGTGCTATCGTGCTGAATTGTTGTTGAATCGAACTTAAGTCCGGGTCGTCTTTGACTCACAGCTTTCGGACCACTCTGGCCCGAGTAGAGTCCATTCAGTTTCGAGGTAGCTGAATCAGAGTTGATTGACTTCTGAGTCGTATCTGAAATATCGAGTCATTAACAAGTCTGCTGCAATGAACATGTGCAATGGCTCTCTTCGCTGTGAACGGTGTCGCCTCTGTGGTGCTCCAATATATTTTGCTATCTCTCAGACTGTTTCTTGCTAGTTTACAGACAGTGGGGAAGGGCAAAGTTGTAACATATATTTGACCATCCAAGTTACGTTCATGGCTTTGTTGTTCACCGTTAGAGAGTTTAAACATCAACGGGTCAAAAGAGAGGGTGAAATTGAGGGAAAGGGGACAGAGGGTTGTCAAATTTCTTATTATATATCATTGTATTCTATGCCGGGTGTCCTCAATCGGACTTGATCTGTTTCTACGCTATTATAACGTATATCGTGTGCGTTAACTGACTGGTGGTCGGGGTATAAGGTGGGTGCAGTGTCTGTAGATATGCAGGCCCGTCGTTCGGCTCCCACCGCTGTCCGTGTTGCGCCGCAAGGACTTACGAACAGATGCCGAAGTACTTACATAAAGAATGTTAGATTGTTAGTCATTCTAACTATGAGCGCCGAAAGCGGGGGGGAGGGAGACGTGTCCCCCCTGTTGGCTAACCAGGGGGGACGTCCCCCCAAATTTTTAGATTAATCGTCATAAATGCTGTCAGGTACCGAATATGCTCAAAATTCGCCTCCCCGGTCAGCACCAGCCCGGGTCCGTCCCCACTGCGAAAGTTTCGTGGCGGCGCCGCTGATTCTAACTCACAGAGGGCGTGGTGGTGGGTGAAATGACTGGCGGCGGGTGAGGACTTCATCAGTACTGAAGGCGCTGAGGGTCCTGGGCTGCACTTGGGAGCGGATGTATCTCGTGGGTCCGTCCGACTTCCCCGCTGCAGCGTCCACGAACGACGATCTCTCGGCAGGTGGGGTTTGATTTGATTGTGCTAGAAACCATAAATGGAAATTGGTTTACTGTAAGGCAGCAGGGACAGACGTTAATTTGATTGTGCTCTGGTTATGTTCTGTTCTTTCTCCCTGACGTCACTTTTGACTTTTCCCTGTGGGAACTGTCGTGTCCACACTGTCGATGGAGCGGGGTAAGCTATGTGTGGCTACCTCAGCCAAGTCTTGTGTTATTCTTCCAGGGAATGGGCTCAGATTCACAATGGCGGGGAGAGGGCGTTAAATCTGTGCCTGAAGAGTGCGCGGGCAGACTGGGCCGTCCAGAGTCCGTCTCTGACCAGTCCTCCGTGTGTGAGCAGGCGGCACTACAACACCAACCTGGCGTCCCTCTGCAGTCTGGACCAGAGGGAGCGTCTGAGGACCCTGTTCTGTTACGACGGACAGCTCACCGGCTCGCTGTGAGTTCCCCTGCTCCGATAGAACGGTTTTAGCGTGGAGGAGCCTGACGTCTTACACACGCGCGTCCACTGAGCGTGTGCGGTTGTCTGCGCGGTCTCATAGTGTTCACTGTCCCGGCTGTTTGTGCATTTGCGAAAGTCTGTGTGCCCTGGTGGTGTCGGCTGTCCCGGATTTTTGTGACAGCGCCTGCTGACGTCATCTGTTGAGGAGATGGTTCAGCGCGCTGATTGGTCACCCCAGCAAGTGCAATTGGTTTTATCTTTGCTGTATTCTCCCTCCCCCTGCTCAGTTTTAATCCGAAATTTTCACCGTTTTCAGCTGCATTGATGATAGTCTCAAAGTTTTGCAGCCGATGTGATCAGAAGGTGGCCGTGTTCAAATAAGGAGCGTGTTTGGTTCTGGAGGGTGTTCTGTCGATTAATGTTCTGTCGCCATCATCTAACGCTCTTGTTCTGTTCTGCAGTAGGGGAGGCCCTTTTGGCAACTTTTTCTTTAATGTTTCGGGACCAGTGGGTTTCTGATGTTCTCGGACCCACTGATTTCGAATTTGACCTTGAAATTTTGAATTTCGATTTTTTTCAGCCCGCCCCTGCGCCTTCAAGTTTTCGAAAAACAGAGAAAATGCAGGTTTTTGCATCCCCAAATAGCAATCACTGAGAAGAGCAAAATAAAATTTAATTCATCAGTTAGAACAGTTTCTTACCTACAGATCTGCGCAAACTGCATGTTCATGGGGTTTCTTATGCCTTATTTATTGCGCCTCAAATATTGCGATTTTTTGCCTAACGGTGGTATACTGTGCCGCACGGCACCTTACGGCGCGTTGCTCTCCGGGCAGTCCAGGAAGCATGCCAACTTAAAATGTGGTACTTTTACATTATTTTTCGCATGAATTGGATGAGGAATGCCAGTGTACATGGTTTTCTATTTCAAAAGGTAACAGGGGCGGATGTAAGCAATTATTTTTCGGGAGAAAATTAGCGAAAATAGTGAAAAATCTTTTATTTAGAAAGAAAGTGAGGCAAATCGGCAAACCTTGGCGAACGACCGGTTTCTGTAGGTGGTGCCACTCTTGATTAGGGGATACCGCGATATCAGAAAATTAGGCATTATGACAAGAACTGTAGTTAAAAGGCATAAAAACAAAACATTGTCAGAGTACCTTTATTACTCGATGAAGAAAGACGACAGCCTTCCACTGTCATGAGCTACAGGGACAAGGACTGAACCGAAAGCAGAATCGACTCCGGGCACCACTCGCGTCTATTTTCCCTGACGGCAGCGAAATGTATCTTGTTAAGCGCCTTGCCATCTTGTCAGCGCACCACACGCTGGCAACTGACTCGCTATCAGTTTTAAGGCCCTCTATTGACTGAGTGTGGCACGGAATGCCTGTCCGGAGAGATGACCCGACTAAAGTCCTGAGTTGGGTCTGCGTAAAGCCGTTCAGGAAGGGTGCCTCCACATTGGATGCATGGCAGACCCTTTTTACGCTGCTGTGCAGCTCCATGTAGCTGGTCGCACACCGCTTGAGCTGCCCCGGCAGCACCTGGTAGCGCCGGACACAGGCACCCCGCGCTAGGCCCTTCAAAGTTGGACCTGTGTGCCCACCAGAGGAGCTGTCCGCCGGCTGCTGGGAGGTGCTGAGAGAGCACTGCCCGCTCTCAGAAGCGACGTGCTGCTCACTGCAGGTATTGGATGTACGCGCCAGATAGGGACTTGACTTGACGCGCCAGATAGGGACTTGAGTCGCTCTTGACTCTGGGGAAGTTGGCGATTGGCAGCAAGTGCACTGCCCCAGAGATTTCTCTCCCTATTCAGCTGGGACCTGAAGCTAGCGTACCTCTGTGCAAAGACGGGATACGGGGATGCTAGTGCTGTCGCCCATAAGGCATACGGCAAACTGTACCAGGCGCGGTGGTACACGGCGCAGAGTCACCTGCTGCGTCTGTACATGTCCAGGGCTGAGCCATCGCCTGAGATACAGATACTGGCGCAGTATCTGGTCTGTGTCTACGTGCCAATGACAGTCCGAATCAAGCACGAGTGGGACGCTGTCCACGCTGCGCGCCATCTGGCAGAGGAGCTGCGGCTGCAGCGAAGGTATGTACATGACCTGTGACGCACTGACAGTTTTGCAGGATAGCGTGGCGAAGGACGCTCTCATAGCGCATACGGAAAGCATCATTTTGGCGATGCTGGGTGACGACGACCAGAAAATCAGAGCTGCAGCTGTCAGTAAGATCGTCTCGTCCCGGAGCGCGAGGTTAACACAAGCGCAGATGAAGCCGGTCCCTATCCAGCGCGTACACCCAACGCCTCCTGCAGTGAGCAGCACGCCACTTCTGAGAGCGGGCAGTGCTCTCCCAGCACCTCCCAGCAGCCGGCGGACAGGTCCAACTTTGAAGGGCCGAGCGCATGGTACCTGTGTCCGGCGCTACCAGGTGCTGCCGGGGCAGCTCAAGCGGTGTGCGACCAGCTACATGGAGCTGCACAGCAGCGTAAAAAGGGTCTGCCATGCACCCAATGTGGAACCACCCTTCCTGAACGGCTTTACGCAAACCCAACTCAGGACTTTAGTCGGGTCACCCCTCCGGACAGGCATTCCGTGCTACACTCAGTCAATAGAGGGCCTTAAAACTGACAAGCGGGTCAGTTGCCAGCGTGTGCGGCGCTGACCGCCAAGATGGCAAGGCGCTTAACAAGATACGTTTCGCTGCCGTCAGGGAAAATAGACGCGAGTGGTGCCCGGAGTCGATTCTGCTTTCGGTTCAGTCCTTGTCCCTGTAGCTCATGACAGTGGAAGGCTGTCGTCTTTCTTCGTCGAGTGATCAAGGTACTCTGACAATGTTTTGTTTTTATGCCTTTTAATTACAGTTCTTTGCATAATGCCTAATTTTCTGATATCGTGGTATCCCCTAATCAAGAGTGGCACCACCTACCGAAACCGGTCGGTCGCCAAGGTTTGCCGATTTGCCTCACTTTCTTTCTAAATAAAGGATTTTTCACTATTTTCGCTAATTTTCTCCCGAAAAATAATTGCTTACATCCGCCCCTGTCACCCTTTGAAATAGAAAACCATGTAAACTGGCATTCCTCATTGAATTCATGCGAAAAATAATGTAAAAGTACCACATTTTAAGTCAGCATGTTTCCTGGACTGCCCGGAGAGCAACGCGCCGTAAGGTGCCGTGCGGCACAGTATACCACCGTTAGGCAAAAATTGCAATATTTGAGGCGCAATAGATGAGGCATAAGAAACCCCATGAACATGCAGTTTGCGCAGATCTGTAGGTAAGAAACTGCTCTAACTGATGAATTAAATTTTATTTTGCTATTCTCAGTGATTGCTATTTGGGGATGCAAAAACCTGCATTTTCTCTGTTTTTCGAAAACTTGAAGGCGCAGGGGCGGGCTGAAAAAATCGAAATTCAAAATTTCAAGGTCAAATTCGAAATCAGTGGGTCCGAGAACATCAGAAACCCACTGGTCCCGAAACATTAAAGAAAAATTTGCCAAAAGGGCCCCCCTATTCTGCAGTGGTCAGAGCTGGACCTCAACGGATCTCACGGCGACGACCGGCTCCTGCGAGCGTGACACACCGTGCACGTGTGTGTGTGGGACGAGAGCGACGCGGACGCGTGCCACGTGGGCCCTGCGGCTGATCTCTGGCACGGACAGCCGGGTTGATGGCGCCAGAGCGTCAGGACGTGCTAGTGCGTGTGGACAGTGCCGAGTGGGACAAGTGCGTTGGAAGTGCCGCCACAGCGGTGTCAGGTTGAAGTGCCTCTCCGATGGAGGAGACTCCGTGCGGAAACTGCACTCGTGATGGTGTGAAGAGGATATGCTTGAGGCACACATGAGGCCTATAAAGTGTGTCATGGATGGAGTGGCCATATGGATCGGCGAGCTGTTGGGGGATTTGATTGGACTGACCAGGTCTTTTTTTTTTGGGGGTCTGTGTATTTATTTGAATTCTCTTTTTTTCGATTTAATCGTATTCTTGGGATGTGGATTGCATTGAGATTTACAATAATGGTGTAGAAATGTGTGTTTGTTTGGGAAACCTCAGAAATAGGCTGGATTCGATATGAATTGTCACGTTCATGGCACGCTCTGGTAGCCTGTGCATTATAGCGTCGGCTGTGGGAGCCGATTCTGAGGTCAGTCTGTGGCCGGTGCATATGCACGGACGTGACTGACACCGTGTCGTGCTTGGCATCGTGGTTGCCCCCAGGACTTTGATTGCGTGAGCCGACAGCCACATAATTAGTAGTGCGGTGTGTAAAGCTATGGACACTTGATTGCTCCCCGGTCCAACACTAAACATTGTCTCTCCGAGGAGGTGTTACCGGGGTGACTGGGCTCATGTTTTATATCTTCATATTTAAATACTCATTCAATTAAATCATTGTGACAGCATCGACACCGTCCAAGGTCGCTACATGTGAAGCATATTATTCATGCAAAACGCGTTTCCATATAGGGCTTAAATATTGTTACTGCGCGGCTGATGAGCGCTCGTATTTCCGGTCAACGTTTCTGCAACGAATGCATGTCCGATGAGGTTGTGGGCCTTCGTTGTGGCGTGTTAATATCACTTCCTTAACACGCGCCCCGCTGGGGGGGCGAAATTCGCCCCCCTCCTGGTTTTTCCCAGATAGCTTAAAATGAAGAGACGCAGAACAACGAAACTTACGGTACCTTATCCCTGATCAATTTTACACGTCTGATCAAATTTTTGAGTCAAGGTCATGTCAGGTCAAGGAGCTATTCAGGGTCAAGTGACCCGACCTCAAAACCTAAAATTACGAGTGTGAGGCAGCGCCCAGGGAACATTAGCAAAGCGATCAGTTTGAAACTTCTACAGTACGATAAGGTCATTGGGGTCTACAAATCTGCTATCTCGGAATTTTTATATTGGTGACCTAAGGTGGAGTCAATTTTTTAGTCACCCCATTCTAAGTCTATGGTGAAAAATATAATGGACTCGTTTTCAGTAAATACTGGATAGATAAGGCTGAAAATCCTCAAACCGTCTATTGCTACCACGATCTTGACCATAAAGTTGAGTTTTTGAGCATCTGACCTCTCGAAGGTCATATCAGGTCACGGGAGCAGAGAGTGATTGTTTTGCCAATAACTTCTCACTGAATTGAGATAAAGCTCCCATTTTGCTTACATTGTGTTTATATTGTCACAGGGAGTCGATTGATATGTAGCATGACCATACCAGGTCACTCTGCGACCCTGACCTAGGTCGAGGTCAGGTCATTTTTACTATTTGACCTAGCTAGGGCATATTATACATCATTCGATTCGCCGCGATGGGAGGAATCCAATGATGCATAAAGATTTGCTTTAGCTCCCCTGAGGGCAGATCTAGAGGGGAAACGTACACTGCTCTGTTGTAAGCCTATGGAGCATTCTTTGACCTATGCTGACCTCAATATTGACCTGACATAAAAATTATCCTTATAAATTATCTTCGTCTTGTCAAGAGCTTTCGAACGCCGCCCGTAATTTTCCTTTAGCTTTCGTGGGGAACGAGATACGGGGGGGCGAAAAACGCCGCCTCCCAGCGGGGCGCGTCATGCAAGGGACCCCAGCGGGGCGCGTGTTAAAATGACTTATTTGTATTGCTTTGCATAATACTCGCCCTCGTTTACGCTCAGTTTTTATATTCCGACACAGAGGGTTGAATGCTTGAGAACGGAATGCTTTGTCGCGTGCCGCAGTGATTGAGATGCGCGTTGCTTTACCTGACTGATTCGTTTGGTTCAAGGGCTGGAGCTTCGGAAGCGTGGCTTAATCTATGGCAAAAGTACTTGGCAAGTACGTGAGTCGCAGATTTACTTCAGTGACTTTGTCTTTCTTGTAACTAAGCTGGCACATATGTACGTTTTTACCGTTTCGTGTTATATGCTCTCTTTCTGTGAGGGAACGTTATTTGGACTTTTGTGTGAAGTAGCGATATGTCGCGCCACCTATAATTGATTTGCATCTGGTGGCGGTTGAAGGCAAATACTGTGGGGATGCAGTGCGAGTCTTCATGTGCTGTATTCAACCATGCTTCCAAAACCTCACGAAATACAATTAAGCGCCTAATGTACGTTTTTTCCGTGGTATGTTCAAATCAGGACTCCTGATATGTAAGACAACGTCCCTTGTTAAGGGTGAAGTCCAGGGAACTGCCGAAGGAGTTCGTCTCGAGGCCTGAGGGTTCCTTCATTCTGAATGGCCATTCGATTTACACCAGTCTCGAACACGAAGTGCCTTAACTCACACATTCTGCGGTATATTGCCGAGCAGTTGATGTGTTAATCGAGCTTTGGATTCCATTACAACCTCATGGATAGCATATGATAGACAGCATTGGACCATCGGAATCAACCGGTGATCATTGATCATGGAAGATTTCCCGCCAGTGCGGGTTCGGAGCCAGTTTGTACACGGGCCCAGACGGATGAACGGAACGGTTAGAGGACACACACTGCCGCACACCTGAAAGGGTTCGGAGTCAGAGATAGGATTATCACTAGAGGTGAAAACATAATAAAAATTATTCCAATATTAAAGCTTAAAATTTACTCAAATTTACAGGAAAACTTTCTTAAAAGCCAACGAAGATCAACATACTGAAATTGTAGATTTGGGCTTCATTTTAGAGGTAAAATAGTAACCATTTTGCAAGAAGTCGAAATTTCATCGCTCCAATTTGGCTCAAACTTTCAAAATAGGTGTGCGCACATCCTAACGATATATCCCCAAAATATTTTTGAAAAAAACACGAGTCAAAAGTTATTGGCGTTTTTGTTGGTGGCATGTTTTCGCTTCTATCTTTTGATCAGCTCAACTTTTGTCAAAAATATTTTAGAGTTTATTTGATTGGGTGTGCCCAAATCTATTTTAAGAGTTTGAAGCAAATCAGAGCGATGAAATTTTGATATCGTGCAAAATAGTTAGTTACTATTTTATCTCTAAAATCATCAGTCAATGATTTTGACTTGCTCATTTTCGTTGGCTTATTTTGGAATTTTCCTATAAATTTGAGGGAATTTGAAGTTTGCTAGTGGGACAACTTTTAATTAACATTTTTCACCTCTTATTATGACTAGCAGGGCACCATCAGCCGCTCCGGCCGCGTCCCCCTTGGCAGTAGCCAACCATAACATCAGAAACTCCACTGCGCATGCGCAGCTTTCTCCCCGCCACTCGACGGCGCATCCAGGGTAAGGCTTAAGTGGGCAATCTAAGTTAAAGGGAATGTGGCACCTTCATAACGTGATTTTAATTGAGATAGCCAAGTTGTAAAGGAAGTCGAAAAACCCAGTACTCCATGTATCATTTGTCTTGGAACTCGATATTTCCGTAGAAAAAAGCTAAAACCTACCTGACACCAACCCCCCATCAACCCCTCACCGGGCGGCCATTGTTGTGAGCTGCTGGTGTGACGACATATGCTGACGTCACGATGAGCATCAGTCAATCGAAGCCCTGGAAGCGTTTCAAGTATGCTAGTGGTTGCCAGATCGTGACATCATCCACAAGCTGATATTTATTTCTTTTTCTGGAGGAGTATTTAAAAAATCAAAATATTGAGCTTATTGTACATTTTTCAGAGAAATCATGAGTGGTATCATTATTTTCGGCTAAAAGTACGCCTGACTGCACTAAATTCCAGGATTCGACCAAGGTGCCACATTTCCCCAAACAATATTTAAAATAATGGAAAGTTATTTCTCGACGCCTCGGTCGTTTTATTAGAACCAATAATCATACTGTAAATGAGGCTACTGGACTCGCCCCTGGCAGCCATTCCAGTCTCGGTGGGAGGTTATGGGCGTCTACTGCTAATGTCGAGCAGGGCGTGTGGGGTCGTGCCAGCCGCTGCAGCCGGACCCGAGTTGGCAGTAACCGAACATAGCTATCGAACCTCTTATGCGCATGCGCAGATTTTTACCTTCGCTCAATGGCGCATCCAGGGTCAGCTTTTGAGGCAAGTTTTGTTTACAACAAATTAATAGTAGCCCTTCCATTCTCGGCGCCGGTCATGAGCGAGCGGCTATTGATAATGCCGATCAGGGCTTACCCGCTGGGAACAAATTAATCCGAATATTTTTGGCCCAAAGTCTACAGTCCAAAACTGGGGCCGTCATTCTATTCGGCTTTGCTGACTGCTGGGCTATAGGCGATTTCTGAAAAGACATAGAGCAGGCCCAAGCCAGATACTTCTCAAAGGAAACATATCCTTTGCATCCTCACGCCACTCCACTTTGCAATTATTTCGGTTCGGCGTGGCTCTGGAAGAACCTATATACGATGGTGAAAGGATAAGAGCTGACGAGAATCTGCGAATGTCAGAGATTGAAAGCGGCCTGTTGAGTGTTCCCTGCCCAGTTCTTACACACCTCGCTGCCGTGAAAGTTTAATGTGTGGAAATTTATTTGTCGAAAACCAGAGTGGAGATGGAACAGTCCCTCCTATTTACTTCGGATTCTAAGCCATCCACTCTACGGCGTCGCCTGACTAGGTTGAGCGGACGCTGTGATGCTGCTGACATCCAAATAATACTTAAAAAACTATTCCGTACGAATTCACAGTAAAACACTAACGCCGTCTATAAAACTCTAGCTGTTTATTCCTTCGCTAGGTGGCAGTACAACCAGAAACCCATCCCTGCACATAACAATTAGGCCCAGCCCCTGACAGCTACCACCAACGAAACCATTCACTGTAGAGACTGAAGTGAACATCAAACTTTTAAAAATTTACTTATTTAAAAATTATATTTATATATTTATATAAACAAGCCTTAATATACAAAATTATTATTAAAAATTACTCTCTCTCTCTCTCTCTCTCTCTCTCTCTCTCTCTCTCTCTCTCTCTCTCTCTCTCTCTCTCTCTCTCTCTCTCTCTCTCTCTCTCTCTCTCTCTCTCTCCCTCCCTCTCTCTCCCTCCCGATTCCCACCTTGAGCGTTCTCAGGTCCCAGACGCAGAGCCTGCCGTCGTCCCCTCCGCTGACGATGAACGGCTCTGTTCGGTTCCAGCTGATGACGTTGACGTCGCTCTCGTGGGCAGCAGGCACGTGCAGCATGGAGGCCTTGGCCGGGGCGGCCCGGCTGTCCCACACCCGTATACTGACGACGCACAGAGGGAAGAGTCAGAGAGGGAAAGGTGGAGTGGGAAGGGGGAAGGGCAGGGGAAGTTCAGACGGTCCAGTATCACCATCGCTGGTAAGAGTTGGATATCGATGATCATCATTGAGAGTGACAAGGTATTCGGTGTAACAACTGAGCTTTATTTCGTTATGAATCACACGTAGCCAAATAGAAACCACACGCAAGCCATACACACCACACACACACACACCACAAATATCACTGACAGGCTACACATATTATCCACAACCCATACACAAGCTACATATATTGCACACGACAGGCGAGCCACGCACACTAAACACAAGGTACACATAATTCACAGACCACACAGATCACAACAAACCACACAGACTACACACCCATACACAAACAACACAAGCCACACAAACTACACAAATTACACACAAAGCACACAGATTACACAAAACACACATACTATACTAACCATACACAAAGCACACAGACTACTCAAACCAAACACAAAGAACACATTACCCAAACCACACACAAAGCACACCGACTACAAAAACCAAACACAAAGCACACCGACTACACAAATCAAACACAAAGCACACAGAATACACAAACCACACATATTTTACAGACCCCATACAAACCACAGACTTTTTACACCACACACAAATGATACAGTTCACACACAAACACACATACCACACAAAATGCACACAAGCCACCACACACACACCGCACACACTTTAAAAGCACAGTGGCTTAGCAAAATAGTTTTGAAACAAAGATAACTGCCTTTTAGAACACAACTTTACACAATGACATAACTAGAGCCGCCGAAAACATAAGTCCGGCTGTTAGAGATTAACGACACGTACAGCGTTTACCGGAGGACCAGAATTATATTCACGAGAGCCAAACGAACGAACGGACACTGCAACAAATCGAACAGGGGCGGCGGAGGATACTGACCCGAGGGTCGGGCGCCCTATTGCGACCTTCGCAGGCAGACCGGGGGACGCGGCGACACTGCGAGAGGGCTACACGGGCGGAGAGGGGAGGCTGGACTGAACCCGTCTGCGGACGCAACAACGGCCTTCCACGTTGTCACCTTTCCATTGACCTCTACTGCCAGGCGTCGCAAATCCGGAACCAAAAAAGCCCTGACAGCTCGGTTAAAATCCCTTCCCTTGCCACAACCCCCTTTCCATCGCACCTTAAGTGTTCTCAGGAGTCGTACCCTCCGCTGACGATGAACGGCTCTGTTCGGTTCCAGCTGATGACGTTGACGTCGCTCTCGTGGGCAGCAGGCACGTGCAGCATGGAGGCCTTGGCCGGGGCGGCACGGCTGTCCCACACCCGTATACTGGCGATATACGGGGGAGAGGGTTAGAGAGGGAAAGGTGGAGTGGGAAGGGGGAATGGCAGGGGAAGTTCAGATAATCACATTTGTCACCACGAGCGGTAAGAGTTGGATATCGTTGTTCATCATGATAGTATAGCTAGTTGGCACATGGTTCCATACTATGGGAAAACATCTTTCGAAAAATGAGCTGGTTGGATAGGGGTCGAGTAATATTTACACACGGTAAGACAATGAAGGCAATCTGATATCTATAGAAAAGTAAATCCAGTCATTCGATTAATATCACTCCCCCACCACTCACCTATCCACAAACAGCTCGCGAGCACGGCAGTCTCAGAAGGGAGCGCTGCATGTCCGCCACGGAGGCGGTGTGGAGAGCTCAGGTCTCCGGTCAGGGCGGCGGCAGGAACTCATCACTGCCCTCCATCCAGGAGGTCCCCCACGCCGTGTCTTCTCCTTTGGAAACACTTACTCATAAAAATTTCCACACACCGGTCAGATTCGAACCACAAAACTCCCGCACCAAAACGCAGTCATTCATAGCAAAAAATAACGATGATACCAGCGCAGTCGTTTGTATTTTCCATTCAAAAGACTGAAACAAAAATACTTCACAATATAATAATGTCAGTCTTAGCGAATGCGGGACATAATTTGCCAATTGTCTCCATTGACCATCCACGCACCCAGATACACTGCAAACACTAATGTGCCTAGTCTTTTTGAATTCCGACAATCGGGGAAGACCAGTTAGTTACACCCAAACTGAGGTCTGGTGGTGCATGTACGTATAGGTTTGGAGCAGCTTAACGAAATGGCTCCTGGTAAGGGAGCGCGCCCATCATGAAAAAACACATTGTTTCCATCTAGCGTTTCAAAAACTGGAACACCTCAAGTAAACATATGACTGAAGAACCTAGCAAATATAATAAGGCAGGGGTCTTAGATCCACTGGGTCACTAATTGCCGGAGGGCACATCGAGGTAACAACTCTCAGTCGCGTCCGGATCACAGAGCGGCACAGAAGTCTCAGTCTCGTCCGGTCACAGAGCGTCACAGAAGTTTCAGTCTCGTCCGGTCACAGAGCGTCACAGAAGTCTCAGTCGCGTCCGGTCACGGAGCGTCACAGAAGTCTCAGTCTCGTCCGGTCACAGAGCGTCACAGAAGTCTCAGTCTCGTCCGGTCACAGAGCGTCACAGAAGTCTGTCTCGTCCGGTCACAGAGCGGAACTGAAGTCTCAGTTGCGTCCGGTCACAGAGCGTCACAGAAGTCTCAGTCTCGTCCGGTCACAGAGCGGTACTGAAGTCTCAGTCGCATCCGGTCACAGAGCGGCACAGAAGTCTCGGTCGTGTCCGTCCACAGGGTGTCACATAGGTCTCACGGACGTCAAAAATGATATTTCACTGTCCAAAAACAGCGCTGGGCGAATTGAATTTCCACATTCCAGTCAGAGATTTGGAGAAAATCCCCCACATGACATTTACCTTCCATGCTGCGTCAGGGTAGTTTGGGATCATACATGGTTTTGTCTTTGGAGTGGAACCTGCGAATGCTGAGGACGCAACTGGTTGAACGGAAAGGGAGCAAGCAGCATTTTCCCACAATATGTCATATCTATTATACATGTTTCTGGCATAACACTGCCTATTCCCAAATCATTCCAGACAAAACACGAGACTGGAAAAATAGTCTGACACTACAAATGACACAAATATTCACGAAACACCGGCGTCAAATACAAATACTTAACACTCTCATGCTTAAAGAGATAGTCACAGTAGCGGGTCTAGAAGAGATGCGCCGCGCTCTAAAACATACGACAATCATTCCACTCCTCTTGCCTCCCCTGGTCCGTTTTCTCCAACTCTTCCGTCACTACAAACACTCCCGCTGATCTCCGCTCCTGTTACCCGGCGCAGGGGCGGTCGGAACCACTCCATTATTCACCCCACCACACACACCACTCTAACACCGCTCCCAGAGCCAGCGCTACACGGAGATGGTCCTGAACACGTTGAAGCCGCTGTGGGCGGTGCTGAGCACACAGCCGGGGGCCTGCGGGTGCCAGTGCAGCTCCTTGACGTCCTCCTGACCCTGGTGGATGAACAGCAGCTGCGGCGGCAGGTCCTGCCGCAGATTCACACACAACAGTCACAACAACGCTCACCGAACGCGACACGAAATGATGTTTTTTACACCTCTGGTTGCTCAAAACCAAGACCAATCTTTGCGTGCAGTATCTACCACACAAAAACCTTCCGAAGTTCACAAGAAGATAAGTCATCGCTATTTTTTTGTGGACCGCACATAGTCTTTACCTAGCGCAATAGTTTGGTGAGGCATCAATCACCAGATGAAAAAACGTTCACCGAACCAGTACTGTAGCTACAAACTACGGCATGAGCCGAAGACAATCTGCAACTTATTGACTGTTTCAAGTGTGAAAAGTGTGCCAACAGAAGATAAAAATGAAGTAACAATGGTCACCAGTCGAGAACAGTCGAATTCAATCAGCCATAAAGATGATGTGCAGAATATAATTGTCACGCCACGGCGCCCTTGTATCTATCTGGCCGCCCTATGACTTTCCCAGCTGGTGCGTCATTTCTTCCTCCCCTCCAGCGGAGTCGCCGCCACTCACATTGAGCTGGGCCTGGTTGACCTGCGGCGCCCTGCTGTTGCTGGCGCTGTTGTTCTCGGCCTCCTCGTCCCGCTCCACCGCCAGGTCCCACTGCACGATCTGGTCGTCGGCGCCGCCCGAGGCGAACACGCCGCCGTCCCAGGGGTGCCACTCCACCGTGGTCACCGGCGCCGAGTGGTGTTTGAACACGGCCACCGGCCGGCCGGCCTGCAGGCCAGGGGCGGACGTCAGATCAGGCGGAGAGGGGGTGGAGAGGAGAGGGGAGAGGGGGGTCAGACAGTGGTTGGTCACCACGGCTGTGGTATGAGTTGGATATCGATGATCATCATTGAGTGGGTACGGCAGTCAGCATCGGTAGCTACGCCTATATTCTACAATACAACAAGCGACAACAAAGGACAAACATGTCTGGAAGGTAACTAGTTAACAAAGACAATATCCCTAGACAACTAGTTACTCTTGGATAGTTACACTTGCCGTGACACAGCTTCACATACCCATGTAGCCTGTTGAAAATTCGAGTCCAAGATAAGCTTGGTCTTTTCTCCATCTTCATTTCCATTGTCAAGCATTACACACTTCAACAAGCCCCGCACGAAAACCCAGTTGAAATCCTACTCCTCCCTCACCACAATCCTGCTCCCTCCCACCTTGAGCGTTCTCAGGTCCCAGACGCAGAGCCTGCCGTCATCCCCTCCGCTGACGATGAACGGCTCTGTTCGGTTCCAGCTGATGACGTTGACGTCGCTCTCGTGGGCAGCAGGTACGTGCAGCATGGAGGCCTTGGCAGGGGCGGCCCGGCTGTCCCACACCCGTATACTGACGACGCACAGAGGGAAGAGTCAGAGAGGGAAAGGTGGAGTGGGAAGGGGAAAGGCAGGGGAAGTTCAGATAATCACATTTGTCACCACGAGTTTTAAGAGTTGGATATCGTTGCTCATCATGATGGTGTCGATAGCTGCTCGTTAGCAACCCGTGTGGCTCTATCGAAAAATACTTTAAAAATTGTTACGCACAAGCTTTACAAATAGTCAAGTGAATCATTATGAGAACAAAATTGTATCAGGACCACAAGTCACAATCTATACACATTGACTCTGTAACGCCACTACACCACTACCGACATGACCTCCCTGCAGTTCTGACCGCCCCTCCCCGCTACCGACCTCTTGTCGACGGAGCAGCTGGCGAAGACGGTGGCCTCGGTGGGGGACCACTGGATGTCCTCCACGGAGGCAGTGTGCGCCGCGTACGGTCTCTGGTCCACCTTCCAGCTGCCGGCCTGAGCCGGCTGCCACAGGTGGATGCTGCGGCCGCAGTCTCCCGTCGCCAGCGTGCCTGCGACGCACAGCGGCGCGACGGACCGGTTAGTGGTCACAGTAAACGGCGCACAGTGGGAGAAGATGGGGAAATGAGAGGTCAAAGGGAATCTGGTACACGGTGAGGACGATGATGCTATACATGTATGTATAATAATTGTTGGTGTTTAATGACGCACTAATTTCCAGGGTTATACGATGTCGCCAACTCTCACCCTGTTAGGAGGTATTTGGGGGATAAGATCGACTTATTCAGAGGCTATGCCGGGACCTAAACCCGGCATCTGTGCCTTAGAAGACGCTCTACCACTGAGCCGCACATCCCCCGATGCTACACATGCATAAAGATCCTGATAAAAAGGCAAAATGATAGTTCTCAATGAGAGTCCGGTACATCAGACGTTTAGGAAACTGCTGCTTAATCAACTGCCTTCCAATGGCCAAGAACACGGCTGAAACCCAAAAACAAGAGCAGGACGAGCACAGCACCACCCTGCGGCCGCATCTCACCCGGTGTGACAGAGGACCAGTCCATGGCGAAGCCCTCCTGCTGGTGGCCCTTGAAGGAGAAGAGCGGCTTGGTGTTGCGGTCCTCCGACCTCCGGGCGTACAGGGAGCCCTGCTGGGGATCGTCCACCGCCTCCAGCGCGCGCCAGACTCCAGATGTGAACGGTGCCCGTCTCCGACCAGGTGGCCGCCAGCGGGACATCCTGCACTGACGTCGCCTGCAGGGGATGCAGGGGGATAGGGGAGGGGTGATAGGGAGGGGGTCGGCTGAGGGTGTACGCGTAAACAGGGCTGGGAGGAGTTGTCAGTGAAGTTGAAGTCATCATGGCTGATGAGAATTGGATATCAGAGCATCATGGTGAAAGTATGTTTCAACTAAGGCAGTGACGAATTGATGAGATACTGCATACTTTCTCATTCTGAAGGTTCAGACAACAAACTGCACCGTGAGATTGTCCCCCTACAAGCTTCACTTCAGTCACAAATTAAACAGGATTATGAAAATTCTGCTAACTTAGTGGGTCGATGAACAAGGCTAAAAAATAACTCACCGCAAACATGGAGGCTACATTCCCTAGCAGTGCAACTGCCAAGAGCTAAGGCGAATAATTGAACACGAGTTTGTATGCAAGTTTCAATTACTGAGCCGTAGAAATTCGCAAGCCCCCATGCGTATACCATTCTTTGCTATTGCCAAGCACAACGTATGTGCAAACATTCCGTCCCTCAGCGACGCACCCGCACTCGGTTGATGCACCCCTGGTGTTTGATAGCGGCCGTCTCCAGGTCAGGCAGCTCCTCATCCTCTTCATCACTCTCCGCGTCCTCCTCGTCATCGGACCCCTTCGGTTTCTTGTTCCGCATCATATTGGACATCTGCCCGCAAACAACCAAACTATTAGTTACCTAGACGACACACAGATGGCAGGATGGCGAAGTTTGCAATCAGTAAAGCGATGGTCCTCATCGTTCATGAGAATTGGATATCAGACATCATATAAGATTCAATACCTCCAACATTGCAACAACAGTCGAAGACATAAAGCTTCAGGATATTGTATAATCACATGAGAATTACAACCGCATACATTTTTAAACACATTCTTAATATGCCGCAAAGCAGAAACAAATTTCCGATGAGCTGAAGCTTCAAAAGTTTTACCACAGAACTCGTATAAATGCAATGCATTTCCAGAAAATCAGACCGAAATTATCCGCGCATAGCTCCCAGAGACAAGCCTCCAGCCTCCTCTGACCAGAGCTTCCTCAGGTGGACGACCACCCTATTATATAACCTTGTTAAAATGTTCTTAAATGAGAAATACATTGATTACTAAACATTCAACGATTCACCCGGCTGACATTCCATTTAGACGCTGTCTAACACGCTGACCTTCATGACGATGACCTGGTTGCGGTTGGCCCGGTCGGCCTGCGTCCCCGCCACCATGTACATGGTCAGCGGGTACTCGGTCCTGTTGTCACCCAGCCGGTCCCGGATCACGTCAAAGCTCAGGCACGGGTCCCCTGCCCGATACAGGGCCAGGTCAGCACCTCCAGCCGTCTGTTTCTCAGTCAGATGGTTGGTGTTTTCGGCTAGACTCAGAAGTCACACGCTGATTTTTTCATTTGTTCAAGGAAGGGAGAGCCATGCATTTTGAAAGTGACTCGGTGTCTGAACTAGCAACTCAAAAGCAGATACCCTGATGTGGCATGAAGTCTCGCTTATTCATATTGAATACAGAAATGGGCTGGTGGTAAATCAGAAGGTGATACTACCCCGTTTTCCAAAACAGGAGCAGAGTCAACGTTCGACTTAATCAGGATAAATAAGTGCGATTACAATTCCATCCTTCCACACCCACCAGTGTGCGCTTGATGAAACATGACGTAGGCCGACTCATCTACCACCAGCTCCTCGTCTTCAGCCAGCTCTCGGCCGGGCAGGTAGACCTCCTCCGGACCCTCCTCCTCTCCTCCCTCCCCGTCATCGCTGCCCTGGAAACAGAGAGAGTGTGTGTGTGTGTGAATGGCTCATCCTCCCTGCCATCGCTAGAGAGAGAAAGAGAAAGAGAAAGAGAAAGAGAAAGAGAAAGAGAAAGAGAAAAAGAGAAAGAGAAAGAGAAAGAGAAAGAGAGAGAGAGAGAGAGAAAAGAGAGAGGAGAGAGAGAAAAGAGAGAGAGAGAGAAAAGAGAGGAGAGAGAGAAGAGAGAGGAGAGAGAGAAAAGAGAGAGGAGAGAGAGGAGAGAGAGAGAAAAGAGAGAGAAAAGAGAGAGAAAAGAGAGAAAAGAGAGAAAAGAGAGAGAAAAGAGAAAAGAGAGAGAAAAGAGAGAGAAAAGAGAGAGAAAAGAGAGAGAAGAGAGAGAGAGAATCCCTTCTTCCCGTCATCGCTGTCCCAAAAACAGAGAGGTGTGGATGGCTCCTATGGACTTGTCTCCATTGCCTCCTCCCCTTCGTCGCTTCCTGATGCTTTATCGTGTATAGGGAAGACTGTGCACTGGGATTATGAACAAATAGATCAACCCCAAGTGGAACAAGCGGGAAAAATATCAGTGGCATGAAACATACGGCACTTCGACATAAACGTTTCCGTAAGTGGTCGATCTCAATGACTGGGATTTTTCTTACTTCTATTTGTAGTAAAAAGGCCAAGCAGCCCTGCTTCCACTTCCTTCAGAGAAGGCAGCAGGAGCAGCGCTGTGATTGGGAAAACTCTCACCTCCTCTGCCTCCTCCATGGCCACATCCTCCGCTGGGGGCTGCGATGGCCCGGGACCCTCCTCCGGCCCCTCGCCGTCCATTTCGTTGCGCTGTAGGCTACCTGTAACAGAAGGAAACAACGCAATGAGCAGCCTTACGTGGCTGTAATTTTGACTCATGGCTTCATGTCTCTAGCTCTGTCTCATGGCTTCACATTCAGCCAACCCTGACCTAACTCAGCACTCTGGGTCATTGAGTCTACTCTAATTGCCCTCACGTTCGTAAATGGACCAGTCTGATTCTGCCTACAACTGATTAGTTACAGTCGACTCTAACTGAAAAAACAAGCGGCTTCATCTGATGGAAAAACAATAAACAATCAGCAGTCAATCGGGAACAAATGAAAACTTTACAAACAGCCCGAGAAATCACACCACGATTGCGTGTCCTCCCAGACGAAAAAACTACCAATAAATATTTCACAATGAAAACTGTTAGAAATGTTATGAATATTGTAAATGCAGTATGAGACAGGTATAAGGTACGTTCCAGTGTCTCATCCAAACTCCTCGTCATTGTAACCAAATACGTCATTTAAAACTGCCACGATAATATAATTTAAATGGTGTCTAATAGGTGGGTCATTCCACCGTAAATCGGCAAAGGCATAAAACCCTACTATTTTTTATTTCCACCAAAATTGGTACATAGGGACTCGCAAGGGCATAGAATCCACCCATGGCACCCAAAAATTATTTGAAAATTGGTTTGAGAGAAATAGCCTCCGGCAATTTTTGAAGGTCATTATATAGGCATTAACTAGAATGCCTATAGCTCGAAAAGTTTTCAAGTGATTTCTAAAAATGTTGCAGTCTTAGGATGTAAATTTTACGGGCAGCATTTTGGCTATCTTCAATTTTGAAATTTAAACAAAAAACTGTTAGTGACCTCATGACCTAGTTTTATAACAGTGACCTTGACCCGTAGTACAGTGAAATAAAAAAATATCTTGAAAGCGTTTTGACATATGGTAGTAGTCTTTCATATCAAATAATAAAAATAATGGCTTTCGAAATGCATATACTACTTTTAGCTTCATATACGAGGGCCATTCAATAAATAAGGGGAATTTTTCTCTATAAGGACTTCTAATACAAATAGAAGCTTATTTGTTTTATTTTGTTTTAATTTTACTTCTCTTTGAGGTGGATTTTGTTTGTTTTGCACAGTAAAAAGAAAACCTTGGGAGTTTTGGCGTTTAACAAAGATGGCCGACCAAGAAGCATGCTCCAGGATTGAACAACGGTCGGTTATACAATGTTTGGTTGCTGAGGGGAGCAAACCAGTTGAAATTCATAAGGTAATGTCAACTATTTGTGTCGACATATGTGTCAGCCGAAAAAATGTGCAAAAGTGGGCTAATTTGTTAAAAAGGGCAGTCTATGGAGTGGAGGCGCATAGGCTCTCCAGTGAAGAACAAGTTCAAGTCCCAACGTTCCACGAGGAAGGTGATGCTCACCGTTTTTTGGGATATGCAAGGCCCAATCATCAATTCATTCCTAGAGAAAGGAAGCACTGTGAACAGCACCAACTACTGTGAACTGCTCAGGCAGGTCAAGAAAGGCGTAAAGAACAAACGCAGATGTTACCAGTCAGGAGGAGTCATCTTGCATCATGACAACGCAAGGCCTCACACGGCAGCCCGAACAGTGCAGACCATCAAAAAACTGGGTTGGGAACTGCTCCCTCATCCCGCTTACAGCCCAGACCTTGCCCCTTCAGACTTTCACCTGTTTAGTCCCTTGAAAGCGTTCACTAGAAGCACAAAGTTTGAAAGTGACGAAGTCAAAAGTTTTGTGAGCGACTGGCTGAGACATCAGTCCAAATATTTTTATGCTGAGGGAATACAGAAGCTTGTGCACATATGGGAAAAGTGTGTGACAGTGCTGGGAGACTACTCCAAAAACATAGAAAAAGAAGTCTAAACAAAAACAAAAAAGAATCTAAAAACAAAAAGAATCTATCTGTATTAGAAGTCCTTTTACCGAAAAATTCACCTTATTTATTGAATGACCCTCGTATATAACACTACGTGTCACTGTGGAGCTATGCTAGCATAACTCATGTTCTAATTGACTTGAAACTTTAAAATAAAAACATTGGAAGAATCAAAATCAAGCAGTCAAACTAGAATTGAATCAATAAGATGTTCCCTGGTCTCTCCCTTCGAATCCGGAAATGTAAAAAACACTGAAGATATACATTCAAGCACAGCCCTTCATCAGAATCGTGGAGTAAATATCAATAATTCTCAGTCCTAGTATAGCCAGACCTCGAATTCGAGGTCTGGCTATACTAGGACTGAGAATTATTGATATTTACTCCACGATTCTGATGAAGGGCTGTGCCCGAATATATATCTTCAGTGTTTTTTACATTTCCGGATTCGAGGGGAGAGGCCAGGGAACATCTTAACAACTCATCATCATGCTCCTCGCCGCAGCACTTCAAAAACTTATCAACGTTAGAATTGAATCACTTCACCACAAGCACAGGAATAAGGGGTTGCCCTCCCCTATTTTGAATTCACATTATTGTCCCTTTGGAAATGAACTTACCTGTTGTAAATGTCATGTATGGTTGTTTGGATCATTGTACATCTTTTGAAAATTAATGTGTCCCTGTCACCTGGCTATACTAGGACTGAGAATTATTGATATTTACTCCACGATTCTGATGAAGGGCTGTGCCCGAATATATATCTTCAGTGTTTTTTACATTTCCGGATTCGAGGGGAGAGACCAGGGAACATCTTAACAACTCATCATCATGCTCCTCGCCGCAGCACTTCAAAACTTATCAACGTTAGAATTGAATCACTTCACCACAAGAACAGGAATAAGGGGTTGCCCTCCCCTATTTTGAATTCACATTATTGTCCCTTTGAAAATGAACTTACCTGTTGTAAATGTCATGTATGGTTGTTTGGATCACTCACCTTATTCACTCACCTTATGAGGTTCCCTGCTTGGCTAGGGTTGTCAGAAAGGCTTTCAGGATCAGAGAGGAAACCCGGATAACATAAGACGCTCCATGTCATGAGCAACATGCTCTGACTGGAATTTTGCGCCCACACATTGACAGACAACAGATTGACAGGTAGGACTAGTACACATGCTTCGTGTTTCTCAAAAGTGTAGCATCCATATCATGGAGGGAAGTTATAGAGTGACTCGCCCAGTGCAGACGCCAGCTTGGCCTTGAAAGACTTTTTGATCGTTTTCGGATACTACATGATCCGGAAGGCTATTCCATACAGTAGCACAACGGATACCAAATGAGCGCTTTCTCAAGTCTGTGCGCACACGGGAGTGTTGAATTTTGTATCTGTGCCCTCTTAAGCCTGTGTAATCAGGGAGCTCAAATATATCGGCAGGTTCCATAGCACACTTCCCGTGAAATATCCTCCAACACTGGATCAGATCTGCACGTAGCAGCCTTCCCTGGACAGAGTACTGGTTTAGGGCTTTCAGTCGAGATCTATAATCGAGGTTGGCTAATCCGACCACCCTTTTAGTCCAAAGACGCTGTACAGATTCTAGGACTCGCAGGTCCCCAGAGTACCCTGTGTGCCACACACAAGAACAATATTCCATAATTGGCCGGATATGAGCGCTAAAGGAGGCATCATGAAGTCAGGGATCTAAACACAGTGGTTTTTAATATGTTTTGAGCCAAGGCAGAGGCTTTGCGGGCTGTGTTTGAGATATGTACATGGAACTTCAGGGAGGAGTCAACCGTCACTCCCAAGTCATTGTACATCTTTTGAAAATTAATGTGTCCCTGTCACATTGAATCACCGAACTATAATGTAATTTCCAGAATCATTTAACCCACGCCCCACCGGGGTCCGGCGCCACCTTCGCCCCATCGGGGGTCCGGCGCCACCTTCGCCCCATCGGGGGTCCGGCGCCACCTTCGCCCCACCGGGGGCCATCAATCCCCCCCAACTCCGAAAATATGGAAGTTAGCGCAAAACTGCAGAAAGTATTAGAAATATCATGCGAATACAGTAAGAACAGTATTGAAAGTACTTCACATGTTTAAGCGCTCAGGTCAATGGCTTGACCTCCAGAGGTCAAGTTGGGTCACGATAAGCTATTTTTACCCAAATTTGCAATGCTTAAGAAACCTGAGCATAGCTCTCATGCCATTAGAGCTATTGAGATCTGGAATAAATCATATGGTAGGAAATACCAGGAATTTCCCCGCTATGTGGGATATAATGGCCTCCCGCCAGTGGTTTGACCTCCAGAGGGTACCTCATGACTTAACCCTTGCCCCGGTGGCGGGTACGAGCCACCTTCAACCTGGGGAGGGGGCTAAAAAAAGACCCCCACGATCTCAAAAACTAAGCGAGCTAGAAAAAGCGCAAAACGGCAATCGAAAGCTCTTCAAAAATGATATCGAAAACACTTCGGTCATTTTTCTTGTTAGGTCAATATCAAGGTCACCAGAGGTCAAAATAGGTCAAAATCGCTAATAGGAGGTGTACTAAGAAAACCTCCTATATCTCAGAAACTCAGACCCCGTTCAAGTTGTTTGGCAGCATTACGTCATCATGGCTGGAGAGGCACTACAGTTACTATGCTGGGCATAGGAGAAATTGCACTTTTTCGAAGCTCTAAATAACCTGTTTTAGAACTGTATAAACAAAACTTATATGGTTGAACAGAAAGCTAAAAGATTTTTATTTGTGAAACCATCAGACGTTTTGCAAAAACTCCAGTGAAGAACATTATTTCTACAAATTTTCCAGAGCGTGTCAAAATAAGGTCATGTTCAGCACTAACAGCTGTTTGCAGTAAGACTAATCTCGATTTTGATTGGCTGTTGATTTCTGACCTTTGATTGGCTGTTGGTGGTTCTGCAGCAGAAGACAATAAACACCGGTGATCTCTTGAGCGAAGGTAAATTTATTTCTCTCGGCTATTAGGTAGGCCTGAGTTGATCAAATAAATGCATGCCCCAGAGGCTGGCCGTTGTGAAGATTCTCCAAAAGCTCCATAGGCCCAAAGAGTCGTCTCCTTTTGTATCCTATTACACGAACAGTGGCAGAATCTTTGTTAGGCTTCCTGGCTCGTCTGGGGCAACCGAGATCCCAGTCCACTCCTCAAAGGAGGATATCCTGACAATCTGTGGTGGTAATGGTGGGGCAGCTGGTATGGTGGAGACAGTACCTAAGACAGTGGTGTCTTCTGGCCCTGGCCCTGTGTGTGCGGGGGATGCCGGGTCCTCTACTGGGGAATCTCTTCGGGCTTCGCGACCTGCTGGGGTGCGGGCTCCACTGGGTGACCCCAGCCTGGTTGGTCGGGGTCAAGCTCAACAGGTTGGGCCGGGTGACCCAACTGATGGTGCTTCTGCCAGACCTGACGATGTGGGGGAGCATACTGTACCTCAGCATATCATTGATTCTGATGATCGAGCTGAGCTTGATCCGAGTGTGCGGCAAGTTTTGGGCGCTCCTGGTGAGACGAGCTCTCCTAGTCTCTTGTTGGATTGTGGGCTTGCTGGGACTGTGGCAGACTGCGTGACGGTACCGCCCATCGGTGCCACAGTCGATGCCTTACCTGGGGACGCCTCAGATGGCTCGGGGTTGGGGGGCTGGTGTGGGTGGCCGTCCTGGTCTGTCTGCTGGGGCTGTTGCTCTGGGAGTAGCAGCACATGGGACATTGTCACGATCCATGCCCGGGGTGACTCCACTGTTGTTGCCCAGGCCTCAGGAGAGCATAGTCTCGCAGTTCAGTTCGCCGCCACCGGGATTTGTGCCGAGTGCTGGTGCTGCCTTGTTAACTCGTCCTGCATCCCCGATGTCAACAACTGGCCAAACAGACCTTGTATAAGTGGCAAACCTTGCATGCCAGTGATATTCTGAATTTTTCTTTCTTTATCAACTGCCTGTAATTATTTCTTCAATTATTGTACTGTCAGTATTTGTCCAAGGTTGTAGTTTTCTTTGCTGTATAGTGCTGCCCATGGTAACTAAGAATCATGTGCAAACTAATTAGAAAAAATTAGTTTCATGGTAGGTCTGCTCAATGCTACTTTTTCTGTTCTCTTTTTGTTGATTCTGCTAACTTTTGCTACTGAGTGTTTATGTCTATTGACTCTTCTCACTTAAACATTCGGGAACCCAGATTTTCACCATCATATGCTTGCACTAATATTGAAGATAGTCCAATCTCTCCTGATCTCTCTGCTGTTCTGGAAACTTGCCAATATGTGCATGTATTCAACCCACACAACACCAAAAAAAATCAAAATAATTTCTTCCTACTACATATTAATATTCGATCTTTGCCTAAAAATTTTGATAGTTTACAAAATCTGATTCAAAATTTAGACCCTAAACCTCATATGATACTTGTGACTGAATTATGGCTTGCTCCTGACACCATAGAATCTTTTGGTCTGGACAACTACTTCTTTGAATTCTCTTCTCATATCTCTTACAGAGGAAAAGGTGCAGGTATTTATATAGCAAATCACATATCATACAGAAGAATGAATGATATTGAATCTTGTTCCATTGAACATCAATCAGTCTTCATAGAAATATTTAACATTTTCCCATTTCACCTCATAGTTGGCTCTTGTTACAGGTCACCCTCCTTCCCTAGCTCGGTGTTCTTTAACTACCTTGAAAACACACTAGAAACCCTATCAACAGACAAGAAAACATGTATTCTGGGTGGAGATTTTAATTTTGATATTCTACGGTATGAAACACATGAGCCTAGCTCTATATTTTTGCATTCTCTTGCTTCCTTTGGATACTTCCCTTGCATATCTATTCCTACCAGAATAACTCGTCTTACAAAAACCCTCATTGACAACTTCTTCACCAATGATATTTCGCTGATCTCCTCCTCTGCAGTTCTCACATCTGATATTAGTGATCATCTCCCCATTGCTCTCAAACTTCAATCTGTATCTAAGGCACCACTCCCTAAAAACAACTCTCATAGGTCATTCGATTTCAGAAAAATTGAAACACTAAAAACTAATTTATCGCTCAAATTAAACATCATTTATGAGATAAATGATCCAACTGAAGCAGCCAATTTTCTCCATTCCACCCTCACTGAAGAAATTAAAAATTTGTCCATCATAAAAACTGGCAGGCGACATATACCAAAACAACCTTGGATCTCATTCAATCTACTCAAGTCTATTAATAAGAAAAACATCTTGTACCACAAATATATCCAATCAAAAAGTGTAAATGATGAAAGGATCTATAAAACATATCGCAACATCTTGATCAGTTGTATTCGCACAGCAAAAAAATTATACTATCAGAGGAAACTGGAAGAAAATAAAACTGACCCAAAAAAGCTATGGACCACATTACTGGAGTTAACCAGAAAAATTAAATCAAAGAAAGACTTGCCAGAACAATTTGAACACAATAACCAACTGCTATCCAACCCTACCAACATTGCCAACCACTTCAATGATTTTTTTGCAACAATAGCCAGTTCTTTGGGTGATGCCTTGCCTAGGTCCACCTCTGATCCGCTCAGCTTTATAGAACTCCACCAGGGTAACCTATTTCAATTTGACCCAATAAGTGTAGAAACAACCAGCTCAATAATTTCTTCCCTAAAAAACACAGGAGGAGGATCTGATGGAATTTCATCAAAAATTCTCAAATTGGTTTCTTCTACCATAGCTCCACATTTAACCTACCTGTTTAACTTGTGCCTGACCTCGGGGGTTTTCCCTGACCAACTCAAAGAAGCAGTTGTAGTCCCTGTTTTCAAAAGTGGCAACCCTGCAAATTTCTGTAATTATAGACCAATCTCTCTGCTGCCAGTTCTTTCAAAAGTCCTTGAAAAAGTTGTGTATAACCAAATCACAGAATTCTTGACTGAAAACAACATAATCTTTGATAACCAATTTGGCTTTCGCAAAAACCATAGCACATACATGCCTGTTGCCCTACTATATGACCAAATTACCTCAGCCCTGGCTTCTAAAAAAATATGTGCAACTATCTACCTCGACTTTAGTAAAGCCTTCGACACTGTAAATCATGATATTATTCTTAAAAAACTTGAAAGCTACGGCATTGGCAACATCCCTTTAAAATTTTTCAAGTCATACCTTTCAAATCGTAGTCAAAATGTTAAGCTTAACTCTGCCAGGTCTTCTGTCTCAAAATCAATCACCCTGGGCGTTCCTCAAGGTTCTGTTCTGGGCCCTCTACTTTTTCTGCTATATATTAACGACATACATCAAAGTTCTCAAATTCCAACATTCTATTTGTTTGCTGACGACACTGCCCTTCTATACACTTCTGACTCATTACAGGGTCTTCAACGTGACATAAATGTTAGTATTTCTGAAATATGTGAATGGCTAAATTGCAATCGCCTTACTTTGAATGCCAAAAATCTTATTTTCAACTATTTTCTCACAACAAAACTCTTGATCTCCAAATCAGCATTGGTAACGCTCCTCTGAAACGAAACTTTTCAACAAAATATCTAGGCATTCAGATTGACGAGGATCTGAGGTGGACGACTCATATCAGGAGCCTCGAAAACTCCATATCCAGAGGCATTGGCATCATCCAAAGAAATAGGCATATTCTAAACTCGTCCCATCTCCTCCTTCTATATAATGCTCTTATTTTGCCCTTTTACGTATATGGAATCCAACTCTGGGGCTCTACCTATGGATATAAACTTAACAAACTATCAACACTACAAAAAAAAATTGTTCGAATAATTGATGGAGCTGACCGGCTCTCGCACTCGAGCCCAATCTTTAAGAAATATAGTATCCTAAAGCTCCCTCACCTTGTTGAATACATGCAAATTAACTTCATGCACAAATATCTCCTCAACGAATTACCCCGACCTCTTGATTCGCGTCTCTCCTACTTTGAGCATGTCCGAGCTCAAAGGCATGTTAGGCAAATTCAACACTTTAACGTCCCTTTCGCTCCGACAATGTACAGAAAATTCTCCCTTTTCATAACCGCCCCAAGAGTCTGGAACAAAACTGTGGCATCTAAGATTCGGAATTTGAATGATATACCTCGATCTAAGTTGTTCTTTAAAAAAGTTGTTAAAAAAATTTACACTGACTCCTACGATGAGTGATGGAGATAGAAGTTGGTTATAGAATTGCGATCCTAATAAATATTGACAGCTAGCAAATCAAGAATATTTAAGTTCTGAACATTATGCTAAAAATACTAGTGTGTTAGTTAATCAAACCACGTATCCCCGTATTAGGAAAATGTCTGAGGTAGTTTGTACCTGCATCTGCATTACAGGCAAAATCTTTCAACTATCAAGCGCGGTCAAGCTTTAACTTTGGCACCGCGGGAGTCGAACAGGCCCGCCTCTGGCACCCTACTGCTAGTCCCCAAAGCCCCTGCTAATATGATACCGTGCACCGCCCGAATTCCCTTAGCTCTCTCTCTCTCTCTCTCTCTCTCTCTCTCTCTCTCTCTCTCTCTCTCTCTCTCTCTCTCTCTCTCTCTCTCTCTCTCTCTCTCTCTCTCTCTCTCTCTCTCTCTCTCTCTCCGTACATGCTCTCGCTTCTTGCACAACTACTCAGCAGCAACCTTTCCTTCCCCCTCATCTAATTAAAATGTCTCCGGCAGCTACTCTGAGCCTCCCGCGGGCGATCGCGGTTGGGCGGATGGCGCCGCACTGCATCCCCTGCCGCTATGATGCTGCACGTTGGGCTGTCGGATCGTCAGCGGTGCTCCTGCTTAGGTGCGAACTGATGGAACGACGGCTCTGAATGGTTGTGTGGCTTTGGTGCGGCGGCCGCTGGGCGGCGTTGGACTGTGCTGCGGTGGCCGCTAGGCGGCGCTGTGGTGGCCGCTAGGCGGCGCTGTGGTGGCCGCTAGGCGGCGCTGTGGTGGCCGCCAGACGGCGCTGCGGTGGCCGCTGGGCCATGCTGCGGTGGCTGCAGGGCGGCGCCGGGGATCGCCGCCGGTGCGTTGCCGCCGATCGACCCTGCGGGGCGATTCGTCCTTCGCTAACCCATGCATTTATTTTACTTTTTTTCTTTTTTTCTCCCGTACCCCGCCTTTTTTTCTTTTTTTTTATGTTAATTAACACTGCACACTTTTTTCTCACGATATCTATGCCCCCTGTGTGTGCATCGTGTGTGTTGTCTTTTGAATGAACGTGAATGGTTTCAAGTATTCACACGAGTGGCGACTCAGAGTTGTATCGCCTCCCTGTGTGCCCGAAAATCTTGCATCGTGTCTCCACGAGTCGGGGCGTGTTCGCCCAGCCAGTTCAAAGCGGGACATGTTTGTGAGCTTGCCCTAATAGGGACACACCCCTATTGCATTGCTTGTGTTCGTTTTACTGTACCGGTTAGTGTATTGGTATCAATATATGTCGATGGATTCAACAAATTCTTTGAAGTGTTATAATTTTTTCATTAGACTTACGTAAGATACGCTGCTCGCCGTTGAGATCAAGGTTACTGTCAAATGGATGAAACAAGTTGATTTCGATTTATACTAGATTGGTGCCAAATACGCCCAAACTTGGTATGTTTCAGCTGATCCTTCCAAAAACTTAGTAGAATCTCCTATAACTTAGTAGGAAAGGGCGGTGACGTCATCATGGGAGGACTATATTTAGTAGGAAACTTGGTTGTACCCGTAGTTTAAGTACCCTGCAGAAACTATGATAGCTAGAAACATTTTTCTAACACCATTCGAAAGCTCTTGAGATGCTCTTTCATTACAGAGGCATTCATTTTCGTGTCAGGTCAAAGCCTAGGGAGCTACAGGTCACTGAATATTGGGCATATTCTTTGGAATGTCCATAGCCACCCATGCGTAAGGGCGTTTACTTTTTCGCTAATAGCTTCCAAACCAAACCAGATACAGCCATAGTTTATGCACCATTGCAATCCTCTCGTCAATACGAATCGAATGATATATGATATTGCTATGCCAGGTCAAATTTAAGAATTTGACCTGACCCAGGTCAGCTGTCTGACCCAACTTGACCTGGTATAGTCATGATGTATATCATTTGACTTGCAGTGACTATACAAACACTTTGGTGACAAAATAAAAAAATTCTATCTTAGTTTATTTAAAATTTATAGAATAAAACACCAAAAAATGCTTATTTGACCTAAAGTGACCTTTTAAAGGTCACAAGTCAAAATGTTTGGCATCAACTTCAGAAATGGGCTAAGAGCAGGTCGTAACCGATGTTTGAAGTTGATTCCATCATACTTTCTGAGAAAAGCTCATTTCGTGATTTTCCCCATGTATTTACAATGGGTAGGTCATGCTCTGCACATGACCTAAGGTCACCAATATCAAAAATCCCGGAACAAATGTTGTAGCTCCTGGTGAGCCCAATATGCGGTATGAGTTTGAACTTGACCGTTTAACCCTTCTTTTATTTATGCAGTCCTAAGCATTTTTTGAGGTGAGGTCACTTCACCTGGCCTGGTGACCTGACCTGATATGAACTTGAACTGAAATTTTCAGGAAAGCTGTAAAAGTGATGAAGGAACAGCTAGACCAAGTTTGGCGGTGCTGCGCGCCGCCGTCTTTTGGTCGCTTCGAAAAACCAGAGGGGGGTCTAAAAAGACCCCCACCCGGGCGAAGGTTAATATGACCTGTGTTTACGAAGGTAAGAAAGTGTTTGTTGTATATCAAATGAAAACTAGTGACGAGACATACACGATGACTTTAATTCAGCGCTCTCGCTTAATAGGAGAAGGCAAACCAAACAATGGTAAAATAAATGCTCCACAAGCATCCATTTTTAAGTTTTTTTTCAGTTGAAACCATTCTGCCCATGTAGTTCCAATGGAGAGGTCATGGCTCATACCTAACCTCAGGTCATTGATATATGAAATAACATAATATTTTGTAGATATCGGTGGCCCCACTATGTGATGAGTTTCAATCACATAGGTTTACACAGTTCTGAATTATGCTGTCTTAATCCGACCCTCGACGACCTTCCATACACCAAAGCAATAGAAAATCATGTATGGAAGATACAGTGTGTGTATAAGATGCACAATTAAAGTTTTTTATTCAAAGGTACGTTTAAGAGATCCCTGCTCGCCTTGGTGACTTCATCAGCCCCTACCTTCCAGCCATGTCAATCAATACCATTAGAAATATTCCAAAGACAACCTTATTCAAACAGAATGTTTTGCTTCTAAATTTGAAACATGCTTTGAATCCTTGTGTTCTCTCACATCTGCATGAAAGCACACAAAAATTTGGAATATTTTCCAAAGACCAAAACAGAAGAAAAATTCCTTCACACCCATGTGATGTCACACCATGGACTGGACTTCACTTGGGGGGGGCTGGCATAATTTGGCAATCAAAACATGGTAGAGTAAATGCAAAAATACTACATACAGGGAAGTTTCCTTTGGAATTTAAATATTTTTTGTGCAACTAAAACAAGGTTCACAATTCAAATTTAGAAATTAATTACAATTTAAGAATTTGACTCATTCATCCAATGATTTCCTCACTCTCTTCTAGAAACTTAACTTTAGTTAAATATTTCCCTTGTGTGGTATCTTTAAAACCTTGAATATATTTGGCCTTGAATTGGTCATTCAGGGTCTGGGCTCCCCTCTGTCGCTCTCTTCGCCGACCACCGCCGGGTGGTGCTCCGGCCCGTGGTTCGTTGTGTGGCCGCTTCACTTCCGTCGCGGGGGTTGGGTGCTGCACCGCTGGCATTCCCCCTCCTGTGTAGGGACGGCCCCCGGGGTCACATCGCTGCCTCCTTTCTGCCCCTACATTTAAATAGGTAATACCATTATATGAGGGTACCTTTACTCTCACGTGATGCTGCTGCTGAATAAACGTGTCATGGTTTAAAGCCACATTTTACTCAATGGCAGATATGATGCCTTTTGAGATATAGGTATCAGGTTTTCTGGGGTTTGTTCCACCAATCATTGTTTTTTCTTTTATTTCTTGTTTCCTAAATGGTTGCCCTGGCTGACTGCTGCCCCAAGCAGATACCAGTTCCTGCCCCAAGAACTCCAATGCTGCAAGTTCGGCAAGGAGCTCCCCAGAATGATAGGTCTGCCCCAACAAGATCTTGTTGAAACCAGCCACATTCTACAGACTGGACAGTGGTAAAGTCATAACAGTGTACTGAACAGCTATAGCACAAAACACACAAAAATGACAATAGCACAGTAGTCAAGGACAATCTAATTATAATGCCATGAAAATATTATTTACTATTTCAGAGACAACTACCTGACTCTGTCCAAGAAATCAAACCACCTCACCACAACCTTTTTACAGTCACCAATATGAATAGAGCCAAATTCACTCACATATAGCTGTGCATCTTATTATCCGGCACAGGTAATCAGCAGCTCAGCAATGAGAAGCCAAGCTACAGACACATGTCTTACCAATAGTGATGGTAGTGAAGTCTGACTAGTTAATATTCTTCAATGAGTAACGACTGAAACAAATGGTGAGGTCAATGACAAGGCTGACAGTGTGCCCACATATTGATATAATTTTGTTTCAGAACTCGAACATCATCACAGACTGTATCAGTTGGATATCTTGAATCATCACAATTTTCATATTTTTGATATGCAGAAAATCTGGGTTCAAAAATGACAATGTCCGGCACCCTTTGATATCCGTGTTTAATACACAGATGACAAGATAAAAACGAGATCCTTGTCCTAATGACGACCATATCTTATCCATGCCAACGCCATGCACTTTCCCACTACGGTCAATGTACCTAACTCGAATATTTACTTACCTTCCAGCCCACGATCTACAGCAATGAACTGATCGCGCAATCGGGACCTCCTTTAAATTGGTTACGATAATGGTCGTTACTCTTCTCACGAACAAATACAAGAGGAAAATCTGGTCAGAAACTGAGGGGTGGACAGCAAGGCAAGTAACTAACAATAAAAATTTATTTATCTAAAGTAACTGGGGGGCAAATAAGGTCAATCATGGGAGCAGTCCGAGACCGAAGCACGTGGAGCGCAGCGCAGCGACAACCACGTGGCGCAACGCTCCTGAGACTTTTGCAGCGCGCATATTTTTTTCATACAATGAACTCTACATACACGGAGTAGAATAGTGACGATTTCTGACACATTTGGAACCTTCGATGGTTGTGTATCCTAAAAAGCCTATATCTGCCGTTTTGAATCAAATTGTACCAATGAAATATTTTTAATTTTCTAGAAACATAGTTTTAAGATAATTTTTAAGGAAATATTGCGTTTTTTTATATCCAGAGGAATTCAGTTTCTTCGATCCAACATTTTCATCTCTTTTATGATTCATAAGCGGTGCAGCTGAAGCATTTTCAGCGCATGGTTGATGTTCTGTAAAAAAGAAGGAAGGGCAGTGGAAGGAAATTGATTATTTATTGGTTGTTGATATATGTGGCGTGGTTGCTGCCCATTTTTCATAATTGTGATCGATATGCGTATGTTTTTCTTTTCGGGATATATGTGTCATCATTCTCTTTTGTACAGGACAAAGCCGTGGAAATTGTGTATCCGAATTTTGGCGTTATGGTCATATTTATAAGAGCTTTTTTTTCCAGTTCCCCCCACCATCACAGTGGGAGCGTTTATTTATCTACAGTCAGCAACGTCCGCCTCAGGCAAACTGGCAGCAAGAACAACAGAAGGCTTTAAGACAAAATTACTTCACAACCACGCATTGGAAAATAGGAGCTTCAAATTACAATAACATCAGTAGTTTCAGGTCCTTGAACCGGAGCAACCAGAGCATGGCCATATTACCAGTCATTTGGATTGCACCTCAGCGCCATCTATATCGATCCTTTCTGGTGCGTTCCACGCCAATAGCGATCAAACATTGAACCGCTGTCAAGTTCCCACAGTTGCACAGGAAGACAAAAATCGCCTCCAAAACCACGCATTACAGGAATTTCAAATGACAATAACAAAACATTTAGAGTTTCAGGTCGATGCACCAGAGCGACCCAGGCTGTGTTCAATTGACCAGTCATTTAAGTTTTACATCAGCGCCATCTATATCACTTATTTGGTGCGCCCCACGCCACCAGTGGCCACACATTGAACCACGGTCAAGTTATCCACATCAGGGCGGCAGATCGACACCAGATATTGCTTTCACAGAATTGCATAGTAAGTGCAGGCAAAAATCGGTAATGAGGTAGCTGGCTTCACACATGTTGCCAGATAACTACAGGTTGATCTGTATGATAAGTGCCACAGTTCAAAAGTTCCAAGGGATCAAAACTTCCATTAATTAGAATTGCTACGGGTTAATATATATCATAAGTGCCACTGTTCAAAACTTCATCCAGTGCAATATTCCAAGTACCACAACTGGCGCTGACCACAACTGGTTAGGTTAGGTTAGGTTAGGTTAGGTTAGGTTAGGTTAGGTTAGGTTAGGTTAGGTTAGGTTAGGTTAGGTTAGGTTAGGTTAGGTTAGGTTAGGTTAGGTTAGGTTAGGTTAGGTTAGGTTAGGTTAGGTTAGGTTAAGTAGGCACACACAAAGGCGGATCCAGGATTGCCGATCGGGGGCACCTTCCGGGGGCGCCATCCGGACCGGGGGGGCGCCATCAGGACCAGGGGGCGCCACTTATGACCGGCAAAAGCTATCAGGTGGGCGCCAAATCCTATCGGTGGGCGCCGACTCGCATCCTGGGGGGTGGGAAGCGACATTTCAGGGGGCGCCATCGACCTTTCAGGGGGCGCCGAGGGTCGATGGGGGGGGCACGTGCCCCCTTGCCCCCTGGATCCGTCTATGGGCACACAGCGTATCCACAGCAGCTGATGAAGGCAAAGTGCCACCAGGAGGTTAGGTGCGCCACAGGCCAGCTTGCTGAGTCGAGAAAAGATTAGGTCAGGTTTGGTTACATTGTGCTACATGTATAAATATTAAAAAAGAATTATCAAAGGTTTTTGAAAAAGTGCCACTCAGCAATGCAAAAAAACAGTTTTGGCACTAGGAACATTTCAAAGAAGGATGTTTCAGCAACGCCAAAAACAGCTAGACCACTTGGAATATTTCACTGGAGGAAGCTTTGAACAGTGGCACTTACGATCTGGATCAACCTGTGGCGCTTTTGTTTGGAAGGAAGTTTTGATTCATAGGAGCTTTCTGGATCAACTTGTGGTGCTTTTGTTTGAAAGGAAGTTTTGATTCATAGGAGCTTTTGAACTGTGGTACTTATGATGTGGATTTAGCTTGCTGTGATTCTATCTGGCAACATGTGTGAAGCCAGCTACCTCGTTACCCAAAAATCTTCTTCCTTATTTTATACCCTGCCAATATATTTAGGGAATAAAATGTTAAGATTTCCATACATTGACATGGAATGAGAAAGTCAAACAGGCTTCACCAGTTCTTATGAGTAGGGTGGAAACTTGCAACATTTTCCACACTAGTTCCACCTGCAAATGTAAATTGAAATAATGAATTCCAAACCAAGAAGTTTTCGGAGTGCAGACACAAAAATTAGAACCAAACCCAGGGCGCTCTATGGGCTTGCCAGGCTAGTGCACCCCCTAAGCCCAAATAACTCATCATCATCATCATCATATTTTTTATTGATTTTCTCAAGATAAAGACAAGAAACGAGGGAAAAAGAGCAGGCATAAGAACACAAACTTCATCAAAGAGGAATAATGGCAGTTGAGAGCAAATAAAAGCAAAAAACAACAACAAAAACAAAACCAAGCGCAGCAAACATAAGAGATAACACACAATACAATGCAAATAATGTGATACAAAACAAAAAGAAAGAATAGTGCATACTGCTTGAAACAAGTAATACAGCTAGATGATCATAATAATGCAAGTACATGCACGAGGCAAAAATAATAGAAATAACAAATCCAAATTAGAACAAAACAAGCTCTGCAGAGCAAGAACTTTCCTAGAAGGCAAAAACAGACAAACAAAGTAAGGCAAAAACAAAAGCAGGTTTAGAAAACAAAACAAAACGTGCACAGATTGCCAAAACTCAGATTGCCACAGAGCGAGAACCTAACAAGAGGCAAATAGACAAAACAAAAAATATGATCAAATAAAAGTAATGAAAGAGACATGAGAGTGGTTGCTGAGAAAATATCCTAGTTGAGAGTCTGTGTCTTAAGTTTATGTTTTAAAGTTTAAGGCCCACATATGCGGCAGAACAAAGACAACAAAAAGTATACCGAAATCATAGACAGAAACGTTATATGAAGCAAACAATGAGACAAATGTTCGAGAATTAAATCCGGGCCGATTGAAGAGGTGACATGGCAGACTGAGACACCGCCAAGGACGGATTCTCTGAAGTAGCTACACAGCCAGCAGAGGGCCCACCTCCCACCAGTGATCAGTGAGCAGGCGCCCCGTCACCAGCGGCTCCAGACCGAGTGCGGGGCCTCCGACCTCGGGCACACGCCAGCCGCCGTGTAGATACACGTAGCGGACCACCAGCCAGTTGCCATCCTCCACGCCGAAGAAGCGCAGGTCCCTCTCCCGGTCCAGTTCAATCTCCCAGTCCGGCCTCTCCGGACTGACGTAGCTAAGGATGAGCTTCTTGATGTTTCCCCGGTACAGTCTGTTGACCAGCACCTTCAGCTTGGAGGTGCGCATGGTCAGTGGCAGCTTGCGCTGGAAGACGGCGTCGTCGGGCAACGCCTGGTCGGAGGCGCGCCGGATCTCCAGCGACACCATGTGGGCGCTGATGGTGTCCGCCGTCACCTTCAGCTCGCTGTTCTCCGGCGCGCCCCACTCCTGACAGAGGTCGGTGTATCTGGGGTGAGTCCCGACGAACGGCTGCCAGACGTCGGCGGACCGTTCGGCTGGCTGCTGGCTGCAGTCTGCCGCCCGCCTCCCGCCAGGCGGGTCCGAACCGGCGCAGGCAGTCCAGCTCGGCCCAGCGCCGCCCCTCCCGGGTCACCTCCGTCCGGTTTAGCACCTGGAGCCGACCAATGCGGGCGATGGTGAGCTCGCGGACCGTCTCCGGCTTCTCCGAGCTGGACAGCGGGTTGTTCCGCAGCGTGAGGTCGCGCAGCCGCGTAAGGCGAGACAGCGCGTCCCGACTCCCACTCGCCGATGTGGTTGTTGTCCAGTCCGATGGTAGTCAGCGCCGGGAACACGTCCGCTGCCTCCTCCGGCACCTCTATCCGACGCAGGCCGGTGTTGTTGAGGCCCAGGTCACGTAGCTGCGGCAGCGTAGCCAGTTTGAGGATTTCAGTCCAGTCCTGGATGGGGTTGGAGTCGAGGTCCAGGGAGTCCAGGTGCTGAAACATGTCCTACGGCGGAGTCCGCAGACTGGAGATCCGGTTGGTGACCAGCGTGAGTCGGTGGATGTCAGGCCACATGACGGCGCACTGGAGAACGCCCGCCCAGGTGTACCGCTGCCGGTCACACAGCAGGATCTGCAGGGTGGAGAAGGCGCCGCGCAGAGCAGCGTCCGGCTCCTGCAGCCGGTTCTCCTGATGTTGAGGGCGGAGAGCCGCGGCAGCTGACGGATGATGCCCGCAACTGCTGACCACGAGTTCAACAGGTTGCAAGCCAATTCCAGCTCCTGGATACTGGGACAGACCTCTCCCAGCATCGGAGGATCGTCCCCGCAGATGAGGCACTTCATCTGCTACAACTACAACTAGAACCAAACCCTGAGCATTGTGTTGATTGACACATGTAATAATCTACTTCCATTTACACTTAGCTGGAAGGGCTTGTTTATTATTTTGTGACTGGTGCTCATTATTCTGGTTTTAGAACTATACATAGCTGTCATGCTCTAGTCACAATTGTAGTTGACTTTTTGATTGGGCAGCTGGAGTGTCTGAATTTTTTTTCAATTGATTGTTTTGTTATTTATTATCACTACTTGAATGCTGAATGATAATATATTATATTTGTGTATGCATGCTTGATCAATATGCATGCTTGATCAATATGCATGCTTATTCTCTACAAAAATTTTTGTAAATAGTGTGTAGATTAGCGATAGTCTCCAATACGTTTAGGACGTTTGGCACTTTTTTCCCTCAAAATCACAAATTCACCATTTTGATTCCAATAATGAAAACACAATAATTTTGCTACTTGCTATCATTATAAGGTAAAGTTTTGGATGCATATGGAATGCTTGGTGCTGTTTTTCCCTGAAAAGTTCTGATTTGCTATTTTGGCTCCAATAAATAAAACAAAATTGTATTTCTATGTATGTAAGGTAGCATGACAACATAATTGTCCAAAATATTATTTTTTAAGATTTGGGGAGCTCTATTAACATGATGAGATGTCTATCTCTTGTATGACTCATAAATGGCACAATGAGAGTTTCTCAAATCAGTGGCTGATCCAGGGGGGCAACAAAGGCATTTGCAACCCCTAAATAGAAAAGCTTGGGGAAAAACTGTTTTCCCCTGCCCCCAAAGCTGTTGACCTCTTTTGCCCCAACCCATTTTTAGTTTAAAAGCAAGGTTTTGGTGCTTCTAAACTTAACTTCAAACAGAACCACTATACTTAAGCATAAAATTTGGTCTTGGAGAAAGCATAAAATTTGGTCTTGGAGAGCAAAAAGAAGCCTCTTGTGCCCACATCTTTCACTCTGAGACATTTTTAAAGAAATTAGTAGTATTTTTCTCATCAAATTTTGGGTTTACCTCGAGAACCTACCATCCAGTTAGATTGTGGCAGTGTTTCACTGTGTGACTCTTCTGTTTGGGCTTGCCCCCAAACCTACCTGCTAGATCTGCCACTGTCTAAATTATTTTTCAGCACTCCTCTGATTTTGATGTTTCGATATGGCCAAGGTATATCGATATAGGTGGAGCTGCGCTCAAAAATATCGATAATATTTGCAGATTATCCTAGAAATATAATTGAACTGGTTCAATTATGGTGTGGTATTTAAGTTTTTCCCTAGAAATGTAGGCAAAACTTTTTGAAGTTCAAATATGTACACAGTCGTGAAATTGTTTTCACAGAAAGTGGAGGGTGAGACCTAACTCCCAAATCAGGTAGCAATTGGCTCCAATCTTTTAATGCCCAAATGTATAGTCATGCATTTTTTCAGGCAAATGTTTAGCACTTCATGTGTACTTCAGTTTCTCCGGGGCGTGTCATTTCTCTTCATAAAATAAAAAAGGCGTATTCCTCAATTTAATTTTCAATTCAGGCCAAAATGAAGTGCTGGTGAGGCCGAAAAAATATTAAAAGGTACGTTCTCCGTCTAAAATTTTAGGATTTTAGGGCACTGCATGTGTCGGTAGTATGGTGATAGCAACCAAAATCCGACATAAGGGACTCGGTCCCAGGTGGTGGATACAAGGGGGTTAGGGGCTGAAGACCTAAGGTTTGCTTACCTGACTCGGGGCTTGTGTTCTCCGACAGGGTTGGCCGTCTCACGCCGTGTCCGTTGACAGTAGCTGGTTAAGCCATCGAAGTCCGCCGGAGCGACTTCGAGAAGCAAACCGCGGCCATCGATACCATCAGTGCATCGACAGTTCTGCCGCCGTGATAAGGCGGTACAGTGGTGATAAAGACGAAGATAAGGAGTGCTACGGCGGTGCAACGGTGATAAAGGCGAAGATAAGGTTCGACAAAGTGAATTGATTTTTTAATCATACCTTCTGAGATCGCCACAATCGTGCGCTCACCCTTGCACCCGCATTGCAACCTGATTAGTGACCTGATAACGCCATATGGTTGGGATGATATGCCAGGGCCTCCTCACATGGTGCTAAAGGTCACAGGTCAAGGACCTAACAGTATTTTCAATGCCATTGACTCAAGTGGTTCTGGTCAGATGTGTCATCCAGTCTGATGCATATTTTGTCATGACGTCAGAGTTAGAGGGAATGTGACACCTTGATGGAATCCTGGAATTTAGTGCAATTAGGGGTACTTTTACCTGAAAATCATAGAAGCGACCATGATTTCTCTGAAAACGCACAATAAGTTCAATATTTTGATTTTTTAAATGCTCCTCTAGGGAAAGAAAAGTATCTGCCTGTGGATGTCATGATCTGGCAAACACTACCATATTAAATACGTTTCATGGGCTTCGATTGGCTGATACTCACAGTGATGTCAGCATATGTCACACCAAAAGCTATGACAACTGTAGCCTGCTGCTAAGGGTACATGAGGGGTACATTTCAGGTAGGTTTTAGCTTTTTTCTACGGAAATCTTGAGTTACAAGACAAATGATACATTGAGTACGGCGTTTACCGACTTCCTTTACAACCTGGTCAGCACAGTGCCCAGCACGGCTTAGTTTTGACATGGCCTCGCTTGACATTTCCATTACTCATTGCGTTTTGAGCTGTCTAGCTGGCTTCACCTACCATACGGTTTTCACCCGCAGAATCCCGGTCTCATATCTGGCCATTTGCGACATTTTCTTCCAGTACGATTTGGTTTGCATTCTTTGCTTCATCATTGACCACATTTTAGTTGTTTGGCAAATTATTCAGAAGTGGATGTAACCTTGTACCGCTCGCAGCTATATTTTCACTGAACGACCTTCCGTTTGTGTTCCCGGCATTTGCTTGAGAGCCTGATGATGTGATTGATGCGAAGCTTATTGTTTGTTTCTGTCAATGATGAGCACTCGATTATTACGCCCCGACTTCGATAACTCGATAACCTTTCCTGCGGACAGCGACTTCGATTACGATAAGTACATTGAGCAATATTCCCCGTGGAATATTGTCCGTTTGTTGTGCCGAGCAAGAATTGTTGGTTGGAATATATATATTGACTCTTATTGTTATCGTTTCATCTGGCCGTTTCATGCGAGCTATCGTTATGAGATATATCAAAGAGACAAAGTGCACCGGTGTCCCAATCCCCTCCATTCGGCACCGACGTCCACAGCATCCACTATCTCGCCTCATTATCGGCCTGCATTGTGATACGCAACTTCGTTTTGTTATCTTCGTTCAATACCGCTTCAGCGTGGAGAAACTCGCATTAAACAGTCATATCGTTGACTTAACTATATTGGAAAATATTCATAAACAATGGAAACGACATAACCAGCTCCTTCTGATGGTATATCAGATATAATGTATGTCACAGCAGGGGCATGTAGTTTTAGAAAGATTGAGGGTGCCCAAAATTCCAACCATGTTTTCACCACTATATTAAAACTGATAGTATAGAATGGAGCTTGTTTTGGAATTCCCACAGATCTATTGCACCGCCCAGACCAGTTAAAAAATCTTAAAATAAAAAGCACAAACTTGAACATTTTAAGATCGCTTCGAGGTTTAACTAGAGATACCCCAAAGGTACCAATCCACAACACTGCACCATAGATGGCAGAAACTAGTATTAGACGCGCCTACTTATTTTTTTCATACAGACCACAGGAAAAAATGACACTTTAAACAAACACACTTTAAATAAACACACTACTAACGCTTTGCATCATCCTTTTGAGCTTAGCTCAATCTTCCCGACATTTTTCGTCCTGCTGTGTACATCCTGAGTTATTTTTCGCGGACGCTCGGCCGCCACGGTCATTTTCGTTTCGTCCGGGTTTTGAAGGATCTTACTCCTTTTGAGCAGAACAAAAAACACAAAGCCAGATCGGATGAGAAGGGAGGTTGCTGGAGCACGGCAATTTCTTTACCAGATAGGGTGCTGAGGGCTTGGAGAAGCTTTACCACAGTTTTAGGATGCCCAGGGTATTGAGCAGGCATAGACGTTGTCATCAGTCGGCGATGAAGGTGGGAGTAATTTCCTTGTCACAGCTCCCACTTTTTCTTGCCGATCGAACGAGATGTTTCCTACTCTCGACAGAACATACTTCATAATATTTAGTTTCAGTCAATACACTGAGGATAAAGGCAAACAGCATCGCCTCGATGATAACGGCACCAACCCGGTACTACGCACTCATTAACTCAGCTATCGGTGTTGCCATTCGGACAAAAGTGTGAGCGTTGGCCAGGACGGCACTACGGGAGTGCAGGCGAGTCCCCCATCCAGAAAGTCGGATCACGCGTTACTCACAATATTGCAGCGGGAGAAAGCTCATTGTAAAAAGAACCAGTACTGGAATACTATCGCTATCAGACGGTGCGGCACGAAGCTGCGGTCACAGACTTGGGAGTCTACGCAGACGGTGATACCGTCCGTTTCATGTCCGGAGTTTTCCAAAGCTGACCAAAGGGAGAACATCTCGGCGCGGTGGCGGGAGCACAGCCGTCCGAATGTGGTCTTGTGCCCAGCCAGTCGGCAGTTTTGTAATTCGAAGGCGGAGTTCTTCCGTATTCTTAGCAATCTGCTGTTTATGGCCACAGTTGAGAAAAGAAATCATAGTTATCGAGCTTCGTGCCGGCTCAAGACTCGCACGTACCTCGGTACCTCGATCTTACTCCACAGCCTCACACCTGGTGGGAGAAAGAAAAGTCAGAAAGGAGAAGACTGGAGCAGTGGTGTCGAATTTGATCTGCCTCTTAATCCTATCATACGAGTTCTGAATAGCTAAGGAGTGCATTTTGGAAATGTTTTGACTTATAATTAAATTGACTAGGCCTGATCTTGTTGAAGCTGGGTTCATATATTCAGTTCAGAAATGTATTCGATTAGGATAATTTTGCATATACTTTATTTAACCTGCACAGATATTCGTAAAGTGACAGATAACACGCGCACTGGATGGGGGAGGGGCTCAGAGCCCTCCCCACCTATTTTCCGAGATGACCGGAGAACCATTCGTAGCCAAGAAAACGATATTCGGTCTCATTTGGAAGAATTCAACACCGTGTCAGTTGATGAAAGAATTTGGAAAATCGGTCGCAAGCATGTTTACTTATAGGATTTCTGTGTGTGTGTGTGTGTGTGTGTGTGTGTGTGTGTGTGTGTGTGTGTGTGTGTGTGTGTGTGTGTGTGTGTGTGTGTGTGTGTGTGTGTGTGTGTGTGTGTGTGTGTGTGTGTGTGTGTGTGTGTGTGTGTGTGTGTGTGTGTGTGTGTGTGTGTGTGTGTGTGTGTGTGTGTGTGTGTGTGTGTGTGTGTGTGTGTGTGTGTGTGTGTGTGTGTGTGTGTGTGTGTGTGTGTGTGTGTGTGTGTGTGTGTGTGTGTGTGTGTGTGTGTGTGTGTGTGTGTGTGTGTGTGTGTGTGTGTGTGTGTGTGTGTGTGTGTGTGTGTGTGTGTGTGTGTGTGTGTGTGTGTGTGTGTGTGTGTGTGTGTGTGTGTGTGTGTGTGTGTGTGTGTGTGTGTGTGTGTGTGTGTGTGTGTGTGTGTGTGTGTGTGTGTGTGTGTGTGTGTGTGTGTGTGTGTGTGTGTGTGTGTGTGTGTGTGTGTGTGTGTGTGTGTGTGTGTGTGTGTGTGTGTGTGTGTGTGTGTGTGTGTGTGTGTGTGTGTGTGTGTGTGTGTGTGTGTGTGTGTGTGTGTGTGTGTGTGTGTGTGTGTGTGTGTGTGTGTGTGTGTGTGTGTGTGTGTGTGTGTGTGTGTGTGTGTGTGTGTGTGTGTGTGTGTGTGTGTGTGTGTGTGTGTGTGTGTGTGTGTGTGTGTGTGTGTGTGTGTGTGTGTGTGTGTGTGTGTGTGTGTGTGTGTGTGTGTGTGTGTGTGTGTGTGTGTGTGTGTGTGTGTGTGTGTGTGTGTGTGTGTGTGTGTGTGTGTGTGTGTGTGTGTGTGTGTGTGTGTGTGTGTGTGTGTGTGTGCGCGCTGTGCGTGTGCGTGCGTGTGTGCGTCGTGCGTGCGTGCGTGCGTGCGTGCGGTGCGTGCGTGCGTGGATGTGTGTGTGTGTGTGTGAGAGAGAGAGAGGGAGAGAGAGAGAGAGAGAGAGAGAGAGAGAGAGAGAGAGAGAGAGAGAGAGAGAGAGAGAGAGAGAGAGAGAGAGAGAGAGAGAGAGAGAGAGAGAGAGAGAGAGAGAGAGAGAGAGAGAAAGAGAGAAAGAGAGAAAGAGAGAAAGAGAGAGAGAGAGAGAGAGAGAGAGAGAGAGAGAGAGAGAGAGAGAGAGAGAGAGAGAGAGAGAGAGAGAGAGAGAGAGAGAGAGAGAGAGAGAGAGAGAGAGAGCAGTGAGCAGTAAAGGAAAACAAACAACAAAATCAAGGAAGACATAAAACAAAAGACAAATGAACAGATCAAATCCAAAATAAACAATGAAATAAGACATCAACGCAGTTGGTATTGGCAGCACCCAACTTAAAGGGAGATAGTTACTGCTTACGATAAATAGGACCGGTTTTTAGAGAAATTGATAGCCTTACCCAGGGGTACATAATTTAAGCAGATAAGAGGTGTACCAGTAAAGTCGTCTAGAAACGTTGACTTTGAGAGTGATTTAAGGCGTTTGCAGGCCAAATTCACGAAAATGAGAAAAGGACTACTGAAATAAATTTTAATGACCTTTTGATCTAGCCATTAAAAAAATTTCGCGTTTCTCCCTTTAAGTGAACAGACGAATAAAATGGTGGTCAAAACAGAAAATACAGGCAAAAATATGGAGAGAACATAAGCATGCATTGAAATACACCTAGAAATGAAAGAAAGGCAGTGACACTTTTTTTAGCCTAGTATTAAGTATGTAGTTTATTAGTTTAAGTTAACTAAGTAAAGACTTTAAGAGGAAGTAGACTTTAATGAGGTCAAAGTTAGGGGCCCACATAAGGTAGATTATATATATATATATATATATATATATATATATATATATATATATATATATATATATATATATATATATATGTAGACTGAATGCAAAATTTAGCACAAGCCTGTCTTCGGACCATGTTTCAAAATGAACAAAGGTAAAATAATTCTGTTGATTAATTTACAACAGCAAATACATGCTTATTTAAGACCGACAACTATTCAAGGTTCTGAATGAGTCAGAGGCCATCACTATTCTACTAAATGTATACAAATTTCAAAGTAGGAAGATAAGTATATGCTCCAGTGCTGTTGTGAAAGGGCAATTCTCATTGCTAATACATTGGTACTACCCTTTTTCCTTTGCATGGCAGAGCAGCAAATTACAAAGTTAATCAAAATTCTGACTAGACCATGAGAGCTCTGTATAGTTCTAAAGCCAGAATAATGAGCACCAGCCCCAAAATAATAAACAAACTATCCCTGCAAAGTATGAATTAAGAGATATTAATACATAGGTCAATCAACACAGTGCTGAGGGTTTGGTTCTAATTTTGTTATGTCAGCATTCCAGAAAAATTATTGGTTTGGAATTCCTTATTTCAATTTACATTTGCAGGTGGAAGTACTAGTATGGAACATATGGCACATTTCAACCATATTTATAAGAACTACTGAAGCCTGTGTGACTTTCACATTCTGTGTCAATGTATGGAAATCTAAACATTTTATTCCCTAAATATATTGGCAGGGTATAACATAAGGAAGAAGATTTTTACCTGCAATTACTATGCAATTCTGTGAAAGCTCTTAAAAATACGACCATAATGTCAAAATTCGGATACACAATTTCCACGGCTCTGTCCTGTACAAAAGAGAATGATAACACGTATATCCCGAAAAGAAAAACATACGCATTTCGATCAAAATTATGAAAAAGGCAGCACCCACCGCCACATATATCAGCAACCAATAAATCAATTTCCTTCCGCTGCCTAGCCTTCTTTTTTTACAGAACATCAAGCATGCGCCGAAAATGTTTTAGCTGCACCGCTTATGAATCGTAAAAGAGATGAAAATATTGGATCGAAGAAACTGAACTTCTCTGGATATTAAAAAAAAACGCAATATTTCCTTAAAAATTGTCTTGAAACTATGTTTCGAGAAAATTAAAAATATTCAATTGTTACAACTTAATTCAAAACGGCAGATATAGGCTTTTTAGGATACACAACCATCGAAGGTTCCAAATGTGTCAGAAATCGTCACTATTCTACTCCGTGTATGTAAAATTCATTGTATGAAAAAAATATGCTTGCAGCGCAGGGAGCGAGAGGGTCTCATGCAAATTTTGGAGCCCTATGGAAACGCCCACAGTTAAAAACGCCCACAAATTGATTCGACCACACAACGTAAGACCCACGGCTTTAAACGTCCAAACTAAAACTGTCCACGGCTTAAATCGCCCACAAATTAAAATACCCACGGATTAAAGGGCCCACAAATGCTCCCATAAGGGGATTTCAAACCACCCACGACTAAAAACGCCCACACATTAAAAACACCCACATTCAAATGCTTAAAACACCCACAATTCAAAAAGGCCACGAAACACTTCACCCACATAACTGCGCGTCAAATCACGTGCTCAATAGTATATGAAAATGCCGCTAGGTGGCTAGCAAAGCTCTCATAGGAGTGCACGACGGGATAGGTATTTGGATATTTGTGTCAAAAAATATGCTGCAAAGGTAAAGTAAAAGTACTCCAAGGCGGATTTGTGCCGCCGGTTTTCCCGCGCTTTCGCAAGGGCAATGAAAACACACCCATTTTCCCAAATCGGGTATCGGGGGACATTTCATCTTTACAGGTTTGCATGGACTTGGAAACCATGCATCCCACGACGTCAAAACCAGCAAGGCTTGATAGATGTGGGCGCCATCTATAACATATCTGCTGTTGTACCACATTGAAACTATGGGTGGACCGTACGGTGAGGTGAAAGTTTGTCATCAAAAAAGCTTTAGGGGACATTTTATGTCGTTGAAATTAGGTTATGGTGGACTTAATTTTTTCTGATTGTAAACGTTTCCGGGGACATTTCTACGCTGGAAAAACCTATTTATGGTGGACACTAATTTTCTTACCAAGTACGTTTCCAGGGACATTTAAACGTTCTTAATATTAAGTTATGGTGGACCAAGTTAATATTCTAATCATTGCCAGGGTGGCATGAATTTTTACTGTAATCGGATGGTAGGAGCACCACACTGTTATAAAGGCTTACTTACCTGAAGGTAAGGTAGATAAGGACAAATGTGGCTCTTATCAATGATGTGAGCATGTGAACCAAATGCCGCGTTTCATATGATTGGTCATTTTGTACCTGGCAGACATTTATCAAGTAATTTTGAATGCACAAACCACCGATCTCATGGTAAATTTACACGTGCATTGACGGGGAAGGGCAGGTATCCGCCTTTCCTCGGTTTTTTTCGGAGGTATAATAAAACGGCCGCGCGTAGCTCCAGCGTAATTTGTACACCTTCTCGCTGATCATTTTTACAACTTGAACTAGGTGTGCTATGGCACATCTAGTGCTGCGGTATAGTAAGGTGCAGTGAGTGCTGGTTCGGGTAGACACGTGCTTTTATTTTTTTAACCCTCGCCCCACAGGGGGCCATCGATGTCGCCCCTAAGGTTTTTTCCGGGATAGCAGGAAAATGACGAAGTGCAGCACCTCGGTCGAGAGCTTTACCTCTCACCCCATCATTTTCCCACCATCCCTGAAATTTTTTACCCCGGGTCACCCAAGGTCAGGTCACTAGGCGAGGTCAACCAAGGTCACCTCACTTCAACTTCTGAGCTCTACAAGAGCTACAGTTCGAACTCGATAGATTTGAAACTTCCTACACTTTGTGACCCCTTCAGGGTCTACAAGATGTATGTCAGGGATTTTTTTATTTTGTGACCTGAGGCCAGGTCACGAGGTGACCTCTCCTATTGGAAAAACGTGGGGAAAAGCTATCTTATGATCTAAAAGTCACAAAAACGATTGAAAATATTCGGATTGCTCAGAAAAGCATTCTTGAACACCTTTTCACGGATCCCTGGGGCCATATTTGCCCTTTGACCTCTCTAAGGTCATCCAAGGTCACCAGGGTCAAAAACAGTATTTTGAAAATAACTTTTGACCTAATTAAGCTAGAGCGCTGAATCAAACACCATTGTGTATGTCACATCACTGGCTTTCATTTGATTTACGGCAAGGTCACTTTTTAAGCTTTCGTGACCTTAGGTCATATTAGGTCACGAGGTGACCTCTGGTGGTCAAACCAGTGACGGGAGGCCATTACGTTTCACATAGCAGAAAAAGTTCTGGCATTTTTCTACCAAATATACTTTGGCAGATATCAATAGCTCTAATGGCATAAGAGTTATGCTCAGATTTCTTAAGCATTGCATATTTGAGTGAAAATAGCCTAATGTGACCTAACTTGACCTCTGGAGGTCAAACCATTGACCTGAGTGCTTAAAAATGCAACAAATGAACTCTAGCTTTCCTTGACACAGAGATTGTTAGGAATGCCGAAGTTAAATTCAAAGTATATCGAAAGCCAACGAACAAGGAATGCTATGTATGTACATTATTACTCAGGTCACAGTGATAGGCCTTCCGTATTTGTACTGATGAATACCTGCAAGAAGAGATATAACACATTATGACCTCGTTCACGAAACGAAAATATCCAAGAGGATTTCTGATAAATATGAAGAAGAAAGCTCTAGATATAAGAATACGATCCGCGAAATCCAACAAAAAGGAACAGATACGATGTGTTACGATACCTTACTCCAAACCAGCTGAAATTATTGCAAACAAACTTGAAGAAACGGGTTGCAAAGAAGCATTTTGTTCCGGTAAAAAACTTAGCAGCATCTTAGCGAAAAAAATAAAGATCCGATGACCCAGAACCAAAAAGTGTAGTGTACCAGTTGCCGTGCGGGTCGTGCACGAAATCGTACATAGGTGAAACAGGAAGGGGTCTAAAAACAAGATTAAAATAACATAGAAGAGACCTTCGAAACAAAACAGTAAGGGGTCTAAAAACAAGATTAAAATAACATAGAAGAGACCTTCGAAACAATCCAGAATTCAGTGCATTTGTCATACATTCCATGAAAACAAATCATCTACCAAACTGGGATAGAGCTAAAATTATAGCAGTTTGTAAAAACAAAGATAATAGGAGAGCTACTGAAGCAGCACATATAGCTAAAAATGATATTTTTAACCTTAGGCCAGGCTTCATGAAATGGGCAAAATCTGCGGCTGTATTAGGAGTTGGTTAAGCAAAGAGAGAGAAATAATAATAGTTTATATAATATAACAAAAACAATAATGATGATAAAATAAAAATAGAACATTATTTAGAACAATGATAAGTCTAGAATGTCTCGAAGCTTCCTTGTATACATTATAGAATAATTCAAGAAGCGTTATTAGAATATCCTCAAAAACGGTGCCTTTATAGTTCTGTCGCACGATAATTTTGCACAAAAATCTAAACGATGAAACTGCTGCATGTCTTGATGGCGGGTTCCTTATCCCTCCTACCATAGATGGTGAAGAATACATTTTGTGTCGAAACGCGTTCATCTGCCTGCTGTGTTGGTTTAAGTATTAATAGCTGTCAACCACTGTTATACACTGAAAAAAGTACGCCAGAAATTGGATTTTTTCTACGGTGCCAAAATCCATTCTTCTTTCCGTGAATATGTTACACCCGATATTTTTAGATTGAGAAGCGTAAAATGCCATGAAACAAGAATAATACAACCCCAACCCGTGGGGTGTGAAAATATCAACTACCAAAAAGTACGCCACTTTTAGTATTATTTCTACGGTGCCAAAATCAACTCCTCTTTCCAGCATTATTCCGCAACCCATTTTACCCCGGTGTAATGGAAAAATGCATGTGTTTTGAGGGAATATTATTATACCACTGGAGTAAAAAGATTGTTAGCTAAACCGAAAGTGTGTAAACTGGAACTGAGGGGGTAAAAATAGATTAAAATGTGAAATTCCTGGCGTAGAAAAATATTTGCAAGGTGCAAGATGAGCCCGCGTTCAATATTACGTTGCTGCGGAAAAGAAACACCGATTAAAAAAAACGACCCAGTTTATTCTCATGGAGCGTTTGAGGCCAGTTTGGTCTGATTAGGCTGATTAATATACACTCTGATAAACATACACAACGCAACGGAGAGTTTAAAGCATTTGTTTTCATACCCACTTCTAATAATCTACATAAATACCTCTAATTTGCACTATAATCTGGAACAGTATTTAAATCGACCTTCAATCACTAAAAATTTTTAGTTCCTCTTTGCACAAACATCACTAGGTAGGGTAAGGGCGGGTAAGAGTACGCAGGAGATAAGAGTACGCAGCAGCTGTTTTGGTTACTTAGCAACCACTGAGATGGTGGATACCCTGGTATAAAAAAAGAAAGGTCAGTGCCTAGGCTGCACACCAAAATTCCACGTGCTCCTGTTCTTTCCGCGGGAGTACCGAGCAAAATAAGTTTCTAGACACCCTTGAAGTAATATTTCTTAACTGGATAAACTTGTAGACCATGCTTCTATTATCAAAAAAATTGTATTACGGTCTGTCATCAGTCAGAAACCTGAGCTAAGAGTGTGCTCCAGGACCGGAGCTCACGCTACAACGCCTGTCAGCATGTTTATGAAGACTTTCTTCACAGGGGAGCATGTCCGGCAAGAGTACGCAGTAGACCATTGGGCAAGAGTGCGCATGCTTAAGAGATAGGAAAATTTAATTTTGACTCGGGACAGAGTCCGTAACTCATATTTGGAAAACCAAACGTTGCAACATAGTTCCTGTATATTCAGAACGATATAACATCATACAATCACCTAGTTTGCCGAAAAAATACTTCGCGGCTTGGCCTATGCACCTAAAGCATAGCGGGGCATCAGTGCGTACTCCATCCTCCTCTCTTGCGTACTCTTGTCGACCCACTCCGGCAAGAGTGCGCACGTGACTTTTTATTTTTGATGGGCTCGTGGCGAGTTACTTTCAGAGACATCGAGTTGAAACATGGACCATACATAGACAATTCTTCGGGCTAAATAGCCACATAAAATTTTAGCTGTTGGACTTATAGGAGATAAGTGAAAGCCTTTAGAAAGTTAGGTGCGTACTCTTGCACGGACTTCCCCTATATGGTTTTTGTCTTAGGCTTCTGCTTTTTACACTGCCCAAATTTTCCTCTTTTATATCCGCTTATCACTACATCATTTTCGCTCATCACCGCAAATCACCTCTGAGGCGCTGCACAGCGTTCTTAACACGCGCACTGAAGGGGGTCTCGGAGGCCAGCCCCACCTTTTTCCGAGGTGGCCGGAGAGCCGTTCATGGCCAAAAACGATAACTTTACCTAGGTAATGGCCTCTGTGACCTGTTACTAAATCTGATTTAAACATAGGTCACCCACCATTGGTTAGCTTATACCCTGAGGAGCACCCAGTGAAAAATCGGAATATGATTCTTTTTTAATTTTATATCGAAAGAGGAGTTCACAAGGTCATGAGGTCAAAACCTGACCTGAAGTCAAAGTTTTTAGCTTTCTTATCTGAACCCTTGTATCTTCTATCCAGCAATATTCATAGAAATTAATTCAGATCAGCCACTTTTACGATACAAAATTATTTCTGATTCAATGTTCGTGTTAGCCTTGGAAATTTCATGACCTCCATCTGGTGACCTCTTTCACCTTTGGTCCTGAAAATGGGCCCAACTTGTTATTTTGTATGGAGAGCCTTGGGTAAAAGTTTGGTGGAAATCCGAGAAGTGGGTCATGTTGGACTTTTTCGTGCCTACCTGGACGATTTTTCCTAGAACGACTCATTTATGTCCCGAGAGTGGCTAACAAAAGCATCACTATTGGGGGGGGGTTGAAACCACTATACTGTTCGGAAACGGATACATTCGATATCTTTGCTGGAATATTATTAAATATGCTTAATTCAAGTGAAAATATGGGTTATCACTAGCTCACCACTGTGGATCCGGACCTCTTGTAGAAAATCCTTGACGACTTCCTGGATGCCAGACAAAGATATGTATATAAACGATTCATTCAGGCCCATTGAGGCAAATTCAACAGCTCTTTGCTATTTGCTGCACTTAGCTAGAATGATTTAGTCTTCGTTTCTTCTCCACGGCTAGACTAACCTCCACGCGTCAAGATCAACACTTTATGGGATGCAGAACTGCAATGCGGTGATTCAAGCTCAGAACTGAAGCGAAAACAAAATGACAGCATTCCACCCACGTGTCAACTGTAGTAAAAAATACCTTCTTATATCATAGAAACACACTCAAATGAAGATAAGAATAATTAAAACATTCATTAAGCGTAGTTAAATCAGCAAATATCTCGTTTTAATCTATTGGCAGAATTGTTTCACCACAGGAGAGTAAGACTATTCTTGAGGCAGTTTGCGAGTTCCATAGAAATACTATACAGAGTACATGTACGGATAAATTTACCCGTTTGCATTTTCAGCACGAATGGAACTGCCCTGTGCTAAAATAGCACAGATACTAAATTACCACACGCTTGTAATTTACACTTTTAATTCTAAAATTAAGCTAGTTGTCAGAATGAATTTACTAAGAATTCTAAACAAATGCTCGAAAATGGGATACGTTTAGGACTAGACAGATTGAAATTCTACGCTCCAGGTGTTGTTTTTTCAGTGTACACTCCTCAATCTTACAGTCAGAGTTCGAAAAAATCTTCCAGCTTGCCAACAATGTTGGTGACACTAGTCGATCACGTCGGTGAACAAAATATAGGCAAGCTTGTGCACACATCAGCGTCAAAAGTTAACGCGTAGTCTGCCGATATGCTATTTAAGATTCAAAAGGACTCAGTGCTTCTGGAAAATAATTGCCCGTTGGTGCCAAGTCCCAATATTCCTGGTTAAACAAGTTTGGTTTGAAATTCCTATGGTAAGGCTGGAAAAATTCTGCTTGCAGTTCTCACCCAGACTTTTGCGGGTCTTTTGAACTGATTGATATGTTTTTAACTCCTAGGCTGCATAGGTCCCCGTTGTGTGCCGCCCTGATAGAGTACGGGCCCCATCTGAAGTTGTGCGGGTCCCTATATTTTTCATACGCCCAACTACAAGATGGAGAGTGGCGGGAGGTGTGTGAGGGCGGTTCACGTTGGAGTGGGGAGCCCCAGGACTGCAAAAGAGCGGCCAATAGTTGGGACGAACCATCATGCAGAAGAGGGCGGCCAAAAGTAGACGAGTGCGGTCCATGTTGTAGTGGGGCGTCGATGAGTACTCACCTCTTCTCCATTATCAGCCACCCTTTTCCATCCCTAACTCTCCCCACTTCGACGTGAGCGACCCTCACTCACCTCCAGTCGCCCTCGGTTTTGGGGTTGGGTGCCCCTATTTCATGTTTGGCCACCATTTTCAGGCCTTGGACACCCCACTGTAATATACACCGCCCTCGTGTACTTTTAGCCGCCCCTTTTATGATTTTGCGTCCCTTCTCTACCACTGGTCACTCTTTTGCAGCCCTTGGACTCCCCACTTCATGGTGGATGCCGTTACCCACCTCCGGTCGGTCTCTATTTTGTGGTTCGGAGCCTTCTATTTCAAGATTGACCACCCCTTTCAGCCCTTGGGCGGGCTACTGTTGTGTCTCTCCAGTGCATGACTGAGCCCTCCTTCTTCACCCTTCACCGCTATTTGACAGCCCTAGGCCGCCCCACTTCAACATGGACCGCGCTCACCTCTGTCTGTCCTCAACTTCGCAGTTGGGCACCCGGTTTTGACAATTTTCCGCCCCTTTTCAGCCCTAAGGTGCTCCATTGTACAAAAGATCGCACTCATCCACTCTAAGCCGCCCTCTTATGCATGATTTGGCGCACCTTTTCCAGCAGTTGTTGCTCTTTAGAACCATTTGTTACTTTTGAACACCTCTACTTGTTAACCCGCGCCCCACTGGGGGTCCGGCGCCACCTGCGCCCCATCGATCGGGGGCCATCGATGCCAACAATAACTTCGAAAATATGGTGGTTAGCGCAAATCTGCAAAGTGCATTAGAAAGCTCGCGCGAATTCAGTAAGAAATTACTTGACATGTTTAAGCGCTGAGGTCAATGGTTTGACCTCCAGAGGTCAAGTTAGGTCACGATAGGCTATTTTCACTCAAATATGCAATGCTTTAGAAAACTGGGCGTAACTCTTATGCCATTAGAGCTATTGAGATCTGGTTAACTACATTGGATAGCAAAATGCCAGACCTTTTCCTGCTTTTGGAACGTAATGACCTCACGCCAGTGGTTTGACCTCCAGAGGTCACCGCGTGACCTCATATGACCCTAGGTCACTTAAAGTCAGAAAGTGACCTTGCCGTATATCAAATGGATGCTAAGGATGAGACATACACGATGGTGTTTGATTCAGTGCTCTAGTTTAATCAGGTCAAAAGTTATTGCTAAAATACTGGTTGACCTTGGATGACCTCAGAGAGATCAAAGGGCAAATATGACCCCCGGGATCCGTGAAAGAGTGTCCAAGCTTTTCTGAGCAAGCCAAGCATTTGCAATCGCTTTTGTGGCTTTTAGATCATAAGACAGCTTTTTCCCATGTTTTTTCAATGGGAGAAGTCACCTCGTGACCTGATCTCAGGTCACGAAATCAAAATATCCCAGATATACACCTTGTAGACCCTGGCGTGGCCATGAAGTGTAGGAAGTTTCAAATCGATCGACTGAGAAACGTAGCTCCTGGTGACCTGACCGTGGGTGACCCGGGGTAAAAAATATCAGGGATGGTGGGAAAATGATAGGGTAAGAGATTGAGACCTCAACCACGGTCCTGCGTCTCGTCGTTTCCCTGCTATCCTGAAAAAACCTTAGGGGGCATCGATGGCCCCGGTGGGGCGAGGGTTAATACAATTTTTTCAAGTCGTTTCAAGCTCGGTTCTTGGAGCCGGAATCTCCCTTAAATCATTAATGGACTTGTCACGGAGACCTCAACCCTAACATCATAACGAGCAACTCCCACAATGAATGATTAATTAGAAGCCAAATTTTGACGTTCCCCAAAGCACAGGGACAGCTGCCCTGCTAAGGTCATCTTATCACCAGTTAGCTGCCAGCCGACCTGCGTCGGGTAAACGTAGAGCGCCGGAGCGTCTGAGGGAAACCGATCCCAAACCTGCACATTTACTGTCTCTGCATGTTCCTGAGCAGTGGGGTGGAGCACAACACTCTACCAACTGAGCTATCGGTGTGGCACTTCGACGTGAACCGTCCTCATCCCCCTCCGGTCGCCCTCTGGTTTGTGGTTGGCGCCATTATTTCATAATCAATCGATCATTTTCAGCCTTGGAGCGGCCCACCACAAAATGCATCCTTCTCATCCTCTCTGGACGGTCCTCCATGATTGCCCGCCCCCTTTCCACCATTGTTAGGGGATGCGTGGCTCGGTGGATAGCGTACTTGTACTGTGAGCCATGAATCCTGGGTTCAAGTCCCGGTGGGACCTCTGGATAAGTTTTTATAGTCCCCCAAATGGCTCGCAACAGGATAAGAGTTGGTGACGCGTATATCCCTGGTGGTTTTTGCATCGTTAAAACCGAACACTTGTTATCATTCCACCATTTTCTGCTCCTTAAGGCATTCACCTCCGGATGTCCTCTTCTTCGTGGTTGGGTGCCCCTATTTCACCCTTTTAGCCTTAGATCGCTCCACTGCAACATAGACCGCCCTCAGTTTTCAGCGGTAAAAGTTCCTCGAGTTCATTTAGTGTATGCCTTGTATATCGATCGGTGTTATATTTTGCCCAGATCTTCAGATATCACTCAGGATCTCCCATGCCACACCCATGCCCGCCACATATATGGTTGTGTGCCCGCCCAATATGTGGCTTTGGTATCTATTGGAACGAGAACATGCTACGATGCAGTATAGCGAGCTGGTAATATCACGTTTCCTATGGAGCAGAGTTTGAGCACGATTACAAATATTCCTTATTTTTTTAAGAAATATTCCGAATCTATTGATAGCTCTGTATGATGTATTAAGCCTTTCATCATTTACTAGTCTTACGGATGTTTTTTCGCTTTGCAACTAAAGAAATGTTGGGTCCAGAATAAAATTGAAAATTCCTACGTTATCTGTGAGAAAAATATTGAAAGCTCGGAGGGAAATTTCCCAACATGATTTTGCTTGCGTCCCCTACAAATGGATCATAAAGTCCAACAAATTCTCCCTCACATATAATATTGTAGATGTATCACTATTCAATCGGCGCAGATCGGCCGAATTGGGGAGAGAAAGTGGTCCTGAAAATAACCAGTGGCCATCCTTGCACGAGTTCAATTGCCAAAAGTAGTCCATAGAAGGACGCTCTGTATCATTAGGATTTGTTTTAACAGAAACAACGTCAGAAACTCTGCCCTTCCCTGGCTTTTTTGTCAGCGCTGTTTGAAATGACATCGGCAACAGGAAAATTAGTGTCACAAAAGCACCCTTTATAAAACTCCAAGGGCCACCCCTCAGCTGGTCAACTGGCCGCTCCCCGAGTCTTTGCCCCCCCCCATACGCGGATCCACAGGGGCAAAGGGGGAGGTGCTCCTCCCGATCAAGCCTTGGCACGCCTTAAAATAGTCACGGCGCTCCTTTGAAGGATCGATAGCGCCCCTGAAATGTCGTTTTCCACCACCCCCCCCGAGGATGCTAAAATCGGCGCCCTGGGGTAGAATTTGGCGGACACCTGATAGAGTTTGCCGGTCGAAAATGGCACCCCATAGGACGGATCCTTGGTCCTCCACAGCAATGTGCCACCCCTCCCCCGATCGGTGACCCTGGATCCGCCTATGCCCCCTAGCAAAATCCTGGATCCGCCCCTGCTTCAGATGCCATACAACAACTGAAACAACATTTTCCCACATTCAAGAACGCTGCGCTCGTGCGGGCGCGCGCGCGCACCGTCAGCTGATTTTTCGATTGCATCGCCACGTGGTGGCACCGATCGGTACTAAATTCCGTCAAAAAATTTTTGATGGAAATTCCGGCTGTTTCGGGGGACGTATTTTGATGTCCACCCTAACGCCATCTCTTGGTATATGAATAAGCATCCCCAGAAACGTGGATAGCTGCCTTTTGTTTAGGTGGACAAGAAATGTCCACCTAATCCCCGGTGTCCACCAATGTCCAAAAAAGTTTCCTGAAATGTCCACCCAAACCCGAATTTGGAAACCAGAAAGGTTCGATGACCCTGTTTGCGCGGGATCCATGGGTGTATTGAGAATTTGTAAAGATGAGGGTTGGTTCGTTAGGCTTTGTTGGGATGATGTACCTGAGCCAGAGAGCGCAGTTCTTAACCAGGTACCTATAAGGGTGCTCTGAGTCAGTGGCGGACGCAGATCCGAGTTTTGGGGGGGGGGCAAAACCCATGTCTACCTCTCCTCATGGGGAAGGGGGATTGGGACGTGCGATTTGGGTGCTGAACAGATCTAATATAAGCTACCTCTTGAATGCATGATCGCTACCCTGGGGGATTTATTTTTACTCTATTTCCAGCTGGGAGCAGATTCTGCCTACCTCTCAGGTTTTTCCATAGTATCTCCGCAACGGTTTGAGATAGGCTCTTGAAATCTGGTGAATTTTCTTACAACTAAGTAGCACATATTCCCTGATATTTTTGAAAATATATATGTGCCTGAGGCGGCGCTATGGCTCGCTAATCTGGGGGTTTATCCCGAAGCCGAGCATTGTCGCCTGCGCTTCGTTTGTCCTACAATAAAGCTGTCCGTTGCGAATTGGCAGCATTTGTAATGTTTGAATGTTATTACTGAGATATAGAAGGACAGTTGATGTATATTTTGATATAATTTTGGCCATAGGCGGTTCCAGAAGCTCAGAATGCGGGGTTTACAATGTTATCCATCCAAACTCTTCCAAAGTAAATAGATTGCGTACAGAATCTTCGGGAGGGGTAAACATAACCATGCTTTAATCACATATGTGTATTTAAGGATTATAAGAAGCCATAGGCGTGCTCAGGTACCGTAATTAGGGGGTTCACTCGCACTCAAGCTCGTTTTAGTGTCGTGTGTGCATTGAATGGGACAAAGCATTGCAACTATGCATTTAGTTCTAGGACCAAATGAGATTTGGAATGACAGTTGTTGTGTATTTTGGTATATTTTTGTCCATAGGCGGTTCCAGGAGCTCAAAATGGGTTGTCTACAATGTTATCCATTCGAACTCTTCCAAAGTGAATATAAACTGCCTACGGAATGGACGGGAGGGGTAAAAATAAGGATATATTGACCCCACTCGTGTATTATATGATAATAGGATATCATATACGCGCTCAGGTACCGTAATTAGGGGATTCGCTATCTTCCAAGCGTATTTTAGTGTCGTGTCTGCATTGAATGAGACAAAGCATCGTAGATATTTGCCTTTAGTCTTAACACCAAATGGACACCATTCATCCATAGGCGGATCCAGGAGTGTTCCCCGGTTCGGCCAGGGGTAGATAAAGGCAGGGTAATTTGAAAAATAGTCATACCTGAAAGGCAGGGTAATTTGTGTCTTACCACACTATTCAGCCTCCCTGAATCCACTTCTGACATATTTTCTATATTTGAGCACTTTGCTTAACATTAGAGATATTACACTGTACCTGGCGTGTGCATTTCTGCAAAAAAATATATGAAAATAATTTATATAATCCCCACATTTCTGGCCCTAAAACCGCCCTTGAATTTTGAATTTCACCTAAGTGAGGGATTTGACCATTTCCAAGCAACTCCCTGTCAATCCATACTAGTTTCGTGAAAATCAAGCCTAAGAGACAGGACCTTCGGATAATCTAAACAAGGCAAAATGTATATTTTGAACCCGCTTCCCTCAGTTTTCAAAATTTTGAAATTTTAATTTAAAAAAGGAGTTTAGCCTGAGAGGAATCGATTGCAGTTTAAGTTTTTAAAATCGAGCGGGTAGATTTCGAGATCTTAGGGGGGCGGAAGCTCCTCCTGTTGGAAATAGAGGTAGCCGGGAGCCCGTTGGAAATAGTGTTAAGATTTAATTGCTCGACAGACCCATAGTGGATGCACCTTTTCAAAAAATTATCCAGCCCTTCGGGGGGCCAAAAGATAGTTTGGCACCCCTTCCAGCGCTTTGGGGAGGAGTAATGGCCGGAACGCCCTCCCCCGCGTCCGCCAATGCTCTGAGTCACATTGTGAGTTGCCGCTTCTCGTTTCCTTTGGGAGGCGAGGGTAAGTTTATAAAGTGATATTTGGGAAAGGTGGAAAGCTGAGAAGATTTACGGGCACCGAGTGCAGTGGATGCCTCAGGTCCACCTTTTGTCACTGACTTATTCCCCAGTGGCACGCATTCTGCTGAAAAATTATTTAAATCGTTTAGCAGGAGTAGAAGAATATTTTAACCCGCACCCCACCGGGGGTCCGGCGCCAACTTCGCCCCACCGGGGCACCTCTAACTCCGAAAATATGGGGATGAGTGCGAATCTGCAAAGTGAATTAGATAGCTTGTGTGAATTCAGTAATATTTTAATTGGCATGTTTAAGCGCTTAGATCAATGGTTTGACCTCCAGAGGTCAACTTAGATCAAGATAGGCTATTTCTACTAAAATATGAAATGCGAAAGAAACCTTGGCATAGCTCTCATGCCATTAGAGCTATTGAGATTTGGTAAAAATAAACATTCAAAAGGAAAATGACAGGGTTTTTTCCGCTATGTGGCATATAATAAACTCCCGCCAGTGGTTTGACCTCCAGAGGTCACCACGTGACCTAATATACCCTAAGGCCACGAAAGTCAGAAAGTGGCCTTGCCGTAGGACTTTGAGTTTGACTTTGAGAGCAATTTTAAGGCATTTTCAGGCCGAATTCGCAAAAATGAGAATAGGACTTCTGAAACAACTTTTGTGACCTTTTGATCTAGCCAATAAAATTTGTTCGCGTATCTCCCTTTAATAAACCTGAGCATAGCTCTCACGCCATTAGAGCTATTGAGATCAAGCAAAAATAGTTTGATAGGAAAATGCCAGGACTTTCTCCGCTATGTGAAACATAATAGCCTCCCGCCAGAGGTTTGACCTCCAGAGGGTACCTCGTGACTTAATATGACTTGAGGTCTCGAAAGGTAAGAAAGTGACCGCGTTGTATATCAAATGAAAACCAGTGACAAGACGCACACGATGACGTTTGATTCAGCGCTCTAGCTTGATTAGGTCAAAAGCTATCGTCAAAATGCTATTTTTGCCCCTGGTGACTTGTGAGGACGTCGGATAGGTCAAAAGGAAAATATTGCCCCTGGGATCCGTGAAGGGGTGTCCAAGAACGCTTTTCTGAGCAAGATAAACATTGACATTAATTTTTGTGGCTTTTAAATTAAAAGATAGCTTTTCCCATGCTTTTTCAATGGAATAGTTCACCTCGTGACCTGTCCTCAGGTCACGAAATCAAAAATTCCGGATATGCATTTTGAGGACCCTGACGGTTTCATGAAGTACACGAAGCTTCAAATGGATCGGCTTAGAAATGTAGCTATGATAGAGCTCAAAAGTTGAAGTGAGGTGACCTTGGTTGACCTCGCCTGGTGACCTGACCTAGTGTGACCCAGAGTAAAAAAATTCAGGGATGATGGGAAAATGATTTGGTGAGAGAAAGACTCCTCAACTGCGGTGCTGTGCCCCGCTGTTTTTCTGTTATTCCGGAAAAACCTTAGGGAGGCCGTCGATGCCCCGGTGGGGCGAGGGTTAAGCTATTGATCTTATGAAGGGTAATAGTTGTAGTGCTTAACCCAAGTAAGGGGCGTCACCAAGGAGGGTAGAGTAAATAAGAGACCCTATGAGGACGTCAAAAGTGACAAAGGTGGATCCAGGATTTCCAATCAGGGGGTATACATAATCGGAATAGGGTGGTAGTTAGAGCCGCAAACATTATCGGGATGGGGCACCATCCGTACCAGGAACGAGTTGGGGCACATCCTATCACGGGAGCACCGATACTAGCATTCTAGGGGGAGGGGCGTCCGAGGTGGAAGCAGTGGTGAATACAAGAAGGGGGGCTTGGAGGGGTCAAGCCCCTTGTACTGTCATACTGCCTGTAGATAATGCGTTGCACACAATGGCGGGCAAGGCTTGAGCATGAATTACTATAATGACTTACTGGATCCGCCACTGATGAGAAGTGACATTTCAGGGGGCACCATTAATCTTTGAAGAAGAGACGTGACCATTTCAGGAGGTGCCGGGAGGGGGGCGATCTTGCCCCTTCCTCGCCCCCGCAGGGGCGCAGCCAGGGGGGAACAGGGGGCACGTGCCCCCCATCGGTCCGGGGTGCTCTTTTGATTGCCAGGTGATGTACCCTCTTTGGGCCGTGCCGCTCGAAATTTAGTGCCCTGCCCCGTTGCGTCTAGATGGAACTAGGCTGCATTTAGCGATTTAAGCGATTGTTTGACAATTAAGTGCCTTTTTGGTCAGTTAGGGCATTCTGTCACCTTTCCAAGCACCCGGGAGGAGTATAGGCACGTAATCCGTTTCCAGATAATGCCTCATCGTCTCCAAGCTCATCTGGTGCCCCTTGCAGCTGATCATGTGCCCTCTGAGCTGATCTGATGCCCGCGTAGTCAATCTGGTGCCCCCTGAGATAATAAATGTGCCTTCTGAACCTATATAATACTCTCTGAGTTAGTTTGATGCCTCCGAGCCTGCCTGATGTCCTTTTAGCTGTTCTAGTGCCCCTTGAGCTGATCTGGGCCCCCTGAGCTTATTTAATGCCTCCCGGAGTTGATCTACTGTCCAGGGGTGCAGTCAGGGGCACATGGGGCGCGTGCCTCCATCACTGCCGGGGTGCCCTTTTGATTGTCAGGTGGTGTACCCAGTTTGGGCCGTGCCGCTAGAAATTTAGTGCCCTACGCCGTTGAACCTAGATGTAACTGGACCGCATGTAGCGATTGAAACTATTGTTGGACAACTTAATACCTTTTTTCGGTCAGCTAGGGCATTCTGTCGCCTTTCCAAGCACCCGGGAAGAGTATGGGCACCTAGTATGTGTTCACCTAATTCCTCATCGTCGCCAATAATCGTACGGGTGAAGCTAATCTGGTGCTCCTTGAGCTCATCTCGTGGCCTCTCAGCTGGTATTGGCCCCTTGAGCTGATTACTTGCCTTCTAAGCTGATCTGGTGCCCCTGAGTCAATCGAGTGCCCCACTGATCAAATGATTGTGCCTCCTGAACCTATATAATGCCCTCTGAGTTAGTCTAATGCCTCAGAGCTTGCTTGGTGCCCTAATAGCTGATTTAGTGCCCCTTGAGCTGATTCAGGCCCCCGAGCTGATCTCATGCCTCCCAAAGTTGATTCTGTCTCCTAAGTCAATATGGTGCCTCTTCAGCTGGTTAGGTGCCCCCTCAGCTGATTATTGATGTCTCCTTAGATAGCCTGGCGCCCCCCTGAGCTGGTTTGGTGGGCCCTGAGCCCACCTTGTGTCCCCTGAGCTGTTATGTTGCTCCCTGAGCTGATTTAGGCTCATGCCATAGTCTGGGGGCTGGGAGCTGATCTGGCCCCCGAGCAGATCGATCTGGTGCCACCTGAGCTGCACTAATGCCCCTGAGTCGATCTGGTGCCTCCTGAGCCCATCTGATGCCCTCTGAGCTAGTTTGGTGCCCCCTGAGCTAATCTGGTGCCCTTTAAGCTGATCTGGGCCTCCTTACGTGATTTCATGAGTAGCTCTAAAGCTCTGAGCTGAGCTGGGCGCACAGGGGCTGGTGAGGGCCCCTGAGATGGTATGGGGCTCCTGAGCTGATTAAGTGCCTCCTGACTTGATCTGGTATTCCCGAGCTGATCTGGGCCCCGAGTTGGTCGGGGACCACTTATCTGATTGTTTGTCCTGATCTGGTGATCTGGTGCCCTATGCGCCGATCTGGTGTCCCCTGAGCAGCTCTGGGGCTTTTGAACTGATTGGGTTCCGAACTGGTTAGGGATCACTGAGCTGATTAAGTGCCCCTGACTTGATCTTGTCCCCTGACCTGACTTGAGGCCCCTGAACTGATCTGGGGGCCCCAAGAGCTGATATGGGGCCCAGGAGTGGATCTGGGTTCTGAGGGTACCCTGAGCTGGTCTGGGCTCTGAGCTTGTGAGAGCCCCTAATGTTGGCTTGAGGCCCCCTGAGGTGAGCTGGCGCCTTAAACTGTTCTGGGGCTTCTAAAACTGGTTTAAGGCCCTATGAGCCTACTTGCGGCCCATTGAGCTAGTCTGACGACTTCATCTCTAGGGCCAATGAGCTAGTCAAGTCCCTGGGTGAAGCATGAGCTGCTCTAGGGCCCTGATCTACGTCAGGAGCCCTGGGGTGGTCTAGACAGATAATAAGAACACAAGGCCAACTCCCATCATCTCGGGGCAGGGTCACTGAGCTAGTCTAGTCCCTGGAGGCACAACTGGGGGGAGCTACTCTGGAGGCCTCTGATCCACACTTGGGGGCCCCAGAGCTGATCTTGAATAGATGGGGAATAAGAACACGATGGAAACTCCCCTTGTAAACTAGGCAACCCTGGTTATATAAATTGCTTATTATACTGCTGGATTCTGGGAAGGGATGATAAAAAGGCATGTGCCCCTGAGCCCAGAGCATAGTCCCCTAAACCAGGATTTCTACTAATTAATTTAAATGAAGAACTAGTTTTCACAATTTTTAGCACTGTCCCACCATCCCCGTCCAAACCACCGGCCTGTTCACCTTTTCTTTACTCTTAACTGGCACCGATCCTTGCTAATATGGAACTCAATAAATGCGTTCAAAAGGTATCTCCCAAATTATTCCGGCAGGGAAAAATTTTATTCTTCCAAAGTCACTATGCCGCTCCTCGTCCCACGGCGACTGTGGGAGGCGAGGAACTTAATCCGCATTCAACCAGGGCTCACTCGTCACGAAAAAACCAGCTGGTATAACAAATGAATTTTCGACTCTAAAATTTCTTAACTGGCACATGTTAACAGATATCACAGGCTCCGCTGATTTCTCTGATGTTAAGTACTTGTATGAGTTGGCCTATTTCCCCTTAACCCGCGCCCCACCGGGGGGTCCGGCGCCACCTTCGCCCCACCGGGGGGGGCCATCGATGGCCCCCCTCTAACTCCGAAAATATGGGCGTTAGCGCAAATCTGCAAAGTGCAATGGAAAGCTCGCGTGAATTCAGTAAGAAATTACTTCGCATGTTTTAGTGCTCAGGTCAATGGTTTGACCTCCAGAGGTCAAATTAGGTCAAGATCGGCTATTTTCACTCAAATATGCAATGATTAAGCAAACTGGGCATAACTCTTATGTCATTAGAGCTATTGAGGCCTGGTAAAGAACATTTGATAGCAAATTGCCAGTACTTTTTCCGCTATGTGGAACGTAAAGACCTCCCGCCAGTGGTTTGACCGCCAGAGGTCACCTCGTGACCTAATATGACCTAAGGTCACGAAAGGTCAAAAAGTGACCTTGCCGTATATCAAATGAAAGCCAGTGACAAGACAAACACGATGGTGTTTGTTTCACCGCTCTAGCTTAATTAGGTCAAAATTTATTGTCAAAATACTGTTTTTGACCTCTGGTGACCTTGGATGACCTTGGAAAAGTCAAAGGGCAAATATGACCCCTGGAATCCGTGAAAGGGTGTCCAAAAACGTTGTTCTGAGCAGTCTGAGTATTTGCAATCATTTTTGTGGCTTTTATATTATGAAATAGCTTTTCCCCATGCTTTTCCAATGGGAGAGGTCGCCTCGTGACCTGACCTCAGGGCACGAAATCGAAAAATCCCGGATATACACCTTGTAGACCCTGGAGGGGTCATGAGGTGTAGGAAGTTTCAAATCGATCGACTTTGAAATGTAGCTCTTACAGAGCTCTAAAGGTGAAGTGAGGTGACCTTGGTTGACCTCGTCTGGTGACCTGACCTTGGGTGACCCGGGGTAAAACATTTCAGGGATGATGGGAAAATGATGCAGTGAGAGGTAGAGCCCTCAACCGCGGTGCTGCGCCTCGTCGTTTTTCTGCTATCCCGGAAAAACCTTAGGGGGGCCATCGATGGCCCCCCGGTGGGGCGAGGGTTAAATCTATCTAAAACAGTCGTGTTTTGGCTAGTTCCGTGACATTTTGGTGATATTTTTTTGGTTTTAATCGAGTTTTCCTTCTCCGTAATGCTTGATTTGCATTTTTATTAAACCAAGATCCCCCAAAAATGATATAAACAAAGATATAGTACGTTTTGTAGGTTGCATTAAAGAGTGCCCTTTTTCTCCTGGGGTGCCCCTCAAAGTTGGTGTGCCCCCCATACCAAAGCTCTGGCTGCGCTCCTGCCGCCCCTAGTCCATAACTTTCACACCGAGTCCTCGCTGCCGCCCTCGCTTATCACTTGTATGTATGTATGTATGTATTTCAAGGATCACCAACAGGCATGAGCACCCACTGACAGGTGAAGTCAAAAGGTTTAAAACAATAAACATCAATACAGAAACAGGCACAGCCGATCGTCATTCTCTCCTGTCACGTAAGTATAAAACAACGCGTTTCTTGAATTCGGTGACATTTTGATACCACACATCTACATCGCGGTTTGCATTTAAGAAGGCGTTGCACGCCTTCGGTATTCGGCAAAATAAGCCGTTCCGGACGGTATTTATCCGGGCGTACATCACATGAAATTTAGCTCTGGTGCGGAGCTGCCGGGTGGGCACAGCCAGTGGGAGCTTAGAAAGCAGGAATGGAGAGCAGGAATGGAGAGCAGGAATGGAGAGAAAGCAAGAATGGAGACTTCCACTCTGATTCGCGCCACTCCTACTTCATGGCTATTGTCCCTGGCTCATCACTGCCGCCATCGACTTATGACTTTGCCCTGTTTTTTGCCGTCCCGGCCAATCACTGTTGCCCCCAGCTTATCACTTCCATCCTAATGTGTACTGTTCTTAGTCCATAACTAACGCCCTGGGCTCATCACTGCAGCACTGATTCTTACCGCCCGTGTTACCGTGTTAGGCTAAAAAAATAAAGGACGCTTGGGCAAAAATAAAGGGCATGCACAGTAGGCCATGTCGTGATCACCACTTTTTCACAGGATCTTTGATTACCGGGTGTTTTCTAATGTATTGATGGCCGCTGATTACGATTTTCTGGTCGAAAATGTCGAATTTGAAAAATATTTGCCCGCGCAAGCCGTTTGAAATTCTTCCGGTTGGCCAAAATTTCGATGTTTTCATATCTCACGGACAATAAAATGCAACTAATGTATCGAAGGGGCTCCAGAACTTTAAAACCCTTGAATCGGAACAATTTGAAACCTTTTTTACTCCTTGAACTATGTATTTACCCGAAAAAATACCTTGGAAAGACAGGGATGTTTGAGCTTAAAAAGATGATAATAGATGGCGCGCATGACGCAGCCGTCGATCAGTGTCCCGCTACGTCGCTTATGACAAGAAGCTATTAGCGAAAGGAGCGGGATATAGGATTTGAGCCTATTATGAATTCGATGAATGAACATTTACCTTCCAAGATGATCTAGATTTCTCTTGCTTGCAGTTTTAAATATTATTGGTAATGGTTGCTTTCAAAGCAGGTCCAATTCAGATCAGCCAGCCATATATAGATCAGGTATCTAAGCATTTAGTCACGGCGGATCAATTTGAAGTATTAAAATTTATGCAAGAGCCAGTCGATTATATTTAGATTAGTCTTGCTATCACTAGCAAGGAGAATACCGTATTTCGGGGAAAAATGAAGCTACACGACACCCAGATTGCCGTCAAGTCACGTATGCTGCCGCATATTCAGCTCTCGACTGGGGCTGACGTTGTCGGTCGAATTATGATGCTGCGGCTTGAAGAGATGGAGGCCAGGGAAGTGGACGAATTTCATGTTTCAATAGCTTCAATATTCGAACCGACCGCTGATGAAGTTACCAAGACTTACAGAAGAGCATCTGTGCCAGCAAGAAACAGGTACAAAGTTCGCTGTGAAATAAGGAAGCATTATAATTGGAAAGAAACGATCAGAAGGCGCCTACAAAACATGAAGATATTGTAAGCATGGACAAAGGATGAAAACATTGTTTAACATATCAAACAGAGCTCTACCATCAAAGGTATCGGCAAACAGAAATTTCTGGAAGACCAGCGAGGAGCACAGAGGTTGTATATTGGTGGCTTGGATGCAGTC
>JAOTON010000152.1:0-146975 GCA_034440635.1 Lepas anatifera
AAGTCACTGAAGGCTGCATGCAACGTTGCAGTAGAAAACCACCTCAGGACAAGTGGCGGAAAGGGCGTCACTATGTTCGACATCGGCGAGCTCATCGGCAAGGCCTTCAACAAGGTGGCAACGCCAGAGAAGGCCATCAGAGGCTTTGAAGTCACAGGCTTGTGGCCGCTGGATGATCATATCTTCTCTGACGAGGACTTCGCGCCATCGCTTCTGACGGATGAACCAGCTCCAAACGAGAATGTGGGTGACCCAGTCGACGCAAGCGGACGTCCTCGCGCGGCTGACGGGGCAGGCACCCTTGGGGCTACCAGCGCAGCTAACAGTACAGACACCCTTGGGGGAATCCAGTGCAGATGACGATGCAGGTACCCTTGGGGGGAGCGAACGCGGCTGAGCGATGCACGCACCCTTGGGGATCCAGCGTGGCTGACGATGCAGGCACCCAAGGAGGAGCCAGCGCGGCTGATGGTGTCGGCACCCAAGGAGGAGTCAGCGCGGCTGATGGTGTTTGGACCCGGGAGGATCCAGCGCGGCTGACGGTGCAGGCACCCGTGGAGGAGCCAGCGCGGCTGACGGTGCAGATGGCCACAAAGGAACCAGCGCGGCTGATGGTGCAGATGCTCGCGGAGGAGCCTCCAGCAAGACAACCACCGACCAGCTTGCTGCTACAGACGCTTTAGTGGAAAAGCTTTCTCCGATACCAAAGGCAGCCAAGAGAAAGCGCACGACCAAAACAGAGAAGTCGACCGTTTTGACATCCTCACCCTTCAAGAAAAAGATGTTGGCGGCTCATTCAAGCCAGAAAAATAGAGTGAAGAAGAATCCGAAGAAACAAGCGGCTGCCTCTACCTCTGACGATAAAACAAGGTGTCTGATATGCTCCATGCGTTTTGACCTCTCTTGTGAGGAGTGGATACAGTGTGGGGCGTGCTCACTCTGGGCTTGTGTTCCCTGCACTGATGTCAGTAAGCATCAGGAGGTCTACATTTGCGATTTCTGTCGTTCTTCGTGAGACCTAAACTGGGCTCAAGTAAGCAGGTGTCTATATATGCTCAGAATGTTCCTAGCCTCACTCCTTTTTCAATACAAATGGAAGCTTGGCAATGAAGTGAAATGACTTTTTGTGTTGTAATAACCTCGAAGGGAATTCCGCGTGACATACGTGGCACAAAGACTAAACACGTTAGTGGAACATCATCCCTGGGGCAAAACGCCCCGGAGAGGCCACTTGCCCCGCCTCCAGGGGCGTTTTGCCCCGGGGTGGGGCAAGACGCCCCTTTGCAGACTCTTTCTAAAAGTCCGATGACATGTTAAATTTGCAACAGGGGTAAGAGTTCTGCACATTTTTCGAAAGAAAAATTTCCAAAGTATGTATTGACGCAGAATTTACAAAATCTGCCTACCAGAAAGAAAAATATGGGCGATGAAGCATTATCTGGGGCGTCTTGCCCCGGTCTACCCTACTCCCAGTAATTTGGAAAAATAAAATTCCCCAGCTCTGGAAAAAGGCGGCGGCCTCCCACCTGTAGCTACCCAATGTGTTTCCCGGAATTATTGTGCTGGAGTTGATAAAGATGCGCCCCTTACTCGCCCCGGCCATGGCGGCTGTCACTTTAACTTCTCCCTCCCCTCAGCCTAAATCGAGAAGTAAGGAGGTTGTAAACGCAGAAGAGATATGTGCAAAAAATAATAGGATGCTGCAAAAATCAAAATAGGCATTACACTCATCACTTTATTAGTTTGATATTGAGGCCACTTGAGGCTTTCAGAGGTTTAACCGATTGCAAATAGGTCAAGGTAAAGCGGTCTTTTCCTGGACAGTTAAAACCCAAGAGTAAACATCATTTGGAAGGTCTTGAAATATGCTATATGTAACGATATGACCTTATCCGCAGGCTTAAAGCAAACAACTTAATAGAACGCCATGAGACTGTTTATGGTTGGCAATCGTCAATATTGAAGCAACAGGCAGGCTTGAACTTGGCGCCGTCTAGCTCAGGCTATAGAAGAGGCAAATCACATTTTTGAAGGATATTTGACGATTTTTAAAACTGAAGATCGTTACGACATCATTTTCTGTTAAGGTTTAGAATTAGTAATAGCCCTATACCAGGGCATTTTTAAAGAAAATATCAGTGGGGGAGCATTTCTTGTGCCAGCCATTATAGTCTTTTCAGGGAATCAAGACCCTATTTGGAGGGGTAGGCGGGAGGGTTAATAAAACTTAGACGCCTTAGCAATAAAAAATGTGTTCCCAATTTTTGTTTTATTCCATGTTCCATAAATAATAGATTCTGCTCAGGGCTGCCAGGTTTTGCGGCGGAAAAAGCCCGAACCCGAGTTAGAAAAAGCGCCAAAAAGGAGTCAAATTTTATTTTAACTGAAATGGCCAAATCAATAAATCAAATATGCCCAGAAAAGCCAGATTTGAGGCTAAAACAACCCCTAAAAGTAGTCATAAACCCACAGAAAACGGATTGTATCGCTGTTTAGAACTAATACAGCCTGATCAATTATCTTGGCCGCACCACTCCCCGCTGACATTTAATAATTTTCTTGCTTTTCCAACTGTGAATTTCTTGCTCTTGAACAGTGGGAAATCTATGATTTTGGAAAGTGGGGGGGAGGGTGTAGCCTCAGAGGGCGCATTTTGGCATCAACTTAGTATCGCAGTAACTTAGTATCTATAGTATCGCATCCTTCGCGTCCAACCTGGCAGCCCTGAAGCTGCCGCAATGTACGTCAAATGAATAAACTATGTATTATTTGTTTATTTATGAGTGTGGCAAGGCAAGTAAATTCCCAAAAGTATCAACACATGTGGCTTATAATATAAATCGAGACAAGCTTTATGTACATATTTACTATGGTGTGGGGATGTTGCTGTCAAAGTCGTCTGGGGAATATGGTGCAAAAACCACTTAATTATTTTTGGGGCTTATGGACGTACCAACTGTCAGGGCCATATGGCCTCGCCAGCTCTTTCCTTGTTGGAAGGGTTTCTTGGGAGCCAGTTTGATTATTCTGCCCAATATATAATCTCTCCCAATTTTCAACTTCAAGGAATCGATTAGAAAGGCCAAGTAACAACTTAGACTGTGGTCAGATGTAACACGGAGCAATTGTAACAGTGACCATGATTCCAAATTAATCGATGGATAATCCGCAACACCGGAAATGCGCAGTCAACTGATGCCTTTTTTCAAAAGTGTCGACTCGGTGCGGCTGGTAAGTAGGGCCAAGTTTACAATTAATTGTTTTTACGGCATTGTTGATTTTTTTTAATTATGAGGGATGTGCAGCTTATTGGCAGATGTTATAAATTACAGTCTGAACATCATGAGTGCGCTTTGAAGACTAGATTAGCTACAAAATGAGCATAGTAGCTGCCACTTGCATGAAATCGTTAAGTGGATGTTTGTTTTGAAGGTGACGTGTTGCGAAGGGGGCAATTGTAGTACTTTCCTTGGGATCGAATGTAACAGTATTACAAGTTATCCCATGACCTCACCTATTAAACTGATTCTTTACTGCACCAATTTACTTAGGTCCGTGGGCCGTTCTGGCCATCTGGATGTAGAGCAGCCCAGCCCAGGGTACTTTAACTACGGGTACAACCAAGTTTCCTACTAAATATAGTCCTCCCATGATGACGTCACCGCCCTTTCCTCCTAAATTATAGGACATTCTACTAAGTTTTTGGAAGGATCAGCTGAAACATACCATGTTTGGGCGTATTTAGCATAATAATTTTTTTGGGGTTTTATCAACGCCCCAAACAACCATATTATATGGAGGCCCCAACCTTTTTTTTTTTTGGGGAAGGGTTTTGGGGGAGGTCCCTTCTTTTTTTGGGGAGGGGGCCCCGTAAACCGGGGGGGGGCGGGGGAAAGGAAAAAACCCAAACCCCCCACCCCCCCGTATTTGGCACCAATCTAGTATAAATCGAAATCAATTTGTCTCACCCATTTGACAGTAACCTTGATCTCAACGGCGAGCAGCGTATTTTACGTAAATCTAATGAAAAAATTATAACACTTCAAAGAATTTGTTCAAAGGGCATGCATTTATTTGATCAACTCAGGCCTACATAATAGCCGAGACACGGATTACCATAATGTAGTCCGTGGCCGAGAGAAATAAATTTACCTTCGCTCAAGAGATCACCGGTGTTTATTGTCTTCTGCTGCAGGTACCACCAACAGCCAATCAAAGGTCAGAAATCAACAGCCAATCAAAATCGAGATTAGTCTTACTGCAAACAGCTGCTAGTGCTGGACATGTCCTTATTTTGACACGCTCTGGAAAATTTGTGAAAATAATATTCTTCACTGGAGTTTTTGCAAAACGTCTGATTGTTTCACAAATAAATTTTTTTAGCTTTCTGTTCAACCATATAAGTTTTGTTGATACAGTTCTAAAACAGGTTATTTAGAGCTTCGAAAAAGTGCAATTTCTCCATTGCCCTGCATAGTAACTGTAGTGCCTCTCCAGCCATGATGACGTAATGCTGCCAAACAACTTGAACGGGGTCTGGCCCAGCCCATCGGGGCTGGTCAGGGGCCGGTCATCCTTGAGATCGCTCGGCCTTTGCCAGAGACCGGACCATGGAACCAGACCAATGTTGGCCGGAAGACCCAAAAACGGTAATTCTAACCGAAAAACCCGAAAAGGGAGCGCTGGAGCCGGAAAACGGGCGTACAATAAAAAACACAACAATATTCCGAGAAGGCTCGGCCTACGCAAGGAAGAGGACACAAAAGGCACAGAAAGCCAGAAACAAAAGGCTCAGAGAACACCCGTCCACAGTAGAGGCAGTGATGAGAAAGAATAGGATGTCTTCTGTATTGTATGTTTTAAGAAATTCCAAACCAGCACGGCAAAGGAAACATTGATTCAGTGTCAATTATATTCTTTGTGGGCCCACAAGACATGCATCGCGATCGAAAAGAACTAGACGCATGGCTTTAATATATAACAATTGACCCCTAGGGTGTTACAACTAACCCTTGATGAGGTCAAATGTTACATTTGAATTAAGTTCTTCAAAGCCAAGTTTCGACCAATAATTTTTATTATTATTTTGGTATGGTGCTACATCTGCCAGATGGCCCAAATGTCAAGGCTGCTGAAAATATGAGGAAAAGTTGTCTAGCGCAAAGCGTTGCCCTTCCTGAAGCAGAAAAGTAAAAATTGTTACAGTTGACACCGGTCTACCCTATCACTTTTAGAGTAAAAAGTGATGCAACGATCTCACTATAAATTTCACGTATGCTACCAACACAATAACACATAAATGGACTAAGCACTTCACACCGGCACACCAGCAACTAGTCTGACGCGCTTTGACCACACTGTGTCCCGCCTAATCCACGAACGAGCTCTGAGCGCTGACAACCGACCACGTCTGAAATGAGAGCATCATGCAATGCCATGGTACCGACTAAGGCGGGGGCTTCTGGTCGGATAGAAAACAATGTTTGATTTGCTGTAGGCTATCTCCTGCGTTGTTGTTAGTTTAATTGATGCTGAGGTTACTTAGCCGGGATTTCGCGTAACTGCTTGCTTTGTTTCGTTTATGCATGATGGAGTAGACAGCTACTAATGGTGGTTTTTAAACAATTTTTGTGGATTGCAAATTTGGGACAATCACAGAGACTGCGATTTACATAAACATGTTCATGATGTATTTAACGCTACTCAATCACATCATGCTAGAATGAAAGTTATACCTTTATTCAGAAAAAGTTAAACACACAAAAACGAACGACTGAGGACCCGAAAAAGCAGCCTAGTACCGAGCCTGGTGCCCCATAAGATGAGACTGCACGTAAAAGCCGAAGTGGCGGGAGCTGCGACTCCTCCGGGAGGTCGGCGCACGTAAAGCAACAAGATTGACTTCACCTCGGTAGATGAGGCTCGATTTTCCTCAAACAGGAGTCTGAAAGTCGCCCCAATACGGAGTTTCAAAACCATTTTAACTTTGTCAGCAAAATAGCGTTTGAAGATTTCCTTATACGCTGTTGATCGTTGATCATAAACATGGCAAATATACTACCTACCGCATCACAAAATAGCATAGCAGCGGGCAATTACAGAACGTACCTAAGCGAAAACTCCATCAGCTCAGTCCAGTCATACGGCTTCTTTTGAGCAACGCGAAATTTTTCACCTCGCTTGAAGTTATAGATTATACCAATCCTTTCATCCGATCAAAACATGTTGACAGGGCCCACCATACTTCTCAAGGGGAATCGAGGAAAATTGATAAATAAATGTGGAAAAACGAGGAAGCTCTGAAAAGTTAAAGAAGACGCACTTACTAGAACATATTTTTCCACATATCTGGGAAATCTCGTTTCATTTAAAGCTGCAACCACAGTGAGGCGCACAATAATGTGATAAGCTGTTCTGTAATCCATAAGCCTTTTGGATGTAATCCGAACGTTTTTTAAGCAAAACAGGCTCTTTAAACTATAAAAATAGCATAAATACTGACAAGTTCTTCATCCACACTCTCAAAAGCATACGTTTCACTTGTGATACTATACACATTTCATTAGGCAGTAGCTAGGGAAGGGATGCCATTTTTCAGCGAAGTGCCCAAAATGGTTTAATCTGCCTGGACACTGCCCGAAGGAATGCCCCTAGACCTCGAGGGCGTGTGCCTCTGTCAGTAGGAGCGTGTCTGTCAGTAGGCGCGTGCCTGTCAGTAGGCGCGTGCCTGGCAGTAGGAGCGTGTCTGTCAGTAGGCGCGTGTCTGTCAGTAGGCGCGTGCCTGCCAGTAGGAGCGTGTCTGTCAGTAGGCGCGTGGGACACGCTGAAAGTGTTGTGCGCATGATGCTTCCCGCGGGCGGCAGAACCCGACCACATCTGCCACAGCGGCATCCCACGACAGTGCCCAGAGCTGTACCAAGCATAACTGACACAGGGGGTGGGACCTCACCTGCTGATTTGAAGATTGGTAAACGGTAGAAATAATCAAAATTCACACAGCCGAGTCGTACTGCAACCCGCAGTACCTTGTTTTAAACATGCACCGGCAGGCGTTTGCTGCAGTCAGGACACCCTTCCGTGACGTAACTTAGTACCGCATTGCGGAGAAGGCTAACTTTAACCCTATTTCCGGCGGGGGGCTAATATTGCCCCCTAAGGTTTTTCAGAATATCTCGAAACGGCTTGCGATAGAACTTTGAAACTTCCTGACTTTTCCTAAAACTAGTACAGGCAGGTTTTCTGAAATTTTCAATATTATATATTTACCAGGGGCGGAGCTATGGCTGGGTTTTTGGGGAGGTTCTATCCACAAACCAAGTATTATCGTATGCGATGGGTTCTTTGTAAAAGGAAGCCGTCTCTGCTGATCCTGATACCAGTTTATGGTTTTATTATATCATTTTTATGTGAGATGATAGTGCAATCACAATTGTCACTATTTGTATTCATCAGGGGCGGTTACAGCAGTTCAAAATTGGGGGAATGTTATCAAGAAGGACTAAACGTTAGTAAGTGAGAAGACTGCTTACAGCCGTGCCAGGGCGAATACAATTGGGTATATGAAAATTCAAAATAGTTATAACCAAATTCTAGATTACCAGAGGCGTGTCCAGTCACTACACATTTTCAAAATGCATATTCCCAGCCAGTATCACCGCCGCGACTCAATATCGTTGTATATTAAAAATGTGTTTCCAATCACCCCACCCGCCCCCCACGACGAGAGTCCTTGATCCGCCTATGTCACCCCTTTCCCAGAGCTGCCATGGGAGGGTAAAAATTATCAGAAATAAATTTCAACTAGTCGAGGGACTAATATACTCATGCATACCACTCGCATATTGTTGGGATGTATTTTACCCACTGTTTTACCTTACTGCATCCGCCCCTGATGAGTTTTTCCTTTTTTATTTATTTATGTGTCAAAGATGCCAGCGTATATCACGGCTTCTAATCCGCGTAACAAAAACTTTTAGGTTGTATATATTTCCCTATAGTCCTGGTCCTGGAACTGCCATTGAATTTCGAATTTTTGCGTAACTCGAGTATATGACAATTTTGGGTCAATTATTTGTAAATCTGAACTAGTTTTGTGAAAATCGTACAACAGAGACAAGGGTTATGGAAAATCTAAAAATACACAAAAATTGTATATTTTGCACGACTTTCTCCTTAAAATCAAATTTTGAAATTTTCTTTTTCAAAATAAAGTTTAGCGTCAGGGAATCTATAGCACTTTGAATTTTCAAAATCGGCCGGTTAGATTACGAGATCTTAGGGGGCCGATATTGCCCCCCCTGCCGGAAATGGGGTAGCCGCCTGCGGAAATGGGTTAACATTCTAGGGCAAATGTTTTTTTTCCATTTGGGGATAAAAGCATACGCCTTTGATGAAAGCTCATATTTTTCAGAATTTGATAAGCAATCGTATATTCCAGAATGTACCTCTCATCTCAATATATATGGTAGATTTTCCACAACACTCTTGTTTCCAAGAAATAAATTTAGCATTCTTTACTTCTGAATTGTTGAGGACATCCTTCCCACGTTCATCGTTTCCTCTTCTGGCAAAGAAGATGAACTATAGCATTGCTTGCTTCCGTTTTTTTTTAACTCGAGCTTCGAGCTAGCCGGCTGACGCGTAAACAACATAAACAACATAAACAACAGCTAGCCCTGTCTGAGGTTAAACAACATATTATAACCCCCAATGCTGATCAATTCCCCATCGAGGTAAATAAATGGAAGAACATGACTTTTGGAGCTGATAATTGACAGAACATACTTTGCAAATACCGGTGTTAAATTTATGGTCATGATATTGTCTCTTATCTCTGGTAATTGTATTTTTTAATATATCTGAAATTACCTTCTCACTCTGGCTATTCCCTGGCATGGAATCGGTGGCGGATCTAGCCGATGGGTTTGGGGGAGGGGGGCAAGCCAGAATCGAAAAAAATCGTCACCTTGAAACATTTTGTCACCATTAAATTAAATGGTCACCATTTAATTACCTGGTGTCATGGGGCTAAGCCCGAGTCGAAAAGCAAAAGAAAAAACGTTCGGGGTGAAAGATTTCGACACAAGATGCTTGTTTTCGCTCTCCGAAAGCCAAATTTTTACACTGAAGTGGATTAGTTAAGTCTAAGGATTTAAGTTTAAGCACTAAAACCTTGCTTATAAACTAAAACCGAGTCGGAGCAAGAAGAAGGTCGACACCTTTGCGGGGGACTACAGTTTTTCCCCGAGTTTTCCCTTTTGGGTAATGTCTTTTTCCCCTCCCCCTGGATCCGCCACTGTATGGAATAGGGTGAACGATTCACATCACCAAGAAGGACCTCACAGCTTTACTCTCACCTACCACATTCTATCCACATCTTACTGTCCACAAATGGATTTGATAACTTTGCTGCTTTTCTGTAACAAAAATCTGATGCCGATAAAAAATTACACTGGTCAGCAGAAAAAATGGATCCGGCTTTTGACCACCTGTTTCTGCGTATTTCGATATCGCTGAATTCAAATTTAGTGACCGTGTTTTGCCATTGGACCTGGTTTCTTCTCTAGAGTATACCTGGTGTATAGCGCCTACACTTTCCACATAGTCATAAGCCTAGCATTTTGTGGAAAAATCTAGATCAAGGATGTCGAGTATTCGGATTTTCTGCACCCAAACAATGCAGCATATCACAATACATGTAAATTTAATGGAACGGAAGATTACCTCGCATTCAAGTGCATTCGCATTGTCCATTGAACACGGCTTGCGCGCGGTCACACAAGCTCGCCGGTGTTGTAGACCGAGTGGTGACGTCACAACATTATATGATGATGATTTTATGTCAGGGTCATCTCCCTTGAAGGTCAAGTCAAATTAAAAGGTCACAGGTCAAGGTCATACTACCATTTTCAAGGTCATTGACCCTGGTACCTTCGGTCGGATGGTGTCGCGCAATATGAGGTGTATTGTGTTATGACGTCATACGCTAGGTCACTTAATCTCGATTTCAAGGTCGCAGGTCCAGCTCATAGGTCATAGGTCAAGATTAAACCTGATTTACCGCCTGACGGTTGCTATAGTGCTAGTTGCAGTATACGACATTTGCAATCACCTTCGTTAACGTTATGGGCAAAATGTAACATTTTGACGTCAAAGTTCAATGATGTTGGACGGCTTTGAACCAAAAGTTTCAGAGGACATGGCCTCAGAACTTTCTTTCATTACTTAAAATCACTTTCTCTCTATATCTGGCTTCTTATTGTATAATCACAGAATTTCTCAATGGCTACCCTGCAAAGACATAAATTGATCTATATGACCTCGTTTTGCCTTGAAGATATTGACCTAGGTCTCTGAAAATTGGGTGTAGGATAGATTACCCTCGCCCCCACAAACACCCAAATGGGCCTTTTCCTAGACCTATTAGCTTTTGTACTGTCAATGTCACTGATGGCAAGTAGGCCTACACAGAGACGAAACACAGGCATACTGGATCTCAAAATTCTGATCTGATATGACATTTCTGCTGCTATATTCGTGTTCAGCGCCAAAAATTTCCCTAGAAACAGTCCATTTTATGTTGGATCCATGACACAAATTCAATTTTGTTGACCAGTGTTATCAAAAAATTTTCTAAAAAAATAAATAAATACCCAATCCCTGCTTGTGATATACTTGCATTTAGCGGTAGATACACGAATGGTTGGGATTCAAGTCCCCCTCCTCGAAATGTCAGAATGCCCATGGATTTTTGCCATATTGTGATAATATGTCAAGAGAAATTACCTAAGGCCCTAGATGAGGGCCTTAGGTCATTTCTCATCTAGGGCCTTAGGTCATTTCCCTTGACATATCCAGCATGGTGCCCTATATGCAGCAAGCCCTCCGAGAACTCAACATAATGTGATAATGCCTGAAGCCGTTCTGGGGCAATGACGGGGGAGGTTCGAGCCTTCAAGCCCCCCCCAAATGAATTCCTGAATCCGCCACTGCTTGCAATCTTAACTTTACTTACTTATTCGTGACATGGAAAATCCAATAATCTTAGGAAGCCGTTCCTCCCCCAATTAATAGTCACTGAAACGTAGCTGAGGAATCGACGGGGTGATTGGGGTAGGTAAAATCCTGCCCACAATAAGGTCATCCTTTTCTTCCAATTTGAGCATAACAATTTTCAAAATAAGGCTTTTATAACCCTACTAAAAAGAACCTCAGCAAAATGACTTCCACCAGATCCACTTCATTCAGCATCCAAGCTCATGCTAGAATCCTTCTGTCATGCCCCAAATAATGAACAACCTGCCCCAAACCAGGTATTCCGCAAGTCTGCCCATGGTAGGTAATTTTTCTGGAGCCAATTCGAATAAGGTCAATGCTTAGTTTTATTCATGGAACGAAATCAGATTTCTTGCCTGCGAAGATTGCGGCTTTTTAAGACAAGCAAGGGTAGCTGCCAATACATGGCCTGCCCCTTGTCATCGTAGTCATCTTGCTACTATTGACCCCTTTCTGCTAAACTTTTTCATTTAGTAGTTGTGCTTTTCCTGTCTATGGTGGAAGCTAATACGGACGGAAATCACGTTGAATGTTTTTTATACAAATAAGCTCTAAAGGAAGCAGGCTGCTCGCTTGGACCACAACTGACGAAACTAGCGAGAGAAGAGTAAAAAGTCGATGGGCTGATCAGAAGCATTGGACAATTTCTGCACTGTTTTCCAGTTCACAGTTTGCAAAAAAACCTTGTGAAGTATGCCACACATTTTCTCCATTCCTTAGGCTAACAGCGCTGCACTCGAAGTGCACTACATGGAACACCTCCAGCCTTAAGCGTCACCACCGGCAAAGAAGTGGGGGGGGGGCAGCCAAACTTCAAACTGACGGTGACAAAAAACTTCCCACGTTGGGAACAAATACTGTTCGAATTTGGGCTCCTCGTTGCCTTCTGCAGCGGCTGGTTATAAGAATGTCCGATTTTCTCCCATTTTGACTGAGATCAGGATTTTTTGCCGGAAAGTGAGGGGGGCTGGCCTCCCGGTGGCGACGCCCCTGCCTCCAGCACAGACACAGGTGTGCTATCCCCTACGCAGACCATCACAGCGCCCGAGCTTGTACTTACCGACGCATCAGCATGCTTTGCAAAATATTCAATCAAACGTGGATCGAGTAGGCATGATCAGGCGAATCACTTGTCCCCCCCCATCAAAAGAAGTCGTGCGAATGATTCGCATTTCAGTAAAGAGCAGCATATCGAATTGTTCTTAGTCTGGTGTTGCTGAAAGCTTCATCCAGCCAGAGGAACATGGCGTGCTACTCTGGAGCATGAACAGAGTCTATCCAAACAATTTTGGCCACATATAGCTGAAAATTTGGCCGTGCGAGACTGAGTAGCGAAGCGGTTCTGAGCTCTCACTGAACTAGCCATGAGCCCCAGTTCAAGTCTTGGTGGGTGCCCTCAATAAGGTGTATCCTTACTTCAACAAGGTATCCCTATTTCAGCAGGCATATCCCATCAGCAATATATACCAGCAGAGTGATATTTACTGTTATAACTTCTAAGGTTGTTTCATTTTACTTTAGATTTACGATGCTCCAGGCAACACCAAGTACAAGAAAAATTCCTGTCTGTTCTGGACAATGAAATATGTTTTGACCGGCCCCCCATCGTGCATTTGGTGCGGGAGGGGTAAGTATTTCCACTTTACTATATCTGCGATTCGTTGAAGGTCTAGCTAACTGGTTTGAGAAAAAACTTACTTGTTTTCTCTCTATAAATTGAAGCTTGTTAACTATTTTTCTCATTCCACGACCGTCTATATGGGATAAATCCACACAACAAATTAGCAGCGTGAGTTAATGACTGGAATTGTGCTACTGGATCTCTCAACTCTAACTGGATCCACTCAACCACCTGTACCGTGCTCAAACACATCCCACTGTATACCAGGTCAATTGATCTCGACTTCTTGGATGAAATGAATACACCCGCCGTTGAATTGCTTATCAAGCTAAGAAAAATATTGATTTCATGTCCATAGGCGGCGGAACCCAAGGGCACCGGGGCACCGTGCCCCCTCCCCTTAAATTATCAATTCTAACACTTACCCTATGACATTGACTGGAAAGAAATATGTTGAAAAGTCACACGTCAAAAGTTACACGAGCGACGGTATAGACCAAAATGCTGGCTGGCCAAAATGTAGGGTGCAAGGGTTGACTTAGGGGAGGGGGGGGTTTAAGCCGGAACATTGGGCTAAAGCACAAATAGCTGTTGTTTTGATCGGGACTCAAAATTCATCGTTTTAGAGTGCTGCCTTTTCGCCCCACTCATCGCAGTGTTGGACGCCCGCTTAGGGGAGAGGGGGAGATCTGGGACGGGGAGAAGTAGGACAGAGCCGTTTTCTCCGCCAGCTGCCGGTTTTCTCGATTATTTTTGCTGGCCCCACTACTGTCGTACTGCTCGCACATCACCATAGTGATACTTCCCCTTTTCGTCTGGCGGTGGTCACGATACGCGAGTGTCAGCAAAAACTTGTTTTTCTGAGGGTATGTTAAGTTGTTTTGCGTGATTTTTAGAACTGTGATGTGGCTGTTGTCGCGCTTTTGTATTTCTGTATACTATGCAGACGTAATGCTCCGAAATATATAACATTGGGATTGACAAAATTCCGTGCAAGAAGACTTTGTTAAAAACGGCGACCTGGGGAGAAGTGGGACTCAGTGTCCCAGCTCTCCCCGCAATGTCATAATTCCCCAAATGTAGATTATATGTAATGCGATTGGTTCTAGTCTCTGGAAGAAGGCTATTATGTAGTCATTTACGAGCATAGGATTTGTAAAATTATCATATGTGTAAGGTATTATCTTAAATTATAGTTATTTAACCTCATCACACTCATAAAAATCATATCGGCCCCTACCATTTCACGCTGCAATTTGAAATCCAACTAGCACTTCATTTTTATTAATATAACAACATTTAATATTTTGTTATAACACCATGTGTCATGCGTTTGGATAGGTATTCTGAAGAGTGGATACATGCGGGACGTGCAATGGGCTGGGACAGGCTGAGCGTTGTGCCTGCACGGATGCCATCCCTGGTCAAATTTCGTACGTTTTTACCTGTATCGTGACTGAAGTGATGTCGAATGGTCAGATGAACTATGTTTCTCTGTGACCATATTACAAAGATGTGGAAATATGTCTCGTTCTCCTCCGGCTCTGTGGAATTTGACGTATATGTTCATATACCGTGAAGATGCAAAGCGTGTGTTGAATTTATGCTAACCCTCGCCCCACCGGGCCATCGATGGTCTCCTAAGAATTTTCAAAATAACAGAAGAAACGACGTGACGCAGCACCGCGGTTGAGATATCTTCCTCTAACCCATCATTTCCCACTATCCCTGAAGTTTTTTACCCTAGACCACACTAGGTCAGGTCACCAGACAAGGTCAACCAAGGCCACCTCACTTGAAAATTTGAGCTCAACTACAGGTACATTTCTAAGCCGATTGATTTGAAACTTTCTATACTTGATGACCCCTCCAGGATCTACAACAATTTATGTCCGGGTTTTTATTTGGATACCTGATGTCAGGTCACGAGGTGACCTCTCCCAAACAAAAACATGAGAAAAGCTGTCATAAAAATGATTGCGAATTCTCAGATTGCTCAGGAAAGCATTCTCGACGACCCTTTCACGGATTCAGGGAATATTTTTGTCCTTGACCTCACCAGGGTCAAACACAGTATTTTGACGATACATTTTGACCTAATCAGCTTGAGCGCTAAATTAAATGTCATTTTTATGTATCAGCTTTGACTTTCATTTGCTATACGGCTAGGCCACTTTATGACCTTTTGTGACATTAAGCCATGTTAGGTCAAGAGGTGCTCTTTGGATGTGAAACCTTTGGAGGGAGGTCATTTCGTTATTCATAGCGGAGAAAGCTCTGACATTTTTATATCAAATTTACTTGACCACATGTCAATAGCTCTAATGACATGAGAGCTATGCTCAGTTTCTTAGGCATTGCATATTTTAGTGGAAATAGCCTGTAACCCAACTTGATATCTGGAGATCAAACCATTGACCTGAGCATTAAGACATGCAAATTAAAACTATACTGAATTCTCACGAGGCTTATAATGCATTTTGCAGATTTGTGCTAACCCCATATTTTCAGTTAGAGGGGACATCGATGCCCCCACTGTGGAGCAGGTGGCCCTGGTACCCCGGTGGAGCGCGGGTTAATGCACTTTTATATTATATCACACATCGATCCATGTCCTAATTCTCCCCGTATGTCTCACTTCTCCCGCTGTGTCCCAGTTCTCCTGGGCCTGTCCCAACTCTCCACCTCATGTGTTTTTTATATTTCGTTACTTGGTCAAATACCTTTTGAGTATTGAAGCTGTGACATCTCATAATGAAAGACAATTGTCTGCTCTATCTAACGGTACCATTTTTAATATTATGGAATCAGTCACTGATTTTCTGCAAATTCCTAAAATCAACCTTCATTTTCGTCCCAGTTCTCCCCTCCCCTACTATGGCTGTCAGGCTCGCGCCAAACAAGACAAGTAGGGTTTAAAGGCAACACTGGACTCAATGTTCTAGAAAGATGGAGGCTGAGTCCAATAGAGAACAGCAGCTATTCGTCAAGTAGCTCAATCTTCCAGCTTACCTACAAAAAGTCAGCCCTGGCAATATGCATGTTGGCGGGCTTCTGTTGAGCGTGGGATTTTGTCAATGCCATTTCGTGTAAACGACACTTCATTTATTTGTGTGGCATTGATGTTTTCTAGCTGCTGAAGGAATAAGTATACCTCGACTGTTCTCCCAAAAAGGGAAGGTGGAGACTTAAAAGTCAGGGAAAGCCAATGATGGCGCCAACGGACAGAAGACGTACACGCTGTCAGCGCCATTTCACTCAGCCTTCATAACTCATCAGGAAATACAGGGCTCTGGTAGACGTCTCCCATTGCCCATTCCTCGAACAGCATCATTAGTTAGCTCCAACACGGCCATTCAAGGATCATTACACAGAATTGGGCCGGACCGACAGAACCATGGCAACAATCATCTAACTCATTTGGGACTGGTAGATCTCCAATTTTATTGGATCGCAGCAACGGGCACGGATGGGTGCAGTTGTATGAATTATCCCTTTTGATCTCTTGCGAAAATCTTTGAAGTGAAAGTTTCGAGTATTTCTGTGGTGTATGAGGCAGTCTCACCGTGTCACGCTCTAGTTGGTAGTGATGGACCGCTGACCCACTGTGAATGGTTGGTTGGTAGGGGCCCCAAGATGTCCTGTACTGTGGATTCAACCCAAAGCGCATGCGATGGTCTCTCGGCTCAGTCTAGGCGAGCGGTGCCAGTGAAAGGCTCCGTATATGCCAGCGCTGAAACATGAATATTTTCCTTCCATGTGACTGGTTGGGAATCTTTGTATTTCTTTTTTAATTGAGTAATCGCGGTAGGAAAAGCCTAGTGTAATACTTATCAAATATTACTAAGAGAAGCATTGACTACGCGTCTCTCTCGAGGTAAACGGGCTTTTCTCTGCAGTTCAGATGGGCGGGTCAGTAGTTCCTACCGGGCCCCCGTTTGTTGAGGCAAGTGTCCCGGGTTCGAGTTCCGGTGGGTCCCCTGAAGAATGCGTGGCCCAGTTCGGCCCGCCACACTGACGCTGGAGTCTCTGAACGACAGACGTAAAGCCGGAAGGTGGACCACAGCTAGGTGTCGCGGGAGTTTCTGACCTGAGTGCTAATGTCCGCGTTCCAGTGTGTTGGTTATCCCGGATACCTGATCAGCTTCATAATGCGACATTTACGTACTGGCCACGCAAGCGGACTAATCGACTCTTGCAGCCAGGTGTCCGTGCCGAAGTCATCTTTGGAGCTCTCCGACATATGAGCCGATAAGTCCCTTCCCGTGGTCGGTAGGTTAATGGAGCTTACTGCAGCTGCCCATTAGGGTGGCGCATATTTCATGAAGTTTTGAAATTTGTACGTGGGGGTGACTCTTTCCATTATTTTGATCATTCTGATTCCATTGACACCAAAATCAGCAAAATTAATTAATTTCTACGGGTGGCGCACTGAGCTCAAAGCTGTCAGTTTTGCCAAAAATGTGCCAAAAACAGACAAAATTATGTAAAAATATTTAACCACATATCAGAGTCTAATTCTGACCATTTCATGTTCAAGAGGGGCTATTCATCTTTCACTCTGTGCTAGTTTGACTTGCTTACATCGGTTTATTCACCTTGCAGGCCATTTTTGTGTAACTTTTTACGTTTTCATGAACTTGGGCCTCAACGCGCCATATATATACATAGGACAGACAACCATACAGCTCGTGTTTTTACCACTATTACTCTTCTTAAGGACTGCGCAACTGTTCTTATATACACTAGCAAATTCATGGAGGGGAGAATTGAGCTGTGCCCGCCCAAAACCCAGAATATCATCTTTTAACCCCACCAAAAAGGCATATTTTTTGGCAATTTTTCTTGAAAAACACTTCTCGCGATTTTCACTCGATACTAGAATCTAACCGATTTTCTTCACGACGTACCCTATTGTTACCCCTCCCGCCTTGAATGTTGATTTCCCCTCCCCAAAAGGTGTCTCCTAGGTCCACCAATTGTTATCTTTAATTGCTTCGAAAAACAATTAACTCAGCCTGGGCACGTCCAAGCAGGTTTGACTGGCTTGTACTTTATAAGGCTTCTGTAAGAAAGCACCCTCAGGAAGTTTTAGCTATCTGGCCAGATCCTTCTTTTCCTGCAGAATTCATTTTCTCATAGATGCCAAATAAAACAAGCGTGATTAAGCCCTTCCTTGACCAACCGAGGACAGAACATGGCTAGCGAGGGATCAAAATCCAAACAAGAGGGGGAAGAAAAAGCTCCTCCACTGAGCGTATTTTGGTGGGCCAATCAGCATCTTCTATTCGGGTACCAAACGGCCCATAAAACGTTAAGCACTGATATTCTGCTTCCACGCTGTACATACATCCGTCGGCATGCAAGAGCCGTTCGAAGGAACCGTGGAAAATGTCATGGTGTTCTGGAGCATGACGTACACTAAGACAATTTCTAACAGAAGTTGCTGCTGCAAGCCTTCACGGCTTTGGGAGGAGTTGCGCGGTTTACAAAGAGCAAGAGTCTCCACCAAATGACACCGTGAGACGCGAGAAGTTCCGAGAATCCTGGATAAACTTTGAGATATGGGAGCTCCTGATGGCATTGAAGAGATCAAGAAAAACAGGCTGCTCACACCCGCCAACAAAACGTACGATATAGTCTTCTACATACTACACATATTTTACAATGTGCCCTTCTACATTTGAGAAGGCTATGTCCTCTGTTTTTGTATCCGTTATCTCCGGCTATGTCCTCCACTCTTTTTACACCATGCAACTCCTCCCAAAGTGGCGAAAGCCTGACAAGCAGCCTCTGTTAGAAATTTTCCTAGTGCGCGCCATGCTCCAAAACACCATATTTTCCACGTGCCTTCGAAGGGCTCCTGCCTAAGTGTGCGCCATGCTCCAGAACACCATGACATTTTCCATGGCTCCTTCGAAGGGCTCTTGTCTGTCAACGGATTTATGCACAGCGTGGAAGAAGAATGTCAGTGCTTGACATTTTTGGTCAGTTTGGGGCCCCAATGAAGATGCTGGTTGACTCACCATATAACACTCAGGCAAGGAGCTTTTTCTTCCCCTCTTGTTTGGATTTTGAGCCCTCACTACCCATGTTCTGTCCTCGGTAAGTCCAGGAAGGGCTTATTCACGCTTGTTGTATGAAGCAAATGGATTCTGCAGGAAGAGAGGTATCTGCTCAGATAGCGAAAACTTTGTGCGTGTTGGGGTTTAGGGCGCTTCAGCGACTCGGCTCTGCCGCCTTTCTGAGGGTGCTTTCATACATGGGCGTTATGAGGCACAAGCCAGTCAAACCTGCCATGACGTGTCCAGAATGAGGTAATTATTTTTCGAAGCAATTAAGAATAACCATTGGTGGATCTAAGGGACACCTTTCGGGGAGGGGATATCAACAGTTGAGGGGGGGTAGAAATACAGAACATCCTAAAATAATTGGTTAAGTAATAGTATCGAGTGAAAGTGGCAAAAAGTGTTTTTTTAAAGAAAAATGGCCCAGAATATGCCTTTTTGGTGGGGCAAAAGATGATATTTGGGGTTTTGGGGGTCACTGCTTAATCCCCCTGAATCCGCTAGTGTATATAAGAACAGTTTCAAAGGCTTTAAAAAGAGTAATAGTGGTGAAAACTTGAGCTGTATGGTTGTCTGTCCTATATATAGGCGTATTGAGGCCCAGGTTCAGGAAAACGTAAAAGGTTACACAAAAATGACCTGCAAGGTGAACCAACCGATGTAAGCAGGTCAAACAAGCACAGAGTGAAATATAAATAGTTCCTCTTCAACATGAAATTAGGCCACAATATCGGGTTGAATATTTACATATAATTTTGTGTTTTTGGCACATTTTTGGCAAAATTGAAAACTTTGAGCTCAATGTGCGACCCCTAGAAATCATTTAATTTTGCTGATTTTGGTGTCAACCGACTCAGAATGAGCCAAATAATTGGAAAAGTCACCCCCTTCAAATTTCAAAACTTCACCTAATATGCGCCACCCTACTGCCCATGCATCCGAGTAAGTGCGGCTGGCCAAACAGAGGACTAGTCCCACAATACGAACCAAGAGAGTCCCAACTACCCACACCATTTAACATTAACAGGCGGTGTGTCGGTGAGCCCCAACAATTACATCATCTCTCTCCGGTTCCGTCTCTCACATAGACCTAAACCTACAATTGCACAAATGCCTAGCGCTCTAAATGGAACCCAGGAGTTTTAGAATGACTGAATAAATCTGGCTAGCTTTCTGAATGAGCCCGCTCAAGTAAAAATTACCTGGGAGGCAACAGCCGGTCCGAAATTTTTACCTAATCTGGCCGACAGCGCCACATCAACGTCACATTTATTCATACCAAATGCCTTCCGCGACACCCGGCGCCGGGGCGCTTTCCACTGGAGCTGAGCTTTTGCTTGACTGGGTCTTCAGTGCGTGGCTGGTGCCAACGGCTGCCCCGCCACAAATGATATTTTCCATGGCTTTGTGGCTGACTTTTATGTCAGTTTCCTTCATAAAAGCAGCACTGACATCCAGCGCGTGACGATCAACAACCATTTTCAACCGAGATTGTCTCTCAAAGATGTTTTCACCCAAAACACAAAGCAGAAGGTCAATTAAACGGAAAGTTGCCGGCGCTTGCATTTTTCTTGGAGGCGTGTTTAAGCCTCTGGCCTGGGCCTTTTGTTTAAGGCCGGCTTCAAAATGTTATCTTTAAGTCTGATGGAAAAGGATGATTTTGAAAAGTACCAGACCTCCCACGCCAGGACAATGGTCCGATACAGCATCCCGGTATAAAATCCCTCATGGCCGTTGCTGATCATTATCAGTTGGGTTTCAATTTCACGTGCGAGGCCGCCCGCAGAGTCCACGAGTCCATTAATCTTACAGTCTATAGGTTACGTTGAGTCCAGTCACAGTAACTTAGCGGCTCCGATGCTTGGAACGAAGCTATTCAAGAGCCACCCAGGGAATTTAGCGGCTCTCCGCAGCCCTACCGCTGTTCTTGAACTGTCTGAGCCGGCTGCGGTGATTTGATGCAACTTTGGTCGTTTGAATTATGCTTTGATGAAGACAGCATTCACCGTCTCCATAACGCGACGTGGGAATATTCTGTAGGCGGCCGCCCACAAACTTGCGTAGCCCACGGCATTGTGAAAAATACCCGATATCTCGCAGCCTGGCTGAATCTCTTGTTCACAGTGAAATGGGCTGAAACTGAGCGTTTTCCACCTAACCAGGGTGAAACATGTTAGACATTTTTTATGAATACATATAAATATTGAAGTTAAACACCATCGCAGTGGGTCTTTGATCCACCTTCGCCTGATGTGGAGCGGGGGGGCGGTAACAGTGGCAGATAGCCCATGGAAGCTGATTACGAAACTATCTCTGTCACTTTTTGGCTGAGATCAATATTCAGGAGATGACAGGTATGTGACGAACTATTTTTTCCGCTTTAGCTTCTAACTGGATCGAGTTCGATTAAAGTTTCAGGCATCATTATATTTCGGTTGCTGCGGCAAACTGAATAGTGTATGATATGGACAAATTAGTCAAACAGGTACAAATTACCTGCCACCCCCGTGGCGCAGCTGGCAAAGGCGTCACGCTTGGGTGTGGAAGGCCCCTGGATCAAGGCGGACCTATGGCAGCCTTTTCCGCGGCCGCCTCCTACCCAGGAGATAGCGGTACACTGGGGAGTGCGCGCCGCAGCAGTGGAATCAACGCCGTGCCAGCCGGCGTTCCTGTTTGTGGGTGCACGGGCCTGATCGGTCTTTAAAGTGATCCACCGGTCCGGTCTCTCGCCCGCAGCCCTCATGTGAGGGCTCGGCCTGTGCCGGGCGCTGCGGCTTGGAGAGACTGGAGCAGCCTATGGCCCGCCGAGTGCGGTGCCGCTGTCCCGTAAGGGTGCCGGCAAATGGAAACATGGTCTTAGAACGTATATGTACCCATAGAGTTATTTAGCTGTCACTTCCCATATTCTGCTTGCATATCCAATGGGGAGGTCATGACCCAAACCTGACCCTATGTCATGAATACAAAAACCCCGTTACCAAACCTGCGGTGCTCGGTGACTATATAATGTGATATGAACATCAAATGAATAGTTTTAGCCCCTGCTCTCACTAGTGCTTGAAACTGTACTTGTATGCACACCTGAAATTGTATGCTCCATCTGAACCCGACCTGGAAGTTAGGAAAACGACCCAGCATAAGGTATGCCACGTACTGTAGCAAAATGGTGGTCCCGTCACCGTTTACTGACTGCCTTGGACAATTCTGAAGACGAGGGAAAGAGGGGAGACGGTTTAAGCACCTGTGTTGCCCCACATTGACTTGAGCTGTAAGTGGGATAATCCTGTTGCTCATATATACTGAATAAATACAAATACAAATACCTATAGTGGAACACCTGATTTTAAACAAACTGCCTCGAGTCCATAATGACTTGTATTGACTATGCAGAGCTGGTTAACAGGTAATAAAGGACCAACACACTCTCCAACGGTTTACGGTCTTCCAGCTGCAGAATATGTGTAGAAAGACCACTTGTCTGCCCATAACGAACGTTATTGACGATAAATAAACACCACTCACATCAACTATTTGTGTATAGCCTTCTAGCTGCTTTATAATATTAACTTGCCTCAAAAATAGCACCTGTGCCAAACTTGACGATGGCTAGCCTGCAGACAGATCCCCCACAGACCAGCTGCTCTCGGAGCGCACCCCTCGAAACCGTCGGCAACTTACAAACCTGTCGGCTACCTTGAAACATTCATCCCCTATTGTGCTCTAACCCTCGCCCCACCGGGGGCCATCGATGGCCCCCTAAGGTTTTTCCGGGATAGCAGAAAAACGACAAGGCGCAGCACCGCGGTTGAGGGCTCTACCTCTCACTGCATCATTTTCCCATCATCCCTGAAATTTTTACCCCGGGTCACCCAAGGTCAGGTCACCAGACGAGGTCAACCAAGGTCACCTCACTTCACCTTTAGAGCTCTGTAAGAGCTACATTTCAAAGTCGATCGATTTGAAACTTCCTACACTTCATGACCCCTCCAGGGTCTACAAGGTGTATATCCGGGATTTTTCGATTTCGTGCCCTGAGGTCAGGTCACGAAGCGACCTCTCCCATTGGAAAAGCATGGGGAAAAGCTATTTCATGATATAAAAGCCACAAAAATGATTGCAAATACTCAGACTGCTCAGAACAGCATTTTTGGACACCCTTTCACGGATCCCAGGGGTCATATTTGCCCTTTGACTTTTCCAAGGTCATCCAAGGTCACCAGAGTTCAAAACCAGTATTTTGACAATAACTTTTGACCTAATTGAGCTAGAGCGGTGAAACAAACACCATCGTGTTTGTCTTGTCACTGGCTTTCATTTGATATACGGCAAGGTCACTTTGTGACCTTTCGTGACCTCAGGTCATATTAGGTCACGAGGTGACCTCTGGCGGTCAAACCACTGGCGGGAGGTCTTTATGTTCCACATAGCGGAAAAACTACTGGCAATTTGCTATCAAATGTACTTTACCAGGCCTCAATAGCTCTAATGACATAAGAGTTATGCCCAGTTTGCTTAATCATTGCATATTTGAGTGAAAATAGCCGATCTTGACCTAATTTGACCTCTGGAGGTCAAACCATTGACCCGAGCACTAAAACATGCGAAGTAATTTCTTACTGAATTCACGCGAGCTTTCTATTGCACTTTGCAGATTTGCGCTAACGCCCATATTTTCGGAGTTAGAGGGGGGCATCGATGGCCCCCGGTGGGGCGAAGGTGGCACCGGACCCCCGGTGGGGCGGGCTAATACTGAGATCGGAAAATAGGAGCGGACCAACGTATGTGCGTATGTACATACATACGTCTTGGCTCGCATACTGAAGACTGCAATTATTTGTACAGGCTTTGACCAGGTTCGATTTTAACCTAATCGACGCGCTCATCCATCATCAGAAAACAATGATTTAACACACGCACTACAGACGGGAGCCTCAGCTGGCCCCCTCCTTATGTCTTTACGAGGTGTTCTGGGAACCGCTCTTGACGAAAAACGCTACTCGGCCATATTTCCGAAAATTCAGCGACGCATGGATGGGTGAAAAATTGAAAATTGGTCTAATAATTTCTTATATCTATTAAAGGCTGCCAAAATCGAGCATATATTTCGAAATCACCACAATAGCGTGGTCGGCCCAGTTCACCCGCATTGGAACCCGGTGGTGAAGTCATAACGTCTTACAATCGGGATGATATGTCAAGGCCACCTCACATTAAGGTTAAGGTCAAGGTAAAAAATACAGGTCAAGATCATACTAGCATTTTCAAGGTCATTGGCCCCCGTGCTTCCGGTCAGATGGCATTAACCAGTATGTCGTATTCTATTCTCTGACATCATAGTAAGGTAACTCAATGTAAAATTAGAGGTCAAAGATCATTGTCAAGCTCATGGGTCAAGGTCGGTATTAATTTCCTGCCAAAAGGCTGCTATATTGCTGGTCATAGTGTACATTGTACGAAATATACCACATTGTAACGTCACAGGCCCATGACCAAGAGTGACCTTGACCCCAAAAAGTCCGGAATAGATTTCTTAAACAGCGCCCCGATGAGCCTCCGAGCAATCTTCGCCCTGGTAAGAGGGTGTTTGAAAACCCCCTCGAACTCGGCCCCTTGCGGAATAGCGAAAAAATGCGAACGCTGGTGGATAGCTCATAAAAATTCATGACGAAGCTATACCAGTCTTTTTTTGGCACAGGTCAATATTGAGGTCATGACAAGTCAAAGAGTTTGGCATTTTGAGTAAGCCTTTGGGCTCTAGAACCTGACAGACATGAGTTACAACCATTTTGTATGCACCATTTGCTTCCTCTTGTCACGTCAAATCGAATGATGTATAATATGACCATACTAGGTCTAAACACAAAAAATGTCCTGACCTCAGGTCAGGTCAAGGTCACTTTTGACCTAGCATAGTTGATATGCATAGCAATCGGCTCGCAATAGCATTCTAAACGCAATGATATCAAAACAAAAGCTTTATCATAATTTCATGCAAAGTTTTTGACCTAAGTCTGAAAACTGCTTAAATAGCCCTAGATGACCTCTCAGAGGTCTCAGGTAAAAAGTTGCAACATGAACCTAAAAAGGGGCCCACGATACTGCGATTTGGAGATTGTTAAGGTTTTCCCAACTTAATCTACACATATACAGCCCAATTTATGTTTTTCCCCATGTACTTCCAATGGAGAGGTCATGGTCTGCACTTAACCTTAGGCCATCAATATGAAAAATCCTGGAATACATTTTGTGGAACTCGGTGGGGCCATTATGCGTTATAAGTTTCAATCCGATAGATTCATCCATTTATTACTTATGCCACCTTAAACATTTTTGAAAGTAAGGTAACTTGACCTGCAATTATGACCTGATCTAAGATGACCCAACCTTAAAATTTTGGGGAGGTTGCAAAATCGATCAAGAATAAGGTGTGCCAAATACGGCGGCGCTTCGCACCGCCGTTTTTCGTGCCACCGGAAAACCCGAGGGGTGTTGAAACACCCCCACCGGGGCGAGGGTTAAAACCTTTCCTCTATGAACTTGGTCCCCTTTAAGCATATTCCTGAATTGTTCCCGCATAATTTCGACAGTTCTCAATAGGTCCTCAGCGAGGTCGAGATGTGAAATTTATGACATCGTTTGGCCTTGAAGATACTTACGTATGTCAATAAAAGTGGGCTATTATATATATTTCTATAGCGTCCAAAGATTCCCGAAGCGGATGTTTTCTACGGCTCTTGTTTTTGTAAGATTTCAGGGGAATCCTACCAGGCTGTCCTCTTATGTGTGCGTTTGTGCCAGACCCCTCTCCTGCGGGTTTTAAACTCAGTGTATTTCTTCGGTAATCTCGAAAAAAATGGGTGGAGAATGTTGCTATCTCATCCACGGTTAATAATTTAGGGGGAGGGGGGTAAAACGCATAGATATCTAAAGTTATTATATCACACCAAACCAAACCCATTGAAAGGGTTCTCGGGGCAGAGCTACACTTATTCAAAGACCACATCCATCCTTGTATCAGATACAGCGCCCACTGCTCACGAAACAGATTCTCAATCTACTCGGTCAGCCATTCCCCTCGGTGTAAAGGTGTCCTAGCAGACGGATTGCAGTTGACCACAGCAATGGATATAACTTGATTATAAGGCTTAAAAATACACAAATTAAGAAACTTGTAACAACACATTACTGTCATTACTAACAACATTACCCTTAACAAACTTCCATAAGTTTCAGCCACCATCTGTCAACCATCTTCTCCACTGCCAGCTGTCCAGAACAGCCCGCCTCCAACCTATACGTTTTTACACATTTTACCAAGCTGTTCCCAGCTCGGCTTTTGGAGACGGAGCCTAACTAAGGTCATCAAGGGGCTTATCACGGAGACCCCGACCCCACCAGCTCCGGCAGCTCTCGCAATGAAGGGTTAGATTAGAAGCCAAAGTTTAACATCCCACAAAACACAGGAACAGCCAACCCGCTCAGGTCACCCTCTCACCAGTCAGTTGCCAGCCGACCTACCCCGAGTAAATATTGACCACTCTCACGAGAACTGATCAGAAGTATGAGCACGCAGTGTCACTTCATATCTCTGAGCAGAGGGCCGGAGCCCAGCACACTACCAACTGAGCTACTGGGGCGGCTTAACCCGCGCCCCAGTGGGCCTCCGAGCCACCTTCGCCCTGGTGGGGGATGTTTGAACACCCCCTTGAACTCGGCCCCTATGCGGGATAGCGAAAAAATGCGAACGCTGGTGGAAAGCTCATAAAAATTTATGAAGAAACTAGACCAGTCACTTTTTGGCTCAGGTCAATATTGAGGTCATGACAGGTTAAAGAAAGTGGGATTTTGAGTATTTTGTTGGGCTCTAGCGCATGACAAAATTGAGTTAGAATCATTCTTTAGGCACCATTTGCTTCCTCTCGTCACAGAGAATCAAATGACGTATAATATGACCGTACTAGGTCAAAATACAAAAATGACCTGCCCTTAGGTCAGGTCAAGGTCACTTTTAAACCTAGAATAGTCAATATGCATATCAATCGACTCGCAACAGCAATCTGAACGCAATTATATCAAAATAAAATACAAGCTGTATCATCATTTCATGCAGTTATTGACCTGAGCCTGAAAACTGCTTAAATAGCCCCAGATGACCTCTTAGGGTCACAGATAAAAAATTGCAACATGAACCTGGAAAGTGGCGTAGAATACTACGTTTTGGAGAATATGAAGCTATTCTCAGCTGTGTCTACTCAAATACAGCCCTATTTCTGTTTTTCCATGTCTTTCCAATGGAGACGTCATGGTCCGTACTGGACCTTCAGTCATCGATATGAAAAATCCCGTAAAACAGGTTGTAGTACTCGGTGGGCCCATTATGTGGTATAAGTTTCAATCCATTATATTTACCTTTCTCTTACTTATGGCACCTTAAACATTTTTTGGAGGTGAGGTCACTTGACCTCCACTGGTGACCTAACTTGAAATGACCTAACCTTAAAAATATTATGGGAAGTTGCGAAATTGATCAAAGATAAGGTGTGCCAGGTACGGCGGCACTTCACGCCGCCGTTTTTTCGTGCCGCCGAAAAAACCCGAGGGGGTGTTCAAACACATCCCCTACCGGGGTGAGGGTTACCACGTGCAATGGAGAGGGGTCTGGCGTCAGCGCGCAATGGAGAGGCCTCTCATTTAGGACCCGTTCTAAAGTACCCCTAATATATCGGAAACCAAAAGGGTTAGGAAAACGCCCGTCGGCAGGCGTGTGGGGCCTATGGTGATCTACCTTATGGCAAAGTTTGATTGACCTAGGTTCAAGGTCAAACAAGGTCGTAAACGGAAAATATGGGCCGCGTTGGAGACCTATTGGGAAATGCCGTTGTTATGTGGAAAAAAGCCGGGAATACACCAAAAGTAGACTAGATTCATAGAGCGAAGGTCTCTCACAATGTTGTATGAAATTTTAAGGTCAAGGTCATTCAAAGTCAATGACCTATGAAGTAACAACATAACACATGCCCAATAATCTACAATATTAATGGCACTGTAGCAGTCTCTAGGCAGGAAATAATGGTTTGACCATGAAAAAAAACATTTTAACCTTGACCTTGAGCAGTCTTAACTATAAAGTCTTAGCATAACATACGCCATATTGAATAATGTCAATTTACTGGAATACTGGGGTCAATGAACTTGACATATGACATTTCCCCTGGGCCTTGACCTTGATGTGTTTAGGTTTGACATATAACCTGATTATATGACGCTATGACGTTACCACTCGGTCTACAGTGCAGGCGAACTGGTCTGACCGCACGATAGCAAAGTTCTCAAAATTTAAATCTGACTTTGAAAGTCTATAAGTCAAAATATTTTTCAACGATTTTCACAATTCCTTCATGAATCAAGACGCTCATGAATTCACCCAAATGTGGTCAAGTAGTGTTTTCCGGCGGAGAACGGTTCTCCGGCCACCTCGGAAAAATAGATGGCAGGGGGCTCTTTAGGGCCCCCTGCACTGTGCGTGTTAATATTACCATTGACAGCACCCATCCAGTCACGGCAGGCAGCCAGCCTCACCGTGTGGTTGCCGATGTTTCTGACGATGCAGGTGAGCGTGGCGTCCTTGCCGACCAGCGCGGTGACGTTGGCCGGGGTGGTGGGGTCGAACTCGGGCCGCGCCGGCTGGGCGTCGTGGAACGGCGGTATCAGTCGCCGATGGGCCTGTGTTCTCTCCTCGGCCGACAGGGAGCACGCAGCTGTGGGCAGAAACAGCGCCGGGGTCACTGCACCGGCCCAGATCAGATGGGACAGCCAGTACAGATGTCGAACTCTCCGTGAGTGCGTGATTAACGCACGCATTAACGAGGGGGCAGGTTCCCGCCCCCCTCGGTTTTTTTTAAATAGCGCAAAAACGGTAAAAAATGTACTTTGCATACCTTTTTCCTGATCATTTTTACAACTTCTTTGCAAAATGTTATGGTTAGGTCATCTCAGGTCAGGTCATCAGAACAGGTCAAGTGACCTGACCTAAAAAATGTTTAAGACAGCATAAGTCCGTACAGGGTGAACTTTTTCGAGTAAAGCTCATATCACATAAGGGGCCTACCGATTTCTCTAAAATATGTTCCGGTATTTTTGATATGGGTGACATAAGGTCAGATACGAGCCATGACTTCTCCATTGACAGTACCTACATGGAACAAACGGTTTTAAGTACATAACTTAGTAATGTATAATAATTGTTTGGGTTTAACGACGCACCAACTGCCAGGGTCATACGGCGTCGCCAACTCTCACCCTGTTGGAAGGGATTTTGGGGATCAGATCGACTTATTCAGAGGCTCCGCCGGGACTTGAACCCGGGACCGGTGGCTTAGAAGACAAGGGTGCTATCCACTAAGCCACCTCATCCCCTAACTTAGTAATGGATGGCGATAAACATTTATTTTAACGGTATTATATTTTCCTTGTATTTGCGGTTCTAATGATATGCAGTTGACCTAATTTGACCTTGATCTGACCTCAGGTCAGGTCAAATTCCCTATTTGACCTGAGTTTACCTAATAAGGTCATATCATATATCATTCGATTTGGTTTGCTGCGGGGACTCCAATGGTGTAAATTATTTTGCTCTATTTTTACTTGTTCACCAAAAACCTACTTTTACGTTTTATCCCTTTGACGGCATGTCTCGACCTCTATGGCCTTAGGTGTGACCTGACAAAAAATGGTTAAATATTTTCGAGAGAGAAGTGGATGGGCTACCTAACGCCGTTTACCGATATTCGCTATCTAGCATGGTTCTCGAGATCTTAGGGGGAGGGTGGCGGGTACCCCCAGTCAAAGCGAAGGTGGCTCAGACCCCCGTCAATGTGCGTGTTAAATATTTGCCCGAACCACATATATCCCACAGGGCTCCAGTGCACAGTTCAGACTGGATTAAGAAACTTTGAAACGGTACAGTATTATTGCATGTCAGGACCAAACACTCCTATTCAAATCTATGGAAGTTACGCATATGTTTTCATCACAATAGACCATTACTTATGCAGTACATACATATGTTCAGTACATATCATTCAAATCCAATCCTTCGCCTTTCGGAAATTGGCCTCCCATGAAAAATTCGATACTACCTGATTGTAAGAGGCGAAAAAACTAAGCCCTTGTCAATAAGTTGTTCAAGCCGGTATTATAAATCGTCAACCCTTAAACTTTGGTTAAATAAAGGCTCTATCTAAACCTATATCTAGGACTGGGCACTATATAAGGCCTTGGGCTGTATTATGTGTTTTTTTGTATACATACATTTCGAGTTTTGAGGGATGTGTTCCATCCCCTTTCACTGATGTCATAATAAACATGGTAATTTGGGACATTAAGTAAAATGTTTTCTCCTGGGAAAGCGCACATGTATAATATAAATATACTGTTGCTTGTTATTCCAGACTTTGACCTTCGCTAGAGGAATACATTTGGGAAAATTACAAGGAGTGCCAGGCAACATATATAATGTTCTCCACAGTGGCATGCTACAGTGGAATGCAGAAAGTTATATTGGCATGTAAAGTGAACACGAAATAGCCTGTTTATGCAAACATAAGGCAAGTCAACTTTAATTTGTCGAGTCCAAGTCAGGAGTGACTAGGCTTTGCCACGTCAGCTGGCGTGCAGCGTCCTCCCAGTTGCAGTTCCAGCGTCTTTCGTCTGGACTGCGGCCGGGCGGTGCTTCCTCCTGAGTCCTCGCTATAGCTGCCGTCTCCGGCGCCGCCGGGGCGCGTGCCAGTGTCACTGGCCGGGACCAGGTGCGCCGGATGGCCGGCCCCAGCACGCAGTCTGCGTGTATGGCGCGGCGCTGATGGATGACGCCGCCGGCAGTGAGGTAGGCACTAATGGAGTACGGCAGGCACCGGACATCGCACAACAGCCGCTGACAAAACCAATCGACTTTCTATTGACAGGAAATATCCCCCGCGGCAACACATGCAATACGATAACCAGCTTTCAAATATTGTCTGGTGGATAGCTCACGAAACATCAAACTTATGTCACTGCGGTGCAGTACAGTGATGCTGTGGGCGTAAAGCCGCATTAGCCGTAGAGTCACAACAGTTCCCTGCGAATGTTGCCGGAATATAGTTGACTGAAGGTCAGCCAACGGTCAAACGGCAGACTCCAGTTGCACAGTCGTGGTAATAACCTTCTGCTCAAGGAGGAAACTGCGGCCGCCCTTGCGTGACTGCCTGACACAATTTGTGCCGTGGCCTGCATACAGACATGGTAGGCGATGCCAGCATCGAGGCCTGGCCATAAAACCTCACCACCCACGGGGACGGCTGCATGGCCTGGGTGCCTGGTCTGCCAATTCAGAAAGTCACTCACTGTGTACCCGCACTGCCCACGCCCATCCAAGTATCTCCATTTCCCCACTAAACTGACGCGCAATGTTCAACGGCAGATCTGCGGTTGGACCGTCAGCGAACGTCGGCGTGGGCTTTAATCAGCGCGTCCGGGTCTTATGCCAGGTCGGTCCCGCCCTGGCGACACACTCATTTGCACTGAGCCGGCTCGTGATCAATGATTTACTCGACAGTATGCCTGAGGTGGGTCAAAGCTGCAAACTCGGCCCCGGGCACGCGCCGTCGACAAATAGAGCGCCAAGGGCTGCAGAACCACATCGCATTTTACACGAATGCTCGCGGTACATACCCGCCCATCGAAATGTCCATAATTACTGGCTGGCCTCCTGCTTGATTACAAGAGATCCTTGTTGACGGGGTCGTTGCAAGATAATCTTCAAATGACATGTCACTCAGCAATATCGGTCATGCTGTCGCATTGGCGTTAACACGCGCATTGACGGGGGCGGGTACTCGCCCCCTCGGGTTTTGTGGAGATAAAATAAAAACGGCAGCGTTACGCGCCGCCGTACTTGGCCCACCTCATCTTTCATCATTTTTACATCTTTTTCCAAAGTTTTAAGGTCAGGTCATCTCAGGTCAGGTCACTAGTATAGGTCAAGTGAACTGACATCAACAAAGCTTAAGATAGTATAAGTCGGAACAGGGTAGCCTTGTCCGATTGGAACTCATACCACAAAATGGGCCCACCGAGTTCTCTAAAATGTGTTCTGGTATTTTTCATGTCGATGACCTAAGGTCTGGTACGTGCCATGACCTCTCCATGGGAATTACATGGGAAAATGGTTTTAAATGAATAACTTGGTAACATATTGTGATTCAGCGTTTATTTTGGCTGCATTAGATTTTCCTCGTCTCTGCGGTTCTAATTATATGCATTTTTCTAATTTGACCTTGACCTGACCTGAGGTCAGGTCGAATCCCTGATTTGACCTAGCAAGGCAATATTATATATCCTTCGATTCAGCTTGCTCCGAGGATTCATGTGGTTTAAGTTGTTTTGCTCTAGCTTTACTTGTTCAGATGTAATGCCCAAAACCCTTCATTTACATGTTATCCCAATGATGGCATGTTTTGACCTCTGGTGACTTTAAATGTGACCTGAAAAAAATGGCAAAAATATTTTCGATGGAGAAGCAGATGAGCTACCCAACCCCGTTTAACGTTTTTTGCTACCTAGCGTGGTTTTTCGGGATCTTATCAAAGCGAAGGTGGCTCAGACCCCCGTCAATGCGCGTGTTAACACGCGCCAGGACAAGGGACCGCGGCACTTCTGCGTTGCGGAGGGCGGGTAGCCACCTCCTTCCCTGAGATAATACAAGCACACTAGGAAGCGAGCAACGGAAGTCGGCGTTAGACAGACCGTCGTTATCTCTACGTAAAATGTAGGGCTATATTTTTTGGCAAGACACTTTTGAGGTCATTATAGGCCAAATAATGTTTTTACAGAACGCAATGAAACCTAAAAGGTAATGCAGCCCCTTTGCACAATTTCAGATTGGACCAGAAATCTATCCAAGAAAATCATAGAGTTTTAAACCCTGAACCGAGCTATTTATTAAAATTATTCGTTTCACAAATCCCTTGTCATACTCTGCTCTTTATTGGCTTGATTATCTGCTCCACCATCCGAGGCTGCTCTTCGATACAGGCTAGAAGGCGACAGTCAGGGCTGGCCGGCTGCCGAATTCGCTGAAGTTAGGAGCCTCGCGAGATGGTTTTCTGCTCAATGAAGGGGAGTGGAGCCCGGCCCAAGGGTAACTTAGGGAAGAAGGAGAAAAATGTACATACAATTAAAAATTAGCTCAGGGTTGGGATTTTATAATGTTTGTCTCTCGTGAAAACACCCAGTGCGCAGCTTGACACTGGGTGCTGAGCCCGAGACATATTTACTGCCCGTACTACAACGACGTGTTTGTATATTTGGGGTGATGATGAGGTGAGAGCGACTGAAGATGAGAGCATGAATTAATATAACTCCCTCCGTTGCCCTCCTGGGCCAGCAAGCGAGGTGAAAACCTGTTGGTCACCAGCCCCCGGGAGCAACGAAGGGAATGATGATTTTCTCGTCTGGTTTGTCGATCCAAATGATGTCGATGTCAGAAAAAAGAAAAAGTCAGGTCTATACTCACCCTTTTAGACTCCCCCGGTTTCTATTCTGAAAACAAGATGATGAGGTGCGAGTGACTGAAGATGAGAGCATGAAGTGAGGCATGAATTGATATGTGTGTCAGGCGTGGGAGCACCACAATGTGACTCGACACTGGGTGCTGAACCACAGACATGTTTAATATACGTTGAAGCGTTACGCTTCCAGAGAGATGCAAAGACGCCAGGACCTCCCCGGTGCAACCCGCCCAACCGAAAACTGACAGACCCAAAGGGAGCCAAATCTGTTGGTGTTGGAACATCAGTTATCCCTAATGGATATCGGTATGGCAGAGATGATCCAAAGCTCCCCCATCCCCCAGGCTGCCGCAACAAAATCACAGCCAGGGAGGCCCCACACCCCCGCGAGAACATAAATGTCATCTGCACAATTTAGTGGGAACATGACTAAATCTAAGCATACGCTGACTGAATACGTGGTTGATATTTCTAAACATGTCCTACTCATTCCAGAACAGTATATATTTTAGAGAGCACTGAAGCCATACAATTTATTTTTGTACTCGTTGTTTATTTAGTATTGTTCTACTCATTCAAATGAACTATAAGCTTACTAAATTTAATATTTTACCGACTTTGACCGATGAAATGTTGTTTCAACATTTTCTTGATGATTAGTTTACTTCTTGGGATTTCCTCAACAGATTGGAATTTATCGGAAAATATACTATTCCACAACTTCGGGGCCAAACAGGGGGTCGTAAAAAGGCGGTAATTCCTATTTGAGAATGGTTGATTCCAGTAGGGGGGTTCTTCTTACCTCACGATATCCCGGTTCCCTGTGCCAAAACAAATTTTTGTATGGCTTCGGGAAGCTGACCAAAAAGGAATTTATGAACTATAATTAACATTTGCGTTTTCGCGAGTTCAGACACTTTGAGGATCAAGTACTTTTTGAAAACTGGTTCTGAGCTTCCAGGGAGGTATATTGTTTCAATAAGTCGAACGGCTTTTTTTGGAGGATGTTAATTTTGTAAAGTTGAGATGAGTAATTCACACCCCCGATGAGACAGCAATAGTTAAGGTAATGTTGGATTAATGCTTCGTAAAGGAGAAGTGCTATACGATCTGATATAAAGTATCGAATCCTACAAATAATGCCAATGTTTCGACTTATTATTTTAGAAATATGATTTATATGCCCAGAAAACTCGAACATCATCCTGAGATACTTAGTCTCCTTTTTTCTTCAATAGCATGCTGACCTATTTTTATGTTTAAGTGAGATTTTTTGGGATAAGGGGAGTAATGCTGCGTGAAGGTTTTTTCAAGGTTGAGAGACAAATAGTTTGCACAGAACCAGTCTGAAAGCTGCAAGAGAGTTTCATTGACGTTCGATTTAGGTATTTCTGGATCTTTGTGTGTGAAGAGCAGGGCCGTATCATCAGCATAGGAGAGATATAGTGCATTTTCACCGATAAGCGGAAGATAATTAACATATATAATGAACAGCAGGGGCTAAGTATAGACCACTGCGAGACTCCCATATCAACTTTTCCATAATCTGACGTTTTGTTTTCTACTTGAACACATTGTTTCCTATTGGATAGATATGAGGAGAGAATTTCTAAATCTTTACATTTTGTTCCATATTTTTTGCTTTTCCCAAAAGAATGTTATAATCCACGGTGTCAAATGCTTTGCTTAAATCCAAAAATACCTCCAATACAAGTTCTCCTTCCTCAAAGGCCTTAGTAACAAAGTCTTGGAGCAGAAGTATAGGCATAAATGTTGAACGATTTTTTTGGAATCCGAATTGGTTATTGTGTATGAGATGATTTATTTCAAGATGTTCCATAATTCGGCAGTGAAGAAGTTTTTCAAGAATTTTTGATATTGCTGGAAAAATACTAATGGGTCTATAGTTGGTAACAACATGCCGATCGTGAGCCTTAAAGATAGGCTTGATAACTGCTATTGTTAAAGCATCGGGAAATACTCATGTGGTAAGACATGCATTAAATACTTTCACTAGATGCTGTATTATACTTCTATATGTATTTTTTAGAATTTTGCTATTAATGCTATCACAACCAGCTCCCACATTTTCATATTTTCAATTAGTCTACTTACTTCTTCTTCATCTGTAAGCCTAAGTACCATTTCATTTTCACAATCATTGACTAGATCCAGGGGATTGGTGGGGGAAGGTGTGATTTTTCTTGTAGCTTTTTTCCAATAGTACTGAAAAAATTATTAAAGGCGTCAGCTTTCCCTTCACTATCCTACATTTTCACTCCGTTTGTGGTATGAATTGTTTCCGGGATATCATTACCATTACTTCGGCTATTTCTTAACTCATTTATGGTTTTCCAAGTTTGTTTCGAAACAGTCTTACATTTCTCAAATTCTGTCTCATAGTAGTGTTTCTTAGCTTTACGGATAATTCCAATCAGAAAATTTGTGTCTTTATTGTATTGTTGCTCATCAGCCTCACATTTTGATTTAAAACATTTAATGTGGAGTTGGTTTTTAACATTTATTGAGGGTAAAATCCCAGGTGAAATCCACGGTTTTCAATATAAAATAGTACCTAGGAAACAGTACCTAAGTGTTACCAACGGAGTTTGAAACCAAACATGGTGTGACCAAAAATTTTCAGCTTTGACATCAAAACATAATTATTTGACATACCCTCCAGGTCTTTCTCAGGGGTCGAGAAACCTACCATTTTGGCATTCTCAAAAGTGACAACCTATCGCGGGCAAAGTGACAAAAACTATCCGACATATTTCCTCCAGACAAATACTTGATCAAATCCCCAAAATTAGCTCCTATAGTTTGAGCTCGCAATGTTTTTCAACCAATAGAATGGTCCAGGAGTGTCCACTGGTATCTAACTAAGGCAAAAGTTGCCACAATTTGCAGCCTGGGCTGGTGAAAAATGTATGATTTGACAATTGCAATGGTGACACACTGAACAATTTTTGGCCCCTGGTCTTTCTCAATCTTAACACTCGCATTGCCGGGGGGTCTGAGCCACCTTCGCTTTGACGGGGGTGGGCAACGCCCCATAAAATCTCAAGAACCACGCTAGATATCGAAATACAGTAATAAGCCTTGGATAGCCCATCCAATTTTTCTATGGAAAAAATGCAACCATTTCTTTGTAAAGTCACATTTACGGCCATCGGAGGTCAAGGCATGCCACCATATTGCGCCAATCCTATATGCCATAATGTTCTGTCTTTATTTTGTATGTGAACCAATAAACTAACCAATAAACTAAAATAGAGACAACATTTAGAGGAAGGGTTTCAGTCATTACATCTTAACTTGTAAATCTAGAGCAAAACAATTTAACCCATCGGAATCCTCGCAGCAAGTAGAAACGAATGATACATAATATGACCTTGCTAGGTCGCATCATGTAAAATCTGGGATTTGACCTCAGCTGAGTTCAGGTCATTGTCAAGCTGAGCCAAAATGCGTACCATTAGAAGTGCAAGGATAAAGCAGAGCTAATGCCGTTAAAAATGTTCTAACGCCATCCATTGCTAAGTTATTCAGTTTAAACCATTTTCCCCGTGCATTTCCAATGGAGAGGCCATGACTTGTACCTGGCCTTAGAACATCGATATAAAAAACCGGACTATATTTGGTAGACTTTGGTGGGTCCATTATGTGATATGAGTTTTAATTGGATAAGGACACCCTTGTTCTGACTTTGCTATCTTAGTTTTTTTTTAGGTAAGGTATTAGCTGAAATGGTCACTTGACCTGTAATGGTGACCTGACCTGAAATGACATAACCTAAAAATTTTTGACAAAAGTTGTAAAAATGATTAGAGAAAGAAACGTCATGCCAAGTACGGCGGCGCTACGCGCCTCCGTTTTTATGCTATCCCAAAAAAACCCTAGAGGGCGGTACCACCCCCCGTCAATGCGTGTGTTAATGTTATAGTGTGATTTATCATGATAATGATGCATTTTCCTCACTGTTTTTCACTGCTTGAGTTACGCTTGTTGGAGAAAAACGACAAAGAGACAGGGCAAAACGTTCCTGGAACATCAGGCGACGAGATGATGGGGATTTTTTCAGGTTAAAACATATTCTGGATGATGTAGGCTGAATTAGCCTGCTCAAATGCCTCGAAGGGAGTTTGTTGGATGGTTCATTAACACGCGCATTGACGGGGGCCTGAGCCACCTTCGCTTTGACGAGGGGGCGGGTACCCGCCCCTCCCCTAAGATCTCGAGAACCACGGTAGGTAGCGAAAAACGGTAAACGGCGTTGGGTAGCTCATCCACTTCGCCATCGAAAATGTTTGTACCATTTTTTTGTCAGGTCACATTTAATATCACGAGAGGTCAGAACATGCCTTAATAGGGATAACATGTAAAATTAAGTTTTTTGGCCATTAGATCTGAACAAGTAAAGATAGAGCATTGCTATATAGATAGATAGACTTGAACTATATGAATCCTCGCAGTAAGCCGAATCGAATAATACATAATTTGACCTTGCTAATTCAAATCAAGGATTTGACCTAACCTGAGGTCAGGTCAGGGTTAAATTATATAAAATGCATATCATTAGAACCACAAAGCTAAGGCGAGTCTAATGCAGCTAAAATTAACGCTCCATCACTATCCATTACTGAGTTATACAGTAAAAACCATTGGCCATGTATTTCCAATGGAGAGTTAGTTCATGCCTCGTACCCGACCTTAACTCATCGATATCAAAAATACCGGAGCATATTTTAGAGAACTCGGTGAGCCCAATGTGTGATATGTGTTTCAATCGGATAAGTTCAACCTGCTCCGACTTATGCTATCTTAAACTTTTTTTGAGGTCAGGTCACTTGACCTGTACTGGTGACCTGACCTGAGATGACTTAACCTTAAAATTTTCCCAAAAGTTTTTAAAAATGATGAGAAAAAAGGTATGCCAAGTATGGCGGCGCTACGCGCTGCGGTTTTTCTTCTATCTCCGAAAAAACCCGAGGGGGCAAGTACCCGCCCCCGTCAATGCGCGTGTTAATTTTTTGCAGGTGCAGGTAGGGTCAGTATAGGAGTAATAAAGAACTTGTGTTTCATGTTTGTATTGATACAATACTGAATTTTGAAGTTGTTCTTGATGAGTGGTACAATGAATAGTCAAGCAACCAGCATGTCAGTCGTACATTTTTGGTAACAGTATTGCACCTTAACACCCGCACTGGAGGGGGTCTGGCACTAACGCGCACTGGAGGGGAGCCTGGTAGACCCCCAAGATCTCAAAAACTAAGAGGCATAGAAAAACAAAATTTGAGAGGTGGATGGGTGTTATGATGATCTACAACATGAATAATTTTTATTGACCTAGGTCATTATCTTAAAGGTCAAACGAGGTCATAAAGGTCAAAACTTGGCCATGCTGGGGACCGACCGGTAAATGCCGTGATTTTGCGGAAAATGGCGGGAATAAGCTAAAGGCGGACCAGGGTCATATAGAGAAGGCCTCAAAGAGCCTTCCCTTTAATTTTGGGGTCAAGGTCATTCAGGGTCATTGACCTGTAAGGTCACAATATAGTATACTACTTATAATGTACACTTTGACTAACACTATAGCCACTGTTTGGCGGGAAATGAGGATTGACCTTTGTAAATGACCTTTGACCTTGCCCTTTGACCTTGACGTTGGTATGGGGGTACCTTATCGATGACGTCATAGCATAATGTACATCAGACCGGGCAACGTCATTTGACCGGGAGCACTGTGGTCAGTGACCTTGAAAGTGCAGATATGACCTTGACCTGTGACCTTTGACCTTGATCTTGACCTTCATGTGAGGTGACCTTGACATATAATCCCGGTTATATGGTGTTATGACTTCACCACTCCGTCTCCAATGCAAGCTAACTGGTCCGACCGCGCGATTACGTCGATCTCAAAATGTAGGTCTGACTTAAAAAGTCTAAAGTAAAAAATGTTCGACCGATTTTCAAAAAATCTTCAGCAATCGACGCGCTATTAAATTCTGTTTAATGTGGCAAAGTATCGTGTTTCGGCTACGAGCGGTTCCCCGGCCACCTCGGAAAAACAGGTGGGGTTCTCCGAGGCCCCCTCCAGCGCGCGTGTTAATACTAGGCATAGAAGCCCCCGTACTGTCGTGCAATGGCATGGTATTAACCAGTAGAAACGCAACAGCAGAAGCGCTCCTTCCCAGTATCAGACAGCGTGTAACATGCCGATGCATACAACTGTTAACCCAGCTGTATGTACAAATCACCTGGCACTACAAACCAAAGGCCCCCGATGATGCTCCATCTTTCGCTGAATTCAAATACTGCCGTTTTGCGCGTTTTCTAGCTCTCTTAGTTTTTGAGATCGTGGGGGTCTTTTTAGCCCCCCCCACCAGGGCGAAGGTGGCTCCTACCCGCCACCGGGGCAAGGGTTAATAGGAAAATACCAGGGATTTCTCCGCCATGTGGAACATAATGACCTCCCGCCAGTGTTTTCACTTCTCGAGGGCACGTCTTGACCTAATATGGCCTGAGGTCATTTGAGGTCGAAAATTGACCTTGCCGTATCTCAAATGAAAGCCAGTGACTAAACATACACGATGACGACTAATTCAGCGTTCAAGATTGTTTAGGTCAAAATTTATCGTCAAAATAATGTTTTTGTCCCCTGGTGACCTGTGGTGTCCTCAAATAGGCCAAATATCACCCCTAGAATCCGTGAAAGGCTGGTCAAGTATGCTTTTCCGAGAAATATGAGCGTTTGAAATCATGTGTGGGACCTTTTGATCATAAGATTTTTACCATGCTTTTCCAAACGGAGACGTCACCTCGTGACCTAAGCTCAGATCACTCAATCGAAAACCCCGGAAATACATTTTGTATACCCTGGAGTGGTCATTAAGTGTAGAAAGTTTCAAATCAATCGGACTAGACATGTAGCTATGGTAGAGCTCAAAAGTTGAAGAGAGGTGGCCTTGTTTGACCTCGCCTGGCAATCTGACCTAATGTGGCCCGAGGTAAAAAAATTCCAGGGATGGTGGGAAAATCGAGAAGACTCCTTCAACCGCGGCGCTGCGCCTCGTCGTTTTTTCTTTGCTTTTCTGAGAAAAAGCTTATGGGAGGTCATCGATGGCCCCGGTGGGGCAAAGGTTAACTAGCGCCCCACCGGTGGTCCGGCGCCACCTTCGCCCCACCAGGCCATCGATAGCCCCTAACTCCAAAAATATGGTAATTAGTGCAAATCTGCAAAGTGCATTAGAAAGCTCATGTGAATTCAGTAAGAATTTACTTCACATGTTTAAGCGCTCAGGTCAATGGTTGGACCTCCAGAGGCCAAGTTGTGTCACGATAGGCTATTCTCACTAAAATATGCAATGCTTAAGAAAACTGTGCATAACTTATGCCATTAGAGCTATTGAGATCTGGTAAAGTACACTTGATAGGAAAATTCCAGATATTTTTTCCGCTATGTGGAACGTTATGATATCAAGCTAGTGGCTTGACCTACAGAGGTCACCTCGTGACCTAATATAACCTGAGGTCACGAAAGGTCAGAAAGTGACCTTGCCGTATATCAAATGAAAACCAGTGATAAGGCATGCACGGTTATGTTTGATTTAGTGCTCTAGCTTAATTAAGTCAAAAGTTATTTTAAAAATACTGTTTTGGATCCCTAGTGACCTTGGATAGCCTCGGAGAGGTCAAAGGGAAAATATAACCCCTGGAATCTGTGAAAAGGTGTCCAAGAACGCTTTTCTGAGCAAGCTGAGCAATTGTAATCGTTTTTGTAACTCTTAGATCATAAGAAAGCTCTTCCCCATGCCTTTTCAATTAGTTAGGTCATCTCGTGACTTCCTGCCAAATCGAAACATCCTGATATACACGTTTAACCCTGAGTCTAGTTTGAAGTTTTAATCGATCGACTAGAAATTAGCATAGATGTTAAGTGAGGTGACATTGGTTGACCTCGCCTGGTGGCCTGACCTTGGGTGACCTAGAGGAAGAATTTAGGGATGGTGGAAAAATTGTGGGTTGAGAAATAGAGCTCTCAACCGCGATGCTGCGTCTCGTCATTTTTCTACTACCCCGAAAAATCTTAGGGGAGGGGCATCGATGACCCCGGTGAGGCGAGGGTTAAGTCGTTGGTGTGGTGTAGGATGCCACTATAGAACAGTGGAGCATGTATTCGTTGATCATTTCCTCTTCTTTAAGATTTTCATTCATCAGGACTTTGCCCTACCTTTTGGTTCGGGGTGCCCGCATCAATATTTGGGGGAGGGGTGCCCAGTGCATCTTTCGGAGTGCAGGGGCACCACCAAAAGTATAGAATTCCACATCTCAGTCCCTTTCCATTCTTGTGACATGCTCTTTTGGAGGTTTTAAATTGTCACACATTATTGTTGTACTGCAAGTTTGGGTCAGCACACTGTTATTGTGCTGAGGGATTGTTTTGCACAATATATTTGATTCATTGAGCACACAATTTTCGGCTTAGCTGAGTCATGAATTGTCTACCAAAAAGTGCTGCGCGCACGGTGCACAAATATCCGTGTTAGCACACGTAGTGACGAGGAGGGGCGGGTACCCACTCCCCTCGATTTTTTAACAAACAATGGGGGCTACACGTCGCCACACTTTGTATACCTTTTCCCTGATCATTTTTACAACTTCAGCTAAACTAGACGGTAGGTTTGGAGGGGTAGACCCAAGTCGGAAAGCATAAAAGAATGTCACCGAGTGCAATATGTGACCATAAGATGTTTGCCTTTGCTATCAAACTATCATCCACTCAAACACGATTTTAATTATCAAGAGTACCAAGGTCAAATGTTTTCACTGAAGTTAACTGGTTCTGTTGGAGCAACTGGTCAATTTGAAGCACCAAAAGTGTGCTTATAGACTAAAAAGGAGCCTGGGCAAAACGGAGGTTGACAGCTATGGGGGAGGCAAACGCATAATTTTTCCCCGAACCGTGTGGAGGGAATGCCATTTTTACCCTCTCTGGATCCACCACTGAGCTAGTCGCCATTTTTGTATATCTGTAAAAAAAGAGCCTAGCGGTGAGTGAGTGGACTGGTACCCGCTCCCGCAGGTACCAGTGCCTGTTGAGGAGGCAGCATGGTCAACGCTCGATGACAATGACAAATAACTTAATGGGAAAGCGCTGCTAACCGATCGTGGGATGAAGAGTGAGCGCGTTGAAACATTGCATGAAAATTTCAACAGAGTCCTGACAGGAAAAATAATGCCTTCTGAAGGGCAGCTTCTGATGCGGTATACAGGCATAAACCGGTTGGCAATACAACATAACTGAAAATGAATATATCTAGACAAGAAAATCAAATAAAATCCACTGCGTTTGTGTCTCCAACCGATCCAATTACAGGAGTCACTGAGGCTCAAACCGACCTCGACGGGTACATAAGGATATAAGCATATCCTTCAGTACCCGCCTGGAGAGACCCGTCAAGACAGTCTCTCTTGGTCTTGGCGTATATTTCGGTTAGCGTTACGTTCGCACCAGAGTGGACAGATGAGGCGTGTGCAGCTCTCACACTCCTGACAGCTCGCCTCCAGTTGTGTTGGCACACTGAAGCAAACAGTAATGAACATGTACCGCAAACGCTCTCTGGCGCGGTTGATCTCCTTTTCCGACTAAGGTGATTGGTGCTTACAGACAATACGGTTAGGGTGAAAATTACCTGTCACGGAAACCATGCTTCTGAGCTGCCGGTTTTCTAGTCAAACTAGGCGTTCAGGTTAATATCTCAGAGCAGACTTGAGAAAATTTCCAATTTCTCTGGAAATGCTGATCAGCATTTCCAGAGAATTGACCTTCGAGGGTCAAGTAGGAAATTCTGAGCACCCGCCCACAATAATCAGGTCCTGTCGCATTCTATACTGTGCCGCATCTATTGCGACTCCGACGTCCACCACTTCGTTGAAATCCTTACCGGAATCGGTCCCAAGCATTACATGTAATCTTCGGCTTCGCATGACCGATTCAGGGGCCTGGCGGCCGCCCCGGACCCGCCGTTCCCGTGGGGGGCGATTCTGCCCGATCTCAAGCGCCGCGGCTGCCGTGCCAAGCCGCCACTAACGCCCTCAAGCCACCCGTAAACGAGCTATCCCGATAGGCCAGTCCTGGCTGCCATTGCTGGCGGGCCGGGTCGCCGAGGAGCATCTGCCCAGCAGCGTATCTGCGGGGAGGTCAGGCTCGGCTGGTGTGAAATATGCAGGCCATAGCTGCCGCGCTCGACTGGTCACCGCCGCAGCCTGGAACGGAAGCGGGCAGGCGAGCGCTGGCAGAACATTAAATGTGGAGGATCCTGAGAAAGCAAAGTTTACCGAAGCAATCAGAGTCGTTTGGCAGCTGTCTTTCGTTATACTTACGGTGGTTTAAACGTTAAATGAGTTCGAAAAGTAGAGGAATTTTCTTCATGTAGAAATAACAACTGATTCTCTACTTCATTTGAAATTACGACAACACTCAGAAAATGGAACCCGGAATATGCATAAGCACGCAACAACATAGAAAACCGTGTTTGGGGAAAACGGCAAATTTATGAAAAGGTGATTCCTGAAATGTGTGCTGCAAACTATCTGAGGCCCCATAGCCGATGTTCCTGGCGGAATTGATATTACTTGAACCTTATGGGCTATTTGGAAACAAAATAGACTATTTGTATGTTGCACAGACCTTTGGTCACATTTTGACGCCCCCTGTGACGTCTAATTCACGTTGTAAATCCACAAGCACGTAACAGACCTGCACAAATATCAATCGTGTGTAGTGCAATCATAATAACACGGCATAACGACAGACAATGAAGCTAGTTTCAACATGTTCACCCACTTGTCAATGCTCTTTGAACCGAACATCGTAGGCGGATCCAGGATTGCCAATCGGGGAGGGGGCACCTTCCAGGGGGCGCCACATTTGATCTGCAAAATCTATCGGTTGAGCGCAAGATAATATAGGTGCGTGCCGTTTTTTGCATCCTGGATGAGGGAGGGTGGGAAGAAGAAATTTTAGGGGGGGCGCCGTCACCATTTCAGGGGGCGCCGAGGGTCAATGGGCGGGGGCACCTGCCCCACTTTGCCCCTCCCCTGTATCCGCGCGTGCCGAACATCTAATCACTGCTGTTGTATGATTAATTGAAAGTTTTTTTGAAAAATAACGCTGCTTAAATCTGTCACCAGTAATAAAGACAATGAGCCCCCAGTAGCCTTGATATTTTCGTTCTTATAGAAAAGGAGAAATCGTCTTTGTTCAATTACATGTCTTTTGACTGCCGTGCAGTTTTGTATTTTGTGAAATTTTATTATTTTATTTTTCCAAGGCAAAACGCAGTAAAATATGATAAAATGCTGCATGTAATTTTTAGACCTTTTTATATAATTTTGCCTGTCCATGAAAGCAATAAGAAACATATTCTAGATATTTTGTTTAAAGGGAAAATCACACTTCATTGTATATGAAATGAGTATCAGCCGCGTAAAGCATAGCAAAACTATGCATTATTTCTATTTAAGATTCTGTCCGAGCTCACCCTTTAAGAAGCAACGGTGCCGTAGGAGCGTGCTTCTTACACACGGGTACTAAGCCCCGCCCAGCTACGGGTCCTCCGGCTGGCGGCGGCGGTTTGGCGGCGAAGGACACTGGGCATGTGCGGGTTTGGGGCAGACGGGCCTCAAAGCACGCACTGTTTCACCTCAAACGGTGAGTTCTAGAACATCTGAAATATTGAAAATAGAGGTTTTTGGTGTAGTCTATCATATAGCCATCTCCGTTCCAACCCCATTGCAAGGTGCTACCCTCCCTTTACTTCTTGAACCTAGAGGTTTTTGGTATGGTCTATCATATGGTTACCTCAGGTCCAAACCCCTTTACAAAGGTGTCACCTGAGGTGGCTGCTCGTCGGCCGCAGCACGGTCACTGCAGACAAAGGTCACCTCCTCGAGTGGAGGTGTTGTGAACCGACATAATACACGCCGGCGTACAGCGTCCAATCCCGAGCGGTCCACGCCCCCTCTGAAGCACCAGGTGCTGGTTTAGCGAGGTCTTAAGCGCTCAGGCGCCGTGCCAGGGCCGTTAGCACGGACGCAGGACACATAAAGTGTGCTTGAACATGGCCAGCTTGCAGCGGCAGTAGTGCGGATTAGCCTGGCTCAGCTCCGGAGCTCACCAACCGACAGCATGCGGGAGCATGTGACTGTGCAGTGAGGGGGATTTTGATGCTTCAGCTATTCAGGTTATTGTCAGCCTGAGAAGTGTAACCATGAGGGTGAAGCTGAAACAGCTTTGGCATAGCCAGCCCAAGGTAGTCCTGGTTGAAGGCGGATTGATGAAACCGAACTTTCTGCAGGCATTGCAAAGACAGAAAGCTTTGAGCGAAGACATGAAAGGTTAGCTTGAGTGAAGAAGTAACGTTCAGAACATATATCTCAGATACCTCGTTATGATTTTGGGCAATATAACTAGTTGCTATCTACCATTTTGAGTTATGGCCTACAGGATCTACTTCCGCTTTGGAGTGGGTAACTAGATGAAGCCGGGATCTCGACAGTATTGGCACAGTGTATAGTGGATCGGGTATTCGGGAAAAGCCACAGACGGATCGAATTGACCAGAGAAGTCCGATTTTTGGATCGGGGTGTGGGTTTACAGTCTCATTGTTATCAATATAGCACTCATTTGAAGCATGGGCTAAGTTTGGACTAATTATCTTGGTGGTAAACAGATTGGTTCGTAGGGTAAGCTTCCGATACGGCCCGGATCGGATCTGAACCTTCTTGGTGGTGGATCATCCTTCATGGTGTCCACCAAAAAAGATTCCTCAAACATGTCGGCAATAAAGCCCAGAAACGCTTTTTTTACAAAAGGAGAATAATGTACATGCACATCTAGCCCATGTTTTGGTCGCTGTTTGTGACGTTCTAAAGAATAAGTGAGAACAGCAGGGGGCAGCACAATAACAAACAATCGAATTATACTTTTCACAAAACGATATAACTCTTAAAAGATGGGTCTTCTGTGTCTGTTGAAAGGCGTTTCAAGAAGTGGAAACCACTGGCCTAATCCAGTTAAGGATATTGATATTCAAGCTGGTTTTAAAAGCTCATAGCCATAATCAACATATTTATTTACAGGTAAAATACACCGAAGGCTTTAGTAAATATTTTTCGTGTACTTCTATCAGCTTTGAAAGTTTTTGATATCAACATAATTATGCCCTCTGGCAACACAATAATACAGTGCATTAGCGCTACAGAAACTACTCTGAGATCGCCATCGTGTATTTCTTCTAAACACCATTTATTACGTCAAAACTCTTAAAGTGGATCTTTCAAGCGTTGTAATGAGTATGAGGTAGCTGAAAGCTATGGGAGAAGAACGTATGGAATGAGGATAGGTGAGGACGAAAGAGTAGGGTACGTCCTATCCGTGGGGGCATGAAAAAGCCATCTATCTCCTATTTAAATTCTGAATCGATCTTAAAATGCAGTTCATAGTTCCCTCTGCCTTATCAATAAAATCTGAGTTTTCGTTCTGCGTAATTCAGAACAACTTTGTGACCTTCTTTACCCAACATCACAAAGATGTCGACAAGCATTCTGCTTTTCATGCTTGTTTAAGTTCAGCAGGCGTTTTAATTAACGTATCCCAAGAATCTTCCCAGTTTCACTTAATCTTAATTAGTCTACTAAAAACACGCTTATGTTGATAAGACGCAATAACCACAACCTTTAGAACCGAGGAATACCATGCCTGTGAAGGAGAAACAAGAGTAGAATATTAGATTCAGAATGTATACCTTAACTCATATAAAATATGATTCCAGAGTATATATAAAAAAACGATTAAACGAATAACGTTATATATATATATATATATATATATATATATATATATATATATATATATATATATATATATATAACGATATATATATATATAATCGTTCTTTTATACATTTTTGGTTAAAAGCGACGGCATATTTCAGCTTTATACTCATTTTCTATTGCTTCTCTCTTCTCCGCACCACTTTTCTTTTATCAGTTTCCAAAGAAAAAAGTAGGTTTCCTAGGTTCATTTACGACGTTTCGGAGATAAAGGCATCCACCATCATCAGGCATTAATTATATGTTTATACACAGGCTTTACAGATAACAACATCACTATTATTAAAAGGTAAAAGACAAGGACTAAAACCTATGTTTATACGGTCAATAATTAATAATTAAATTCATAAATAATTTAATAAGTAAAAATATTGCACGCTTGCCACGACAGAAAATTAATGATCGATCGTGCTGTTTCATATGGAAGACTTCTCGTATAGATAAACATAAAGATATTGCAATCTAAGGAACTCGTGGTCGTACAAGTATACCACCCCTTAACCCAAATGGACGCTGCTAAGGCTTATTATGCCTTATGATCCAGCTGGCTGTTCATGCTGGGATTTCAGTAATAATTAAGGCAGCCTCGAATTTGCAATGTTTTCTTTGCTAAATTCTGGTGTTGCTGTTGAGGTCCTGTCTGGTGAGTTGGCGTTGGTGTTTCTGTTTGGTATGTAGCAGTGGACCACCGGCTTGTAGGTGGCAAGTGAGTCTCGAGGAGCGTAGTTGTGCACTCTGCTCGTAGTTTCTATGACTTCTACTACAATGAACCGTGGTGGAGAGGCGCCTGTCATAGAGTGACAGTGTGCCTCGTAAGTTCATTTGCCGATTTATTGTTGGGTCCTGTTCTTATAAGGACAGCTTCGAGTACGGACAGTCTTTTCTTGTTGAAGCACCTGACTATGATGTTAGTATTATCTACCACCATAGCTCGGGTGAGGGTTTTTCCATGGGTAGAGACATGTTTATTAGGGGCGCCTGTTTGAAGGTACACCTACAATAGGAATAGGAATAAATGAAGGACCCAACAGTAAATCGGCAAATGAACATGCGAGGCACACTGTCCTCTTGACGGCGCTCTCCTCCACGGTTCATTGTGTTGAAGTGCATAGAACCGGTCAGTTGTGTGTTATTGTAAATACCGTTGTAAGAACTGAATTTAATGTGATGTGCAAATACTATTGTAAGTAATTAATGTTTAATGATGATGAGGCTATCTTTATACGAAGATACCTACACAGATACGAGCTGTAAAAATATGGAAATATATTCCGTCTTGAGCCTTGAAGATTTGCTCAACCGATTTAAATCGAATGTATTTGTATCTTATTATTGTTTGTTTACTCATATGTCTGAAGATGTCATATGTATTGAAACATTGCAAAATGTATGCAATATAGGCACAATCTTAAACAGCTTTAACGACCATGAGAAGGGAATAATTCGGAAGACTCAAAACCTTAACACAAAGAACACCAACGCACAATATGCCGTCATCTTTACCGAAACATACCGATATATATATATATATATATATATATATATATATATATATATATATATATATATATATATTCATTTAAGCATATTCCAATGAAGATTGTTGCGTTATTTGCTTTCACCAGTTTCTTTTGAAGTCTTAGTATTTTGTTGATCGTTAATTTAATATTGGACGGAATTGAGTTGATGAGCTCACCAAAGTTCATAAAGTCACAATAAATCGACGTTTTGAATCTATTAGTTGATTCATTATTCAAGATAACATGTACAAAAACTGTCGCCGGTCGATTGAGTTCCAAGATAAATACATCGCATTTGGAAAACATTGAGCACATTGCGAGGCGTGTGACTGGCAGAATTAACACTTACAGTACGAAGATTCATTTTGCTATTGTTACGTTAAACACTATCATTATTACATATACCAGTAAGCAATCATTTTGCACACATCATTCAATACAATTCCCTAACTAAATGCAACAGATACAAGTTTAGGAGTCAATTTGACATCATCAACAATACAACCTGCCTAATTCCCCCATAGTGTCATGGATGTGTGTGTGTTAATCTGTGCATTGATGGATGGTTTATGTCTGTGGATGTAAATTAGCTTCTTTAATGAAGAGTCTGTATGGATCGTTGTGAGTGTCAATGATGAATGTGTTTTCTGCTAGCATTTTGTGTGTGACTTGTGTGCTGTGTGTGTTGGCCATGTGATCCTTGGGTCCCCCTTCTTTGGCGTGTATGGTGAGGCGTCGTGAAAGGGTGGTGGTGGTGGCACCAATGTAGCAAGTATACCACAGATTCGCCTTTCCGAGGTCCAGATGGATCCCTGTACCAACAAAAGATGGGGTGGCCATGGGCTCACCGCTCGGACTACTCCTTGCAAACTTTTACATGGCCCACCTGGAAAACGTTGTGTTCTCAGATCCTGAGATATGCCCGTCAATGTTCTACCGATATGTTGATGACATATGCTTAGAAGTACGAAACCAACAACACCTCGAAACTATTATTAAGGCACTAGAACAAAACTCGTTACTTAAGTTTACCTACGAAAAAAACAGCCACAACTGCCTGCCTTTTTTGACATACTCATTGAGGCTACCCCAACTCATATGTTACAAGTGTCTATAGAAAACCAACTAACATCGGTCATACACTTAACGCTAAAAGTGAGTGCCCAGCTAGATACAAGAAAAACGCTTTGAGAGCCTTCATCCGACGGGCTATAAAAACCAGCTCCACTTATGAACTGCTACACCAGGAATTTTGGTAGACTTAAACAGCTGCTGGTTAACAATGGTTATACCAACACTGAGATTGATAAAGAAATTCGCAAACAACTTGATATGTATAAAGGAGAAAAAACATCCGAACAAAAAACAAATCATGATTTGTTCCATCGAAACTTCATGAACACAGAGCATAAAATTGATGAAAAGATCTTAAAGGACATCATAAAAAAGAACGTTAAGCCTAAGGACGACAAGGAAGTGAAAGTCCACATATACTACCAAAACAGCAAATCTAAACACTTCATTATGCAAAACAATCCAATCAAAACAAAGACACTGAACCGCACCAATGTAGTATACTAATTAGTATGCCCACACAAGGATTGCAGGCCTCGTAATACTTGCTACATTGGTGCCACCACCACCACCCTTTCACGACGCCTCACCATACACGCCAAAGAAGGGGGACCCAAGGATCACATGGCCAACACACACAACACACAAGTCACAAACAAAATGCTAGCAGAAAACACATTCACCATTGACACTCACAACAATCCATACAGACTCTTCATTAAAGAAGCACTCTACATCCACAGACATAAACCATCCATCAATGCACAGATTAGCACACACACACACACACACACACACACACACACACACACACACACACACACACACACACACACACACACACACACACACACACACACACACACACACACACACACACACACACACACACACACACACACACACACACACACACACACACACACACACACACACGCACGCACGCACGCACGCACGCAGCACGCACGACACCGCGCACACACACACACACACACACACACACACACACACACACACACACACACACACACACACACACACACACACACACACACACACACACACACACACACACACACACACACACACACACACACACACACACACACACACACACACACATCCATGGCACTATGGGGGAATTAGGCAGGTTGTATTGTTGATGATGTCAAATTGACTCCTAAACTTGTATCTGTTGCATTTAGTTAGGGAACTGTATTTAATGATGTGTGCAAAATGATTGCTAACTGATATATGTAATAATGATAGTGTTTAACGTAACAATAGCAAATGAATCTTCGTACTGTAAGTGTTAATTCTGCCAGTCACACGCCTCGTAATGTGCTCAATGTTTTCCAAATGCGATGTATTTATCTTGGAACTCAATCGACCGGCGACAGTTTTTGTACATGTTATCTTGAATAATGAATCAACTAATAGATTCGAAACGTCGATTTATTGTGACTTTATGAACTTTGGTGAGCTCATCAACTCAATTCCGTCCAATATTAAATTAACGATCAACAAAATACTAAGACTTTAAAAGAAACTGGTGAAAGCAAAGAACGCAACAATCTTCAATGGAATATGCTTAAATGAAAATATTTTGCCCAGATATACAGATATATATATATATATATATATATATTATATATATATATATATATATATATATATATATGTATGTATGTATATACGTGATAAAAGTATAAAAATGCAAATCAAACATACCGCAGACAAGGGATTGCTTCCAATGCATAGCAACGAAATAACACGCTTTCAGGACAGCACCTACCTCTATTCAGCATCAGTGCTGTCGGAAGGGTGCCTGACTACCAGAATCTAACCGGCAGTCTAATCAGAGCGTCTGAAAATTAGTCCAATTTAAGGACCTCCCGAGTGCTCCCGCACCAAATCCGACCGCTCTCGCCCAAAATTTGACCGCCCCGGCGCGAATTCCGGCCAACCCCGCGCTAAATCCGACCGCTCCCATGCAAAAGCCGACCACTCCCGTGCAAAATGCGACGGCTCCTGCGCTAAATCTGAACGCTGACCACAGAACGCATTAGGGGAGCAATAGTCGAAAATTATCCTGAGTAGTTTTCAAGAAACAGATACTGACCCTTTGATCATTGCGTTCCATTTCAATATTGCATAGCCAAATCTTTGATGACGAATACGCATTTCACCCCAAAAAATCACTGAGGGAGAAAGTGTATGAAAATAAAGGACAAATTCACAGATGTGATACAATTATGCATCCAATACGAACACGAAATACGGAACTGCTGTGAAATTGGACTGGTCATTCTTTGAAATCCGTCAGCAGACCACGTCGAAACAACGCTGCACCAGTTGACCCGTCGTCAGGTGCGTGGAATGATAAACTCCCGCGGGCCATGTTTTAAACAGCCTGCCGCCAGCTGACTCACGACCTAACGGCGTCACTATTAGAGCCAGCCTCGTGTTTTATTGCTTTATGCATGATGAAGCATCTGCAGTTGGAGCAGAAACATTCCTTCCTGAATGCAATCCAGCGCGCCGACGGCTGCAAATGGCTTATTAGATACAGATACGCTGCCCCGTAAATAAAAGGCATAACTTGTACTTTAGAATTTGTTTTTTCACTGGAAGAACACATCAAAAATAAAATAGCAATATTAAAAAAACGATCTCACGGCTCAACGAGCGTCACCCATGTTTCCACCCACATTTCTCTCACAAATGGCGGCGAAACTCCGGAGCGCCAAACCACAAAATTGGGCGAGAACAGACGACTGGAGACTAACTGATTTTCAAAATAAGGATGATATTATACCGTATAACACCTTGCACGACGTGTTTTTAATCCTTGCTCCCACCGGAGGTGGGCCATCGATGGCCCCCTAAGGTTTTTTTCAATATAGCAGAAAAACAACGAGGCGCAGCGCCGCGGTTGAGGGCTCTGTCTCTTACCCCATCATTTTCCCATCATCCCTAAAAAATTTTTCCCTGGCTCACCCAAGGTCAGGTCACCAGATGAGGTCAACCAAGGTCACCTCACTTCAACTTCTGAGCTCTATAAGAGCTACATTTCTTAGTCGATCAATTTGAAACTTCCTACACTTGATGATCCCTTTAGGTTCTACACGATGTATATCTTTATATCTTGGATTTTTTAATTTTGTGACCTGATGTCAGGTCACGAGGTGACCTATCCGATTAAAAAAGCATGGGGAAAAGCTGTCTTATGATCTGAAAGTCACAAAAACTATTGCAAATGCTCGGCTTGCTCAGAAAAGCGTTCATGGACACCCTTTTATGGATCCCAGGGCCATATTTCCCATTGACCTATTCAAGGTCACCCGAGGTCACCAAGGATGAAAAACAGTATTTTGGCAATACCTTTTGACCTAATTAAGCTAGAGCGCCCGAATCAAACACTATTGTGTATGTCTCATCACTGGCTTTCATTTGATATACAGCAGGATCACTTTTTGACCTTTCGTGACCTCTGGTCATATCAGGTCACGATGTGACCTCTGGAGGTCAAATCACTGGAGGGACGTCATAACATTTGACATGGCGGAAAAAGGTCTGGCACTTCCCTATCAAATGTACTTTAACAGATTTCAATAGCTCTAATTGCATAAGAGTTATGTTCAGTTTGCTTAGGCATTTCATATTTGAGTGAAAATAGCCTATCGTGACCTAACTTGACCGCTGGAGGTCTAACCATTGACCTGAGCGCTTAAACATGCCAAGTAGTTTCTTACTGAATTCACGCGAGCTTTCTTATGCATCTGGCAGATTTTTGCTAACCCCAATATTTTCGGAGTTAGAGAAGGGGGAATCGATGCCCCCGTGGGGCGAAGGTGGCGCCGGACCCCCGGTGGGGCGTGGGTTAAGCCCGATTGTTAGGGTTTATTTGAGCCGACCCATTTGTTGGAGAACTCGTCCTTCGGTTTTTTGAGACTGCCAGGACAACAGCAGCACGTCGCCACACCTGGCTCAGCTTATGCCCCATTTTTCCCGCAACATTTTGAAAAATTTAGGGTGGGGTTATGCCAAATAAGGCCAACGGTCTAATCACAAGTCATCAGTACTTCAGTGTAAGGCCATAACCGGAGCTGGACTGTTTTCGGTGTGAATACCAACTGATGGTCGGAATGACCTCATGTCAGGGGCGTCACCACGGATTTGTTTCCATTAGGGAAGGATCGAACGGACTCTCCTATCCCTGGTCCTGAGGGGACCTCCTAGCTTTTGGGAGCCTCTATTTTGTAGGTCACTTAGGGCCTTCTTTATAAAAACAGAGCCTCCTATGCTGGTTGTTTAGGGGCCTCCTTTATGCGAAAATGCACCTCCACGTAGGTTATTTAGTGGGCTTCATGTATAATAAGCGGGCCTTCTGGTGGATAGGCCGTTTAGGAGACTTCCTTTATGAATAAAGACGCAACTTTTGTGGACCGTTTAGGGGACCTCTTTTTAAGTAAAGGGATGCCCTTGGCAGGCTATTCGGGGCCTCCTGAATAGGATACTTTGGAGGAATCCTTTATAAGCAGGGAGGCTAAGCTCTTTGATACTCAAGGGCTATTCCAGACACCATCAAAGGGGGCCTCCTGGGTCAGGTGGAGGGCCTCCAAAACATGCATGGGGGCCATGGTGGCGATGCCCCTGCGGTACGTGAATCCTATTGTTAAGCACGTGAAGGCGTCTGCATCAGCCAACAGCAGTACGACAAAGGTCAGCCCACCTCCTTCACGACCACTCCATCGGGCTTATCCGTGAACATAACTGGAGCATTGGCTTTGACACGCACCAGTCACCTGAAATGTATCACTGCTTCCCTGGTATACAGAGGTCCAAACAAAAAATTGCCCAAAGCAGACCAATTAATAGCCCAAGATTAAGGGAATGCTCTCCAGAGTAAGTTATGGCTTGTGGAGCACAAGCCTAAGCACAAGCCTGTATTTGCCAATTTATGTGATCAATAAATAACATTTATTAACGGGTTATTCTTCAAATGTAGTTTATGTGAGTTTCAGGCCATGCCCAATATTTCTCAGTGTCAATCTTTTTAATAAGATAATGTTCAGGGGTTAGAATGTTCAGTTGCTTTATTTTTCCACATACAAAATCAAATAACTTTGGATGTTGATTCCTACAAAAAAGAAAACAAATCTGAAATGTTTGGACAACTTCAGAGGTTATAGGCACACACTGAGAGAAAAATTGAGTCCTTCTGGCTAAACTGAGTCGGTGCTGAAAGCGAGTCTGGATTCTGGCGTCAAACTCGGTTGGAATCAGGCAGAATCAGGCTCATTGTATTCCCTTTGCAGACTCAATGTAATCTCTTGGACTGGATTGAGTCTAGCACGTAGTGTTTTCTGAAGCTCATAGAATGATCACCGTAAGCTCGGGAATCAAATGTCTGATGCCTGGTATCAAATGAGTCTTCGCTCGGTATAGAAAAACTCCACGGCATCAATGTATTCCATCAGCAAAATCGTCATGGAATCATTATATTCCAGCTCTCCACGAGACATGGTTTAGAAAAACATGCCCCTCCAATCAACACGACAACTGAATTCGATGCAAGCCTCAAAAGAAACCGCCTCTTTTGAGTCTGAATTTGGCATAAAATTAGTCTAGTAGCAAAACTGATGCTGGTATAATTGTAGTCTGTGTGGCATACTTTGAGTCGTGCCTAGAGTTTCATTGGGTCCACTAGATGTTCCTCGTTAGTCTTCGTGTTGTTTGTCTTAAATTGAAACTTTTGCTGTAAAGACGTTACTTATCGTGCTGTTGTGGCCTTGCTATTACATGGACTTTGTCTAATGATAATGAGGGTAATCCAATTTGTTTGCAGTGGTCTCCTTCAGCCTCAAGAAAAGATAACAATCATAACTTTGTATTGGGACACAAACATTAAACAACAATCACTTTCACCATTTTTCGGACACACATGAAATGCCTTTAATGAACAGTCCTCTCCCATATCGCCCAGGAGCGGTCCAGGCTTACACTTCAAGCACATGCCGCTGTCGTCAGAGATAGCAGCCCTCGTTTACTTTGGATATATAGATATTATTGTAGACATGTTTGCTTCAAAGTATCCCGTCATGGCTGAAAAAATATCATTCTGTGCACGATATTGTACAAGAATGAGACTTACCTCTGTCCAGCAATGGACGTGCGTTCAGAGGCTCCTGTGAAAATCCTTCCAATCTTTTTAAGCGCCCCTAATCTGTGCTCAAAGTGAGCTTAAAACGATCTTTAGAACACATGGGTGACTGTATCCAACAGTAACAGATGCTTCTCACTACTTCATCAATTTTGCATAGCAAGGGCTGTTCTGCGCGGCCAAACTTGGGGCTTCAGTCCATGTTGCCGTCATCTAGCTGACACACATGGACTCCTGGTTTTGGCCACCAGTACAATGAATGCCTGAACCTTCGCAGCCCCAGTATGCTTCTTCACTCTCGCTAGCTCTCAGCGGAGTCTGTCGGTCATCAGACTCAGCTTAAGCTTCTCCTCTTGATCCGTTATCACCGCTAGGTCTGTCGATGTGGCTTCTCCCGTAAACCATGTCAAATGCAGCGTGGCTCCTTCAGGCCCCTCAGCGTAAAACCTGAGTTGGATCGATGTAGAAGCACGTGTCAACGTAAAGTGAAAAGTGTCAGCTAATCCCCTCATATTTTGTTCGGATCACGACGCCAAAGCTTTGTGGCCAGCTCTGCGTGCAATGGCAGGAACACTGAAGATGGCGCGAGACGGCGAGTAAGTTTTTTCAATCGCGGGTCGAGCATGCGCACGCAATCTCCGGATACGCTTTGACGTGGGATCAAAATACACTGGGGTTTTGAATGATTCTGCAGCTAAAGCTCCCCTATTCCTGGTTATTTCTGGTGACAGAATATATTGATTCCAAGTATAAAATGAAACTTTGATGAGGATATTAATAGCTCTTTCAATTTCGTGGCTAGAATAGGTCGAGCACCTATGATAAAATGATGCTTTGTGGTGTAAAAAAGATCCCACTTGTAATACCATATTGGTATCATATTAACCATTCACGCCCAGCGGGTCATTTTTGTCCTCTGACTTTGACAGGCTGCAGAATCGGTACCAGCGAAGTAATCTTAATGTTTATGATATGGATTTGTGTTTCAGAGCGGGGACAAGCTGGAAAAATGCATTTGAAAATTCTCGGTTTTTATGGGACGATTTTGGTGGAAATTATTTTGGCGAGGTTTTGGTCAGCGTGAGATAGCTCTGCAAATTTTGTTTCTCGCATAACATATTGAAAGCTGAAAAGGGTTTGCATGATTGACATTAAGCCAATACCACTAGGAGTCAGATGGTGAAGAAGGGTAAGATTTTCTTGAACGGCTTTGCCATGAGACATCGTCAAATATGAAGCGGACAAAAATGACCCGCTGGGCGTTGCGGACATCTGCGGGCCGCTGAAAATGAGGGAAAGGATGTGTCCCGTCCTCCCGTCTGGTGCGTTAGGTGCACAATGTTACCTAGAGGGAAAGGAGGCATTGTGGGTCCTGCGAATGCAGGGTTGCTATATTTTTTACATTTTATATATATTTTTATATTTATATTATATATTTATATATATTTATATTTATATATTGTTTATATATTTTTCATCAAATCTGAAGATTTTTAGTGCAATGTCGATACGTTTGGAAACTTTGAAGTTCATGAAATGCTTCCTACCGTTTTCGGGGTCTGTCTTATTTTGGGAATGATTATCACATAAGTTTAACGGAAACATGCAAGATGGTTCCAGTATTTTGTAAAGGCGTTATTAAATACAACTTTCAGGGGTTTTGAAAACTTATCGAAATTTTAGCACTGACTAAAACCTAGCAGAGCCTTGTCTTTTCCCTTGATGGATTGTGTGTAGTGGATAGAGAGGATAGAGAATAGTAGCGGATTGAGGACTTCATTGGGTGGTGGGGGGGTTAGGGGTCTCGAGCATCCCCGCCATGGCCTCGGAACAGCCCTCAGTAATGCATTTAGGTACTATAGGCACACTGACCTTTTGGTAGAAGGGGGGCTTGAGCCTTCCTAGCCCCCTTGTGTCCACTAATGATTGAAAGTCAATGACCAGCTGACAAAAATGAGTTGGAAATTATCGCGGCCGCCGCGCTGGTTTGTTTTGACGAGATGGTGCATTGTCAAACGTCTGGAGCAGTATAAAATGGGTGAAGGCTTGGGAAGTTCTAGAACTTCTGTCTAAAACGCAACTAGCACTATTTTTGCTTGGTTCTAGTCAATTGAAACTACCATGAGTGAACATCCCGGGGTTAGGAGGAGGGGTAAACACCTGCCTGTATTTTTGTTCCCACAGACTTTGTCTAGCGCTTGTATTGCGGCCAGCGTTAAACCATCCAGAACCCCTCCTGGATCGAGAAGAAATCTCCAGCCATGGAGACATAAAAATATCGAAAACATACTTGTTGAATGCCACAGATCAAATGTTTTGCAGGAAAAGAAGCAAAATAAGTTGTTTTAAGTGCACAAGATAGCGGAGCGGATCAGGTGCTTATCATAATCATACCATCACAAAATATATTAGTCATGAGGATGAGAAAGATGATGAGCTGACCAGCGTTACAATGACCAGTGGCGTACCTGGAAATGTGGAGGTTCACATTTATGCAACTATGAAGGCGCTACTTGTTCCAAAGAAAATTTGGAAAGATGGAAATGGACCCGTTCGGAGATTTTGAGATTAATCAAGCTAATGTGCACCGCGTGGGGAGCTAACGGATTGAGTTTTCAAACTTTTCATCTGTATGCTGAATATTACGATTTCTCGTTGAAAGCGCAGTGAACATCAGTCACAAAGTCTGAGAGGTGGAGAAGGAAGGGGGTAGAGACAAATGAAACGGTTTTCCAAAACCTTTGATATTCACAAATATTCTTAAAATACTATGATGTTCATAATTTTAGTCTATCCCCCGCAAATCATCAGTCTAGGTTAACCACGTTTGTATACTATTTGCAAATATGTTGTTGGTGCTCTCTTTAATTAAATCTTAAGAGCATATAACTGTCTAAATATTTTACTATGGCCAATATACAAGAGGAAATAAAAACACTTCACAGAACTGCAGCAAAAGCGATGTGCATTGGGCCGCTGAGTGCGGTGACAGCGCCGCCCGGGGCCGGCCGCGCAGTGCCAGCCGATGTCCCAAACGCCCGCGGGTCATTTTTGTCCGGTGTCATATCTCAGAATCTAAAAGTGGTATCGATTTAAAACTTTCGGAATATCTTATTGGGCATATTCTAAGCATAGGAAAACATTTGTTTCGCCAATTTGAAAGCTGAAGTAGGTGCGGGCGTTAATGGGTTAAGCTTCTTCCCACCATGTTTAGAAGCCGAGAATCATTTTAAGCTGTCAAGGCCTACAAAAACACTTCCTGTGCTGGAATAATGCTGGGAAGAGGATCTAATGAGAGCAAGCATGCTCAAATGTTCCTTTAATGAGGTTCCATGGCATCATTTTATGCTCGAGCAGACCGCGATTCCGGATTAGATAGAGCACATAGGAATAAAAATTTATCTCAGTGCAGAAAGGTGTGACGGTCTCGAAAAGGTTTCTTCGACAACCCAATATCGCCAAAGGCTACTATTCAATTGCTGTCAAAATTTTGTAGACGTTTTCTGGCATGCTTATTCTGAATCTGTATTTAAAAGTAATAGGGTTAGACACATTGGCGGGCGCAGGGGAGTCATTCCGGCCATGCCCCCTCCCCCAAGCGCAGGAAGGAGGGTCCAACTATCTTTTGCACCCAAAGGCCCGATTAATTTTTGAAAAAGTGTTTACACTAGTTCTATCGAGCAATTAAATATTCGTTCCCCCAGGAGAGGCAGCCATGGGTTTGCCCCCCCCCCCTAAAAAAACTCGGGTCTGCGTCCGCCCCTGGGTAGACAGGAGCCTGACAGGGACCGGGCTAAGTGAGTAGCACTTGGAAAACACTAGATAACGTGAAATCGCGGGGCGTTAATTAAGTTGTAGTTTGTCGCCTCAGGGTCGTGTATTACGCCTACGGGGGCTCACATCCACTGGCTTCAGGGCGGTGAGCCAGCTATTTGAGAAGTGCTTACCTTTGACGTTGTATGCCACCTGGACTAAACGGTGAGAGTAATTGTATTGCGGTTCTTATGCCGACGAGAAATGTCTTGAGAGGGACGCAGTACTCAAGGGGATGCACCAAATATCCATTTCACAGTTGGGTCGCACTGTAAGAGCAGTGCTTGTTCTGCGATGTAGTGCTTCTGAAGCACCGCTTCTCGACTCAAGCACCACTCAGCGTTCCAAGCCGCGCTGCTCGAATAATGCATGTACCAAACTTCACCGAGCATGCCGCCAGATGACTTCTCGTTGCTCAGATGCTTTTACGCCACTAGAAGGAAATAAGCAACACTTCGAGATGTGATAAACGCTAAATAAGTGAAGAGGCAAGTAATAACAAATTTTACCCCGGTATGTCTTCTTTCTCAGTACCCGTTCCCTGCTGTGGGTCAGGAAATCGCACGCATTACTAGGAGGGCAGGAGGTTCGAGCACCACCCCCTTTATCTCGGTTTCTATGCAGGTTAAGGTAAAAACAAGAACTGCATTGGATGGGTCGTCAAACCTGAACCCGAAACTATATTTGTAGTTATTATAGTCCAACCAATCCTTAGATGCCTGGAGGTTAATGAAGCTAAATAACTTTTGACTGACTTTCTTACAAACTTTTGACATTAACTTTTGACTGAGTCCAGTTATACACCGAATTAACAGTTTTAGACAACCTTCTAGCCCTTGACACTAAGTGAGCTGACTAAAGCGGAACTACCGTGTGAAACCTATTTGAAGCGATTGTGGTCTGCCCGAGCGTTATACCAGCCAGAATGGCTGGAGGCGACAATACCAGCAGATATCAAAGTCTGACCTTACCAACATGGTGGAGAAAAATATTCAGCCAGGTTGCCGGTAATTGTTTCCCAATTGTATTATTACTGGTTTTCTTATATGCGAAGATTATGACTTGGAGAATATTAATTTGTTAATTTGTCTACTTTGGACGTTATGCTGTTGATTTTATGTCACGTTGACAATCTAATCATTAAGCATTTATATAGTTAGTCATTTATTGGGAATTTCTGGTGATGGTTATTTTTCCCTTGAGGTCAAATTGAAATATGAACTTTTTGAACCGTGGATCTGTTTGCCTCTGTAGTCTCGTCTGTTTCATGATGTTGAATGGCGCTAACACTAGCAAACAATTGCGTTCAGGGATCCTAAACGAATCTGCACGGGCCCGGGGAAGATGTCATGGTATCGAGCCGGAGAGCGCTGGGTTCAGGGCATACATTTCGGAACCTTTATTGATAGCATAATTGGATTTGCGGGCGGCCCCGTATATCATCATTGTTTTTGAGGCTGCTCCTTTACCTGCACATGTTGCCTGTCAGTTATTCTTCGGTCGATATCAGAAAACTAATTCTACTATAAATATCGCCTCGTTTATCAGTTACTGATACGGCCTGAGTAAAGCAAAGTTGTGTAATATGAATACAGCAAGAAATGCGTTGAGATTGAGGAAAATAAAATCAAAAGCTTTGGCAAGGTTTGGGACAGAGCAAACATATTTACTGTAATATGATTCACAGCTCTCTTAAAGAATAATCTAACTTTTTAGGGTGAACTTTGGTCATAACAAAGCATTCCTATGCTGTTTTAAGCCTAGCATTCAAGGTAAAGTTGTTCTAACGTGACAGCTTTCTGGTACTCACATATATCATTACGTAGAACTCGTCTCAGTAGTCCAGTTTCAGTCTCGGTGCAGTTAATGTTGCGTGAAACTTTGCCGCGTGGCTTAGCATTAAGCCTCTCCAATACCTGAGACATTGGTGTTGAATATTGGCGGAAGTCAGTCACGATATGCTTGACTAGCGTACGTAGACGTTTAATAATTTTGTAACCGTAATAATGGTTCACTAAAAACACTAATCGAAAAACTAATAAAAACTACTTTGAGAAAGGCACATGAGAGCAGTAGTAACACAACAATGTACTCTTGCTCAGCGAACCCATGACACTAAATATAGCTTAACTTTTCATTGCCCGACATAACATTGGGTTTACTGGCTGCACCAAATGGTACCTTACTGCATAATCAGTCTGAAATATATTCTGGTCTTTGAGTAATAATGGATAAGAGAAAGTGTTTCAAAGAAAAATGAGCCTCAGACTGAATCTCTCTTGCATATAGCGGTTGGAAACCCAAAGGAAGTAATAAAAATGCTGGTTTATGGGAACTAGAGAATTTGTTGTTTCAACCATCCTTACCTTCTAGTGTCTGCTGAAAAGAGCAATTCATGTTAATATTTATCGGCTAATCGGCTAATGCGGATGAAAAAGAGGTAAACTGTGCCGGATATTTTATCCGCGTCTGATCCCTGATAACTTTCCTTGCCAAAAAAGTCAATGTCTGTGGCGGGAAAACGTTAATAAAGTTAACCTGTTGGAAATAAATGACGAAAAAAATGATTCAAGAAAAATGTATATCACAATGGTGAGACGAAATAAAACCCCACAAGTGTTCAGTCATCCTTTCCGGTAATAATAGGTGTTTAAACAAGCAGCAGCCCGGTTGTGTCGCCCAGGCCCCATCAAAACTAGCTTACAACCATTTCTAATGACAGGTAGTCCTGCATGATGTCGTTGTTGGCAGGAAGTCCAGGCAGCAGCCGTTCATTGCACAATGGCGGAATTATTGGGGCTTAGTCAACAAACGCACCTGAAATGGATGTGTCCTAAATGCGGCTAAAGCACGCCCATCGTCGCGTCAAGTCATTGTCCTGCAGTTTACACAATACCGAGTAATGGTGGGCGGTAAACGTCCTTCAAGGAGAACAGGTGAGTGTATTATCATTTATTACATACTATTTAGGAAGATTAAAGTGCTGAAGTAATGTTTAAGGTGGCGAGTGAGAAATGGGTGAATTTATCGGATTGTTATTAGAATTATACCACATTGTGGGCCCACCTAGTACTATAAAAAGTATTTCGGGACGTGTCATATTGATGACCTGGGGCCAGGTACGGATCATGACCTCTCCATTGGAAATGCATGGGGAAGCAGGAATTGGGCTGTATCTGTGTAGATAAAGCTGTAAATACCTTCATATTCCTCAAATCGTAGTATCCTGGGCACCTTTCCAGGTTCATGTTGCAATTTTTACCTGTGACCTTTGAGAGGTCATCTGGGGCTAATTATACAGGTTTCAGTTTCAGACTTGGGCCAATAGCTTTCCTAAAATCAAATCCCACATAAAATCCTCAAATCCTCAGGAAACTATTATTCGAGTCGGTCGCTCACAGGGGGTCATTCCACCATAAATCGACCAAGGCATAAAACCCTACTATTTTTTATTTCCAATTGGTATACGGGGACTCACAAGGGCGTAGAATCCACCCATGGTACCCCCAAAAAAATATTTAAAAATTGGTTTGAGAGAAATGGCCTCCGGCAATTTCTGAAGGTCGTTATACAGGCATTGATTAGAATGCCTATAGCTCCAAAAAGTTTTCAAGTGATTTCTGAAAATTGTATCGTTTTAGGATGTAAATTCTACGGGAAACATTTTAGCTATCTTCAATTTCGAAATTTAAACCAAAAATGTTTGGTGACCTCATGACCTAGTTTTATAACGGTGACCTTGACCCGTAGTACAGTGAAATTCAAAAATTCTTTTGAAAGCGCTGACATATGGCAGTAGTCTTTCATATCAAATAAAGAAAAAATGGCTTTCGAAATGCATATACTACTTTTAGCTTCCTATATATAACGCTAGGTGTCACTGGAGCTATGCTATCGTAACTCATGTTCTAATTAACTTGCAACTGTAAAATAAAAAAACATTTGAAGAGTCAAAATCAAGCAGTCAATCTAGAGTTGAAGTATTTTAACACAAGCACAGGAATAGGGGTTACCCTCCCCTATTTTGAATTCACATTATTGTCCCCTTGGGAATGAACTTGGCTGTTGTAAATTTCATGTATGGTTGTTTGGATCATTGTACATCTTTTGAAAATAAATGTGTTCCCGTCACATTGAATCACCGAACTGTGATGTCATTTCCAGAAGCATTTAACCCGCGTCCCACAGGGAGTCCGGCGCCACCTTCACCCCTCTGGTGGGCCATCAATGCCCCCTAACTCCGAAAATATGGAGGTTAGCGCAAAGCTGCAAAAGGCATTAGAAAGCTCATGTTAATTCAGTAAGATTTTATTAACACGTTTAAGCACTCAGGTCTATGTTTTGACCTCCAGAGGTCAAGTTATGTCACGATAGGCTATTTCCAGTAAGACATGCAATCCTTAACAAACCTGAGCATAGCTCTCACGCCATTAGAGCTATTGAGATCTAGCAAAAATCATTTGATAGGAAAATACCAGGACTTTCTCCGCTATGTGGAACATAATGGACTACCGCCAGTGGTTTGACCTCCAGAGGGTACCTCGTGACTTAATATGACCTGAGGTCTCGAAAGGTAAGTAAGTGACCGTGTTGTATATAAAATGAAAACTAGTGTCGAGACATACACGATGACCTTTGATTCAGTGTTGTAGCTTAACTAGGTCAAAAGTGGTCATCAAAATGCTGTTTTTGACCTCTGGTGACCTCTGATGATCTCAGATAGGTCAAAGGGCAATATCGTCCCTGGGATCCATGAAAGGGTGTCCAAAAACGCTTGTCTGAGCAAATTGAGCATTTACGATTACTTTGTGACTTTTAGCTCATAAGATAGCTTTTCCCATGTTTTTTTCTATGGAAGAAGTTACCTGGTGACTTGACATCAGGTCACCAAATCGGAAAATCCCAAAGATAAATTTTGTAGACTCCGGAGTGGTCATGAAGTGTCGAAAGTTTAAATCGATCGGCTTAGAAATGTAGCTGTGGTAGAGCTCAAAAGTTAAAGTGAGGTGACCTTGGCTGACCTCGCCTGGTGACCTGACCTAGAGTGAGCCGGGGTAATAAATTTCAGCGGTGATGGGAAAATAATGGGGTAAGAGGTAGAACCCTCAACCGTGGTGCTGCCCCTCGTTGTTTGTTGTTCCCAAAAAACCTTTGGGGCCATCGATTTCATTATTCTAGGTGGGGCGAAGGTTAAGGAATATTTTTGGATTTTGAGGCTTTGTGTGGCGTTCCCCGGACGTAGCTTGAATTTAAAACATGTTATGCCTCAGTTCGGCTTTTATAGCGTTTGGTAAACCCTTGTGACATTTTCAAACGTGTTTAAACTTGACCAATGGTAATCTCGTTGTGAATTCTGCTCAGCATACTCATTATTTTAGCTCTTTTATAATGAAGAATTTTTAGGCACTAAAAACAAATCATTGGTGATTTTTAGTGGTGCATTGCCTTGCATGGGACTGGTTCAGAGCTCAAAAGTACTCCTTAGAAGTGGAAGTAACTAGTTCAGAGTCCACATCATTTAAATGGACTATTCACAAGCCATTCTGAATCATTTATGCCAATTTAGTGAGTTTCTAATCATCTGTCACTGCTTACACCCCCTTCAAGGTCGAATTAGTTCAAAGGTTGAAAAGGTTAAGTCAGTTGTGGAAGAACAACGTCTTGTTTAGTGTCATTTTCATGCAAATTGACAATTCATAAGACATTTTGCATCAGTTACGCCAAGTGCCTGCTTCATCATTTGCTATTGCTTACAAGGTCAAATGATGTCAAATTTCGAAAAAGGCAAGTCCATTTAACATGCAAACCAACTAGTTTAGTGTCCATATCATTTTAATTGACTATACATAAACCATTCTGCATCATTTACTCCAAGTAAGTTTGCTTCTTCATTTGTCATTGCTTACCCCCTTTCAAGGTAAAAAAGGTCACAGGTCAAAAAGGTTAGGCCCGTATCGGACGCAAGTTAAATAATTTGGTGTTCATCTCATTTAGAAATACCGAATTGAAACGCGCATCTGCAGTCGTTATTCGACACAGAGTTACTTATCACTGAGGTGACGCAAGGTCCAATAAAGGTCATTGAATGTCAAAAAAGGTCATAAAAGGACTAACATGATAAAAATGAACCTCGAAGGCTGGAAGAAAATATTCTGGGACAGTTCATAAGCAAATGATGCAAAAGAACGATAAGAGTCAGGAGTATTCACGAAAAAACGGGTACAGGCGCCCAAATGACCCCAACATGCCTCCACTCTTGAGGTCATAACTCCGTGACCTTAAAGGGTAGGAAAAATTATTTGCAAGATTTCCGCAATGAATGCGTCAGAAGCTATACAACATTTCAAGACTCTAACTTAAGAAGCTTGTTTTCAATTCTTGAAAAACCTGAGTGGGTTGCAACACCCCCCTCTACGTGTAAGGGTTAAAACCCTCTATGGCGTTGACGGGAAAGAAATTGGTGAAAATTCCATGGCGCCCTCTTAAATTCGGACGTTCCGTCATCACTGTTATTAACCATACCGCGAGTTACGATGGTACAGCTCCATAGTGACACCTAGTGTCATGTTTCGGAAGCAAAAAGTAGTATATTTAGTGCGAAAGCCATATTTTTTATTAATTTACCTAAAAGAGTATTTCCAAAGGTAAAAATGCTTTTACACGAATTTATAAATTTCACTGTACTGCGGGTCAAGGTCACCGTTCAAAAACTAGGTCACGAGGTCATGACGTCAATTTTTCAGAAATATAAAAATCGAAGATAGCCAAATTGAAATATGTTAAATGGTGAACAAAAATGTAAAATATCGTCACAATCATTAAAAAATGGCAGAACTATAGGCTTTCAAAACAATGCCTACATGGTGACCCCGAAAAATGCCGGAGGCTATATCGGCCAGACCAAATTTTCAAATAATTTTTTGACGGCCTGGTTAGATTCTACACCTTTGAAACCCCCTTGAAACCAATTTCAGAGAGAATAAAAAATAGAAGGGTTTTATTTTACGAAATTTTTGGTCGATTTATGGTGGAATGACCCAGGGGGAAGACGTGTTTTCGATGCTGAAGAAATTAACGAAATGCATCCTGTTTTAACCTGAACTCGGAATCGATACTACGATGGTGTATTGTTACTTTTCTCGGCTATATCATGATTTAATTTTCATTCGCGTCAAACACTTGTGGGAGGAGACACAGCAAGATAAAATATGGAATATTTCCTCATTTTTGGTCGTCCATCATTATTTAGCAGCTTAATTTTTCGCTCGATTTTTCGCTGCGACTCACGTGATTTTTAGTGCCGCTTGGAAAAAGAAGTATCCGGATTAGAAACAGAAAATATTGTCTGCTGCCAAGGTTCGCTAACGATGAAGGCCTTGACCGGTTTATATAATTTCCAGACTAAACTTATAATACAAGATTCAAGATGCATACAACTTGAAGGCAAGGTTAATAGAGGAACACAGAAAAAGTGATGTATAACTTGAAGACAACATTTTAAAGGAAAACAGAAATACCCAAGGAGCACACATATTGGAACAACTGTAGTTTGAGAGCACCTACACGATTTGCATGTGGAGTGGCCTCTAAGAATATGCATAAACCGAACATTCAACATCATCATCTTTTAAGACCTGAGAAACGAAAACGAGGAATCACGAAGACAAAAGCGAAGAATGAAAAGAGAGACCAGTCGACAAATAACGAGAATAATTCATCATCACCGTCATCGTCACGCCTTGTTTGTTTGTTGTTTTCCATGTTTTTTTCACCGGATCCCTTCATCAAGTCCCACTACCTCACTCCATGGGTTGAGCGCGGCGCCTGTGGCGACTCTCCCTGTGCATAATTCTTGTCCTTCCCCATCAACCATCCTATCCTTATCCTTATCCTACAGTGTGTTTTGCTTAAGTTTGTCATTTACATGTCCCTCATCTTCATTACGACCGGCGTCAGAATAGCCACATGGATAGTGGAGATGCTGTGTATGTCAAATAAAAATAAAAATATTTCATTTTGATACCATTACGTTTTGATTGTTGTTGCGAGTCCATTGGTATGCATACTGATTATGCTAGGTTGGATAGTGACCTTGGCCTGACCTTAGGTCAGGCCATTTTCATTTTTTACCTATTATAGTCATATTATATATCATTCGATTTGCCGTAATGAGCGGAAGCGAAAGGTGCCTAAAATGATTCTAGCTCAACTCTGTCAGATACTTGAGACCAAAAGCTCTACTCAAAATGCCACCTTCTTTGACCTGTCATGACCTCAATATTGACCTGAGCCAAAAAAAGACCGATATAGTTTCTTCATGAATTTATATGAGCTATCCAACAGCTTTTTCGTTTTTTTTTTGCTATCCTGAAAAGGAGCTGACTTCGAAGGTGGGGTTGTTTGAGCACCCCCACCAGGGCGAAGGTGGCTCGGATACCCACCGGGGCGGGTGTTGAGGGACCTAAGCATGGACGCCATGGCGCTCCTGTGGCGCCAATAAGGATGGATGGTCGATCCGTGATGGTAGCCAACAGGTGCATGCCCCCGCCTGACACAGTGCACGCGCAAAACCGGAAATAAGACACCAAGGTGTTAAAAACGCGCGCTCGAATCATTAGTTGTTCGGGATGGCAATGCGAGACATTTCACCTTAAAGGGAGTGTCCCACTTTTATAATGGGTTTGGAACTGAGATAGCAGTTTTGTAGAGCGTGTTGAGAAACCACTATTGACATATTTAATTTCACCCAAAGCTCTCGATATAAAATTTGCGCCAGCTTTAAAGTTCAAAATAAAGGGGCTTATTCGCTTATTTCAAACCCTGAAGGAATACCTTCCATATGGTAGCAGTAACCTGATTGGTCGTAAGCCCTGAGCCTCACCCACTCGCTGAAAATACCATGCTATCGAGTGAACCAGCATGAAACTGCCTGTGGACCGAAAGCCTCGGGCAAGTTAGCGTCCAGTCAATGTGCTTTTGGGCCAAATTGCGCCCAATGGCTGCAACACACATCACATTGTTCCTCTCCCAGACTTTTCAAAACACGTTTCAATTGTTTTTGTCAAAATGGAACTCTAATATTGCTTATTTTCATCAGAAATGTGCATTATCGTTCGACCACTCAATAAACACGGCGGCCGCAAGGACATCTGACGTTCAGTTTTTACACCAGTACTTCTTGTACTGCACACAAATTGTGTCATGCGACAACTCTGTGAATGGGCTTTTTCAGCGAGTCTTTGGTCAAGACTTGGGATTTCACTGGTTGTTAAAACTGTCATTTTGATGACGTCACTTATTGTTAGAAAAGAGGAGATATTTCTGTTTTTAGCCTATGGAAGTGGGGAAAAAGTTGTTTTCTGATTTTCAGACCTCTCTTGTTCTTACATTGTTCTTTGTAGAATTTTGACAAAGTGGTCTATTCCCTTAAACGCGCGGCAGCCGTTAGGTCACATATCGCCCAATGCCGAACAGCTGTGAGTTTTCCTGACTTGAATCATGGCAATGAACGCAAAAAAATCAACGATCCTTTTTTGTATACATTATTTTGTATGGAAAACGACGGAATTATGCACTTTTTAATCAAGTCATTAGCCTTCTCCGATTGTCCATATAATTTTGCCAAATAAAAGTAGCTTTAATCAGTCTCTTGACAGACTATGAAACAGGGTATGACACACAGTGTCCGATGCATTTGTACACCAGTTAACATTACCATCAGTTATCCGTACGCCGTCGGGTTACGTGAGCCCGGGGAGTGTTTGGCATTTCATCCCATTCTCCGGTTATGAGCGGAGCCCTAGAACCTGGCCTGACAGGGGACATATGAGACTCCTGCAGTCGACGGACAGTGCTATTTGTTTAATACTCAGCTTCAGAGACAGTGATTTGTGACGAGCAAGTACCGTCCACTGGGGAACATCGTCCAAGCCGTTATTTCAAAATGCGAACGCCGACAACAGAGGCTGAGCGGAGTAGCAGTGTCCACCCTGTTAGTTTCAATGCGCACAAATAGGGACGAGATGCATCATTTGGACTGCGGCATGCCATCAGTCGCGAGGAGAGATGTTAGATTGGAAAAGCTGGTTCGATTGCTTTGCTTATTCCGAATTTGTTTACAATAATCTTTACTTATAAGTTTTTAAATTTTCCATTCAAATTTTCGAACCTCGTTTTGGAGATCAGGACGTTTTGGTGACACCAAGTTGGAACAATTTTTAAATCTATGTGATTATTGAAGGGTTCGTTATCCTAATTCTTGCACATTTTAACATATCCCTACAACAATTATATTTCTAAAGTAAAAAGGATCGGTTTAACGACACCTACCTGCACGGCACCAGCAACAGCATCAGAGATGTAACCCCGAAACAGTTGTAAAACATTTATTTTCATGATGTCGTGCCTGGGGTTCACGTCGTTTTCACTTTGCAACCAGCTATAGCTGGCAACTTAAGAGGGCCCTTAATACAACTCTGTATTCCCAATGCGGATCCATGGAAGACGTTCCTCCCCTACCTCATCCAAACCGTAACTCCCACTCCGGAAAACTCCATCGGTTTTCCTACGCAGGAAGGGAAAACCACAATGAGAGAAATTTATATTTTCCTATGTGGTTTATCTAATCCGGAATCACGGTCTGCTCGAGCATAAAATGATGTCATGAAACCTTATTCAAGGCACATTTGAGCATGCTTGATCACATTAGATCCTCTTCCCAGCATCATTCCAGCGCAGGAAGCGTTCATGTAGGCTTTGACAGTTTAAAATGATTATCGGCTTCTAAAACATAGTGGGAAGCAGACTTGTTGATGACTCAATTTTTTTTAGTCGACTCAACTCTGACTCACGGCTTAAAGACTGGCTCTGATTTTGACTCGACTCGCAGTGTTGAAAATGGTGAGCCGACTCAACTCAACTCAAATCCAGGAGTGAGTCGACTCAACTCCGACTCAAATAAACATTGAGTCTGAGTCGACTCCAACTCAGAATGGTGGACAAGTATGTACATAAAAAATTCACATTTCCTTTCATAGTACACACATTCCAGCACATTTAATCATGGGATTAACTATTTAATAACTGCATATTTCCTTCCATAAAATATCAATTGTAATGCATTACTTCATGACATTAATTATGTCTGCATACGAATGAAGATAGGTGCTAAATGTGAACATGTGAGTGAGATGAGGGGCCTGAGGGCTTTTCATTTTGAAGGTATGTCCTTCATGACTAGTCTGACTTAATTGTTCATGACTTAATTGAGGCAATAAGCGAGGTTACAAACACAAAGCACAGGACTCAATGTTTGAAAATTTGACATTTTGAGTGGCAATTCCTGCCCCAGTGCATTCTGAACAATCCTGTGACAAATTAAGCTTCAAAATAAATACTTTGCAAAGTCGACCCGACGACCCTCCTGTGCTGCACCACCTCAATCAAAAACAAAACAAGCAATGAACAATCGCGTCATGCTCCCGAAAACTGCAGATGGCGCACTACATATATTGCGCGAACCTAACCTCCAATGACACAAAAGATGACGATAAATAGCACTTCAAAAGCCATGTGACTTAAAAAAACTAAGAAAATAATCCTGCCCTCAGGCTACAATCAGGCTATAAAATAAAGAAAGCATATTATGGCGCACGATGATGGTTTCGTGACAGGCGTGGCGCAGCCCCCATTCAACAGCAAGCGCATGTGTACTGGATGTGACGTCACACCTTGTAGCTTATAACATAGGAAAATTTAATTATCAAAGGTCCAAATTTTTGCAGAAAGAGGCCCAGAATCGAAAATAAAATGATTGTTCATTGCATTTGGGATAAACTTGATTGCTGTGTATTCTCACAAATTCGTAAGCGGGAAGTACCAATAGCAGCAGTTTAACACATGGCCTAATGGCAAAGAAATTCCCCCACGCCCGTGTGACGTCACTTGGGCGTGGAGAAATCCCCTCTTGAACGTACCTTTAAACTAAAGGTATCTTGTGTGGTGCCAGGGTACGTCGTGTGGTGCAGCTGCAGTGGTTTGTGTTGTGCAGTGGGCGGGCGGTGGTAAATAGGTAAATAATCATCAACATAATTTAAAGAGTGGTGGTTTGTGAGAGATTTGATGCGGTGTAGGGAATGCCAGGGATAGGACTAAGTCTTACTTTCCGTATACAGAGGACAGTAGGTACAGTGCTGTCGTCAGTGTTGATATTATCTACCAAGTGATGTGCTCAAACCATGACCAATCAAGAAAGTACTTTGAAAAAGCAGCTAGGTAATTGAGCCTTTCATTTTCTGTTTCGACCCATTTCAAGGCTTATTTGTAAAACAAAATTTTTGGTATCCTCTATCTGGTGCTTATATTACTTAGTTTTTTGTTTTTTTCAGTCAACCAAAGCAAGAAAATAGAAAATAAAGATGTGGCTTCCTAAGAGTGAATTACTGCATGATTATCAGCTTAGGACTTTGTCTGGTGTGCACCCTCAAATTAAAAAAGTCTGAATGTGTGCCAAATCACATTTGTCTGTATGAGTTTGCATGCTATTGCTAAGATTAAATGGAAAATAACTAGAAATTTTGTGTGGTTTCGAAACTGTATATTTTACACAACTTATTGTTGTTAATGACTGATCCCAGGATGAGTGTAGTGGGGCTATAAAAATAATAAAGTACCTAATATTAGCAAATTGCAATATGAAGTCTTCAAAATTAGTCATGAAAATTTATTCAAGTGTCAGCCATGTGATCCATATTTTAAGAGTGTAATGTATATAGTGTTGATTCGACTCAACTCCTGACTCACAGCTCAGAGGCTGACTCCGATTCTGACTGGACTCAACTGGTCGAGCACTTGAGTCAACTCCAGACTCAATCCAAATCTGGAAGTGAGTCGACTCAACTCTGACTCAATGAAAATTTGAGCCGACTCGGAGTCGACTCCGACTCTGAGTCGCGACTCAACAAGTCTGGTGGGAAGAAGCTTAATATGATACCAATATGGTGCTGCAAGTGGGGTTTTTTATACCACAAAGCATCATTTTACAATAGGTGCTCGACCTATTCTAGCCGTGAAATCCAAAGAGCTATTAGTATCCTCTTCAAAATTTCATATTATACTAGGAATCAATATATTCTGTCACCAGAAATAACCAGGAATATGTGAGCTATAGCTGCAGAATCATTCGAATCCCCAGTATATTTTGATCCCACGTCAAATCGTATCCGGAGATGTTGCGTGCGCGTGCTCGACCCGCCATTGAGAAAACTTACTCACCGTTCCGCTTACTTACTTAGAAAACTTACTCACCATCTTCAGTGTTCCTGCCATTGCACTCAGAGCTGGCCACAAAGCTCTGGCGTCGTGATCCGAGCGAAATTTGAGAGTAATAACTGACCATTTTCACTTTATGTTGGCACGTGCTTCTACATCGATCCAATTCAGGTTTCGACCTGAGGGGCCTGAAGAAGTCACGCTGCCTTTGGCATGATGTACAAGAGACGCCATATCGACAAACCTAGCGGGGATAACGGATCAAGAGAAGAAGGTTAACCTTCGCCCCACCGAGGGGGGCATCGATGGCCCCCTAAAGTTTTTTTTCGGGAGAGCAGAAAAACGATGAAACGTAGGACCGCAGTTAAGAGCTCTATCTCTCACCCCATCATTTTCACACCATCCCTGAAATTTTTCACCCCAAGTCACTCAAGGTCAGGTCACCAGGCCAGGTCAACCAAGGTCACCTCACTTCATTTTTTGAGCTCTATAATAGTTACGTTTCTCAATCGATCGATCTAAAACTTCCTACACTTCATCGTCCCGCCAGGGTCTACAAGGTGAATATTTGGGATTTTTCGATTTCGTGACCTAGGGTCAGGTCACGAGGTGACCTCTCCCATTGAAAAAGCATGTGAAAAAGCTGTCTTATGATCTAAAAGCCACAAAAACGATTGAAAAAGCTCTGCTTGCTCAGAAAAGCGTTTTTGGACACCCTTTACGAATCCCAGGGGTCACATTTTCCATTTGACTTCTCCAAGGTCATCCAAGGTCACCAGGGGTCAAAAACAGTATTTTAGCAATAACTTTTAATCTAATTAAGCTAGAGCGCTGAATCAAACACCATCGTGTATGTCTCATCACTAGCTTTCATTCAATATACGGCAAGGTCACTTTCTGACCTTGGATGACCTCAGGTGGAACGGCGGGAGGTCATTAACGTCCACATGGAGAAGAAAGGGCTGACATTTTCCTGTCCAATGTAGTTTACCAGATCTCAATAGCTCTTATGGCATAAGAGTTATGCCCGGTTTTCTTAAGCATTGCATATTTGAGTGAAAATAGCCTATCGTGACCTAACTTGACCTCTGGAGGTCAAACTATTGACCTGAGCGCTTAAACATAAGAAATAATTTCTTACTGAATTAACGCGAGCTTTCTAATGCACTTTGCAGATTTGCGCTAACCCCCATATTTTCAGAGTTAGAGGGGGGCCATCGATGGCCCCCCGGTGGGGCGAAGGTGGCGCCGGAGCCCCGGTGGGGCGCGGGTTAAGCTGAGTCTAATGACTGACAGACTCCGCTGAGGCTAGCGAGAGTGAAGAAGCGTACTGGGGCTGCGACGGTTCAGGCATTCATTGTACTGGTGGCCAAAACCAGGAGTCCATGTGTGTGGCCAAAACCAGGAGTCCATGTGTGTTAGTTAGAGGACGGCAACATGCACTGAAGCCCCAAGTTTGGCCGCGCAGAACAGCCCTTGCTATGCAAAGTTGATGAAATAGTAAGAAGCATCTGTTACTGTTGGATACAGTCACCTAAGTGTCCTAAAGATTGTTTTCAGCTCACTTTGAGCGATAAAAGTAAAGGAACACACTGGCAAGTTGGATATTAAATATATTTGAAGGCAAGCACACGGACGCGTTTCATAAATTCTTCAGCGTGTGTTTTGAAACACACGCTGAAAACATACGCTGAAGAAGTAACGAAACGCGTCCGTGTGCTTGCCTTTGAATTTATTTAATATCCAACTTGTCAGTGTGTTCCTTTACTTTTATCGTTCTGTCAAATGGCTCTTCAACATCACTTTGAGCACAGATTAGAAGCCCTTAACAAAGATTGGAGGAGTTTTCACAGGAGCCTCTGAACGCACGTCCATTGCTGGACAGAGGTATGTCTCATTCTGTACAATACCTTGTACATAATGAGATTTTCTCAGCCATGACGGGATACTTTGAAGCAAACATGTCTACAATTATCTCTATACATCCAAAGTAAGCGAGGGCTTCTATCTCTGACGACAGCGGCATTTACTTGAATTGTAAGCCTGAACCGCTCCTGGGTGATATGGGAGAAGACTGTTCATTAACCCATTAACGCCCGCACCTACTTACAGCTTTCAAATTGGCGAAACAAATGTTTCCTATGTTTAGAATATGCCCAATAAGATGTTCCGAAAGTTTTAAATCGATACCACTTTTAGATTCTGAGATATGACACCGGACAAAAATGACCCGCTGGGCGTTTGGGACATCGGCTGGCACTGCGCGGCCGGCTCCCGAGCGGTGAGTCACCGCACTCAGCGGCCCGATGCGCATCGCTGTTACTGCAGTTTTGTGAAGTGTTTTTATTTCCTCTTGTATATTGGCCATAGTAAAATGTTTGGACAGTTTTATGCTCTTAGGTTTAATTAAAGGCAACACTAACTGCATATTTACAAAAGTATACAATAGTGGTTAACTTAGACTTATGATTTGCGGGGACAGACTAAAATTGTGAACATCATGGTACTTTAGAATATTTTTGAATATCAAGGTTTTGGGACAGCTTTTTTTGTCTCTCCCCTTTCCTCCGCCTCCCAGACTTTGTGACTGATGTTCCTGAGCTTTCAACGAGTAATCGTAATATTCAGCATACAGATGAGTTTTGAAACTCATCCGTTTCTTCCCCACTCGGTGTACTTTGTGTTATCTCCAACCTCCAAACGGGTCCTTTCCCCTTCACTTTTTTTGGGAGTAGCGCGCCCCATAGTTGCTCATGTGACCTCCCTTTCCGGCGCCACTGGTCTTGTAACACTGGTCGCTCTTTTTTCATGCTTGACTATATATTTTGTGATGGCATGTCTGATTGCCTGATCCGCTCCGTTCTTGCAACTTATTTTGTTTTGAAACAACTTATTTTGTTTCTTTTCCTGCAAAATTTGATCTGTGGCATTGCTAACACTTGCTTTCGATATATTTATGTCTCCTGGCTGGGATTTCTTCTCGTCCGGAGGGGTTCTGGATGGTTTAACGCTGGCACTGCGATCCAAGCCCTAGCAGTCTGTGGGGACCAAAATCCAGGCGGGTCTTGCCCTCCTCCTAACCCATGTTCCTCATGGTGTTTCCTTGACTAGAACCAAGCCGCAATAGTGCTGTGGGCTTTAGACGAGTTCTGACTCCCTGCTTTCCCTTTTATACTGTCCGGACGTTTGACCTGCACCATTTGTAAAAACCAGCGTGGCGGCCGCGATTTTCACTCTTTGTCGCTTGTCTTGGCTTTCATCGAGTGAACACAAGTGGGCTAGGAGGCTCAGCCCCCCACCGAAATCTCGCCTGACCGGTAAATGCATTCTGGGGCTGTTTCGAGGCCTGGGGGGAGGCTCGAGACCTTAATCCCCCCCACCCAATGAGTCCTCATCCGTCTGTCCCTTTTTTTCCCTCCATCCATCGGGGAAAGACAGGCTCTGCTAGATTAACAGTGAGTCAGTGCTAATTTCTTAAGTTCAGAACCCTGAAATTTCTTTGATAACGCCTTTACAAAATACTGGAACCTCTTGCTGTTTCCGTTAAAATTATGTGATAATCATTCCCAAATAAGACAGACTCCGAAAACGTTAGGAAGCATTTCTGAACTTCAAGTTTCCAAAGTATCGACATTGACTAAAATTTTCATTGATGAAAATATATAACTGGCCCCTGCATTCGCGGCCCATGCCTCCCTCCCTCTGGGTAACATTTGCCTAACGCACCAGACGGAAGGACAGAACACATCCTTTCCTATTTTCAGCGGCCCGCGATGCCACGCCCAGCGGGTTTTTTGTGCTTCATATTTAACGATGTCTCTGGCAAGCCGTTCAGAAAATCTTACTGCTTCCTCACCATCGCCCTATAGTGGTCTTGGCTTAATGTCATCATGCAAACCTTTTGCTTTCCATATGTTTTGCGGAACAAAATTTGCGGCTATCTCCGCTGCCAAACCTCGCCAAATAAGTTCCCCAAATCGTCAACCTTTTCAATGCTTTTTCACTTGTTCCGCTCTGAACACCTCATCTAGCATGGATCTTCCTGGTCGATTGCCTGTAAGTGGAATCCGTAAGTTAAAGGCATTTCATGTGTGTCCCAAAAACGGTGAACGTGATTGTTATTTAATACTTGTATCCTAATGCAAAGTTATGATTATGTTATCTTTTCTAGAGGCTGAAGCAGACTGCGGTTAACAGTGGATTACCCTCATTATCATTAAACAAAGTTAATGTAAAAGGAAGTCCTCAACAGCAATATAAATAACATATTTACAGAAATTTTAATTCAAGAAATAAACACGAAGACTAACAAGGAACATTCGGTGAACTCAATGAAACTCCAGGCACTACTCAAAGTATGCCACACAGACTACATGTAGTGCATGTATGTATGTACATGTAGCTGGTGCACCAGCTACTAGATACTAGCTATAGTTTTGCTATTAGACTACTTTTATGCCAAATGCAGACTCAAAAGAGGCAGTTTCGTTTGAGGCTTGCATCCAATTCAGTTACTGAGTTGAGTGGAGGCCATATTTTATTTTTCTAATTCATGTTTCGTGGAGAGCTGGCATATAATGATTTCAGAGCGATTTTGCTGATGTAATACATTGATGCCGTGGAATTTTTCTATACCGAGCGAAGAATCATTTGAAACCACACTGAAAACAAAACGACACAAGGCCCGTGTGTCAGGTAAATAAACACACGCACCTTGGGTGGGCAACCCACGCTGGATGTGTTTTGCACCGGCAGCACAGCCACGAGGTGCTACCGACACGAGGAGATTGTGTCGACTGATTTTGGCGAGAAAAATACACAATGGCTTACACAAACATTTAGAATTTGTCACAGGGATTCTGTGCGCACACGGATCTTGTGTTGCTGCAGACAAAACCTGTGTTGCGTACCCAAGAATACTGTGTTTTTCTGACATTTTTATTGATGAGCTTCCGGCCCGGCCGCCATCTTTTCAGCAGATAACTGCGGCATATGGCGTCGGGAAGAGAGGTGACCATTGTTTGCTCGCCTTTTATTTAATAGTATAAGTTGGTGTGTTTGGCATATATCTGTGATCTAGGACGTAGTATGTTTGCCAGAGAGTCATTATTCCCTTGTGATTGTTATTCTCGAAGAGGACAGTGCAAGCAAGAGCTTAAAACCTTCCAAAGTTCGGACAACCACAGACTGAAGCAACACAAACAAGAAGTAAAAGTCCATTGTAGAGGAAATCATACCGAGGAGTGTAATTTTCCAGTGGTAAACATGGTATATCTTGTCTAGCAGTGTTTAGGTAAATGGTATGGCAACTAAAACAACCTTCAACATTCTTTTAGGGGCCAACCCACCAGCAAGCAAGAAGCATGGTCAAACACTTCTAACTAGCAAAAGTTTCCATTCACTCAAATGGTGATTCTGAGGATTGTTTCGGACAAACCTTAGCTATATTTCGGTTATCTTTAAATGAAAAGTTTAACATTTCCTCACATACCTAAATGGTTTTTTCGGCATTAGCACTTCGAAAATCTTAGATGAGCCACATATGAAAGTGCATTGGAGCTGCTTTACTGAAGTGAGTTCCTCTAGGGAGTAGAGTTAAAACCATGGCTTTAAATGGTTGATTTTCTGGAACCAATATCATGTCATTGGGCACCCTAGTTCCTTCAATAATGGAAACACTGCAGGTGAGTAAACCAGGTCGGCAGTCCGACGGAAGAAAAGTGTGTCACATTCAGATTATTTTACAGGAGAGCGCATTTTCCATTTTGCTTAACATTAGCGGAGCCCTGGAACTGAATTGAAAAGACAATATAAATACGAAAATTAAGTGAACTTTGTTATAGCATGTGATAAGTAGATGCAGCTTACCTTTCTGCAACAAATGATACCAAAACCTCAAATTAAAAAAAAATGTGACCTACTGTTTTCTACCGTGGGATGGCAGAGGTGAGAAACAATCATTGCAGTGTTCAGAAAATTTATGTTAAGCATGAATTTGGACTGCTCTCAAGCATGTTGCAAACACCATTTAAGCAAATAGCTATAGCCAATGTGCCGTGGATTCATTCAGTTGAAAAACATATATGCAAACATCTTAATTTCTCTTCGGCTGTGGGGCATTGTAGAACCTTATACTGTATATAGAAGCTCTTTGCCTTTCCAGAGGCAAATAGGTAGTAGAAAATTAACGATCTGTCTTCTAGCTTGAAAAGTAAGGCAACAATATTTTACAGGAGAGCGTATTTTGCGTGAAATTACACCCATACATATATTACAGAATAAAAACACAGATAAAACAGTACATACAACGTATAGGAAAGATCCCGCAGGAGAAAAAGAATGGAGAAGACATGCAGCAAAGTCTGGGCTTTATTCTATTTTTACTCAATGTGCTTTCCCTCAGTAGGATATCAGATTTAGGGCTTAACCTTTGACTGCCCTCTTTACATCACCTTGCCCATCACCTGGTTTCCATGCGCATTGGGCCGGTAAAGATACAGCTGAGGATCAGGATCCAGCGACAGCAGTTTCCATAATGCCTCAGCTTACGTACAGAGCCCTAATGGATAGAAACATTTTTCTCCTAAAAAATAGTTTAGCACACATATTTGAAACCAAACAAAACACTGGCATTATGGGGACCTCAGTCTGTGGTGCCAGGTGATCTTTCACATACATTTCCTTCACATACATCATTCACACATCTCAATAACTATATGAAATTATATATTAGGTGCCTACTGTATAATTCTGAATGACAAGCAACACTTTTTTCTGTGTTGTGGCTGCTTGTTAACACCCTCACATGAAATGACTGAGTCTGAAGGCCTACTCGACTTCATAACCCACCCAAAACCCTTCCTTTTAAGTCTACCAATAACTTAATTTCGCCTCCATGATTCAGAATCTGCTTTACTTTCCAGCAGAGCAAGCTTCATTGTGGCTGCCTGCATGGAAACAACAAAATAAAAAGGCCCTAGGTGCAGGAGATGAACCTTGGGTAATATTCGATTATGAAAAGGAACGCTTGGAGGAAAACAAATTCTAAAAATATTCCTCATGATTCATTTGAATTCCGCAAAAAGTTTGATGTTTATAAATGTTAATGAAAGCAGAAAGGCCCTTTGCAATAATTCCAACGATGAAATATTGACACAAATGCAAGGGACTGCTAATTAAGACCAGCAGACAGTTTCATAAAAATTGTAGTAATGTGACATGTTTTGCACCACGTTCACCTGCAAGCTACACTGTACTCAGAAACAGAATAACGTTTCATAAAGAGCGGCGACATTCATACCAAGACAACGTTGATATGAAATGCAGCATAGATTCAAGATATGCCTAAAGTAGGCCCAATTCCAGAATCCTACTTCTTTCCAAATCATAGGCTGATCCAGGATTGCTGATTGGGGGGCATCCGGTCGGGGGCGCCATGAAACCTATCAGATGGGTACGAAATCCTATTGATGGGCGCCGATTTTTGCATCCTGGGGGGTGGGGTGGGAAGCGACATTTCAGGGGGCGTCATCGACCTTTCAATTGGGCGCCTGAGGGTCGATCCGGGACATGCCCCCTTACCCCCTGGATCCGTCTATGTTCCAAATCTAACATATAACTTTTATTAAGATGAAAAAGCGCATATATTTATTTTTATTTGATTAGTTAAAGGACATCATTGTACTTATCTGCTCCTAATCGATTATTTTATTAATAATTATTATTATTTGATTATCAAATTTCTCACAAAGTTGAAAAATACTGTGGGAGAAGGCGCGCTAACGGCAGACGCAATAAATATACAACAAATTTTTGTTGGCAACACCCTGTTTTTGCAGTTTGCTTGCTGTGACTGGTCAGGTAGTTAGGTACTCTGTCGAGGCTGCCAAGGCCCTGAAAGGTTCATGTGTTATTATTATGCAAGCGTAGGTACTCTAGTGGAACTGAGGTTGAAGTGTGCCTACTGAGCATGAGTGAACTGGGTAAGGTTTATGAGCCTAATAATTTCGTGAAACTGGGAAAGGAATAGAGAGTAGTTAACGTCTGTGAATAATACCTAGATGCCAGTCGGTACCTAGATCAATAGCTATTATTTGTTGTTGTACCAAATTGCCATCTAACTCTAAATATCAGCTCAACATGCCATGAGTAACTCTTACTTCAAACTTGTGGAAGGAAGAACTTAACACCTTTTTTATCTAAATGTTGTTTACATTCACAACTCTTTTTGTCCTTCACTACAATAGTTTTGCCTGAGATTCAGAATTTCAGGAGAAATTATATATTTTTTGTTTTGCATCATTGGCTGATAAACTCTGCCACATCTTGCATAGTTTTTCAGGAGTGTTTTAAAATTCAACGTACCTACATGTTGTCTGTTATATGAAACAGGATTGGGAATATTCTATGCTACATTCTAGTGCAGCGTAGGTGATAGAGGTGTAACTTTGTAAGTAGTTGTATTTTACACTGAATTGTTATGAAACACGATTTAAGTGTATTATTCACTTTCTACACTGCATTATTCTACTTCTACACTATGGACATAAGTTACAGCTTTTTATGGAATGGGGCCCTGAAAAGAAATCATTTTTGCTAGATACAAGCCACTCACTGTGCAGTCTGTTGTCAATGCATAAGGCGATGAAGTCAGTGGGGATAATTGGCATGCATTGAAGGTTATAATGCATCTTTTCTATCACATTACCTGGATTAATGTGTACATGCATGCTTGCACACATTACCATACACTATGTCGTGTAGCCCCATATTTGTGACCACCTTGGCGTAATTCAGGGATCTGCAACTCATGGGGTCAAAGACGTGGGGCACACTTTCATGTGGTGCACATGCGCTGGTTGACCTGGCTCCGGATTATGCAGTTCCATATGTTTGCTCGTTTAACACATTCACAATTATCTTCATTTACTGCACATTTGAACATGCAGCTTGGTAGCGACGATTGTCCGCACTCCAGAGAGTGTACTGGCATCATGTGGTGGGATGTCCATGCTCCTATGAGAGAACTGTGTTTGTGGCCTCTATTGTGTGTATGGTTTGTTTGTTTACCTCAGAATTCGAGGATGGCTTGAATCATCAGCTTGGTGGCACTGATTGCATGTGGCCGAGAGTACCTGTTTTTACTGGCCTATGGCAGCAGGAAAGTTGGACCAGATCAGACTGAGGGAAGTCATACAGTTTCTCACTCTTATTTGTGATAACTATGGTGTGTGCTTGTTTACCCCGGAGTACATGTTTATGGTATCAACCGACTAGTGGGTATACCATTACTTTAAGTTATACCTCACTTTAACACGCGCATTGACGGGGGTCTGAGCCACCTTCGCATTGACGGGGGGCGGGTACCCGCCCCCCTAAGATCTCGAGAACCACGGTAGGTAGCGAAAAACGGTAAACGGCGTTGGGCTGCCCATCCACTTCTCCATCGAAAGCATTTGAACCATTTTTTTGTCAGGTCACATTTAAGGTCACGAGAGGTCAAAACATGCCCGTCATAGGGATAACATGTAAATTCAGTTTTTCGGCCATTACATCTGAACAAGTAAAGATAGAGCAAAACGACTTGAACTATATGAATCCTCTTAGCAAGCCGAATCGAATGATATATAATTTGACCTTGCTAGGTCAAATCAAGGATTTGACCTGACCTGAGGTCAGGTCAGGGTCAAATTATATAAAATGCATATCATTAGAACCGCAAAGCCCAGGCGAGTCTAATGCAGCTAAAATAAATGCTGTATCACCATCCGTTACTGAGTTATTCCGTAAAAACCATTTTTCCCATGTATTTCCAATGGAGAGGTCATGCCTCGTACCTGACCTTAGGTCATCGATATCAAAAATACCGGAACATATTTTAGAGAACTCGGTGGGGCCATTATGTGATATGAGTTTCAATCGGATAAGTTCACCCCTGCTCCGACTTATGCTATCTTAAACTTTTTTTGAGGTCGGGTCACTTGACCTGTACTGGTGACCTGACCTGAGATGACCTAACCTTAAAATTTTCACAGAAGTTGTAAAAATGATGAGGGAAAAGGTATACCAAGTACGGCGGCGCTACGCGCCGCCGTTTTTCTGCTATCTCCGAAAAACCCGAGGGGGCGGGTACCCGCCCCCCGTCAATGCGCGTGTTAAGTTATTCAGTTAAATCATTTTCCCCATGTATTTCCAATGGAGAGGTCATGGTTCGTACCTTACCTTAGGCCATCGATATTACCAGAATTTATTAATACCGAAAATACTAAAATGTATTTTAGAGAACTCGGTGGGTCCATTATGTGCTATGAGTTTCAATCGGATAGGTTCACCCTGTTCTGACTTTTGCTGTCATAAACTTTGTTTTAGGTCTGCTCACTTGACCTGTACTGGTGACCTGACTTAAGATAACCTAACCTTAACATATTGACAGAAGTTGTAAAAATGTTCAGAAAATAGGTATGCCAAGTACGGCGGAACTTCGCTCCGCCGTTTGTCAGCTGTCTCCTAAAAACCCAAGGGAGGTGGGTACCGGCCCCTCCGTCAATGGGCGTGTCAAAGGACTGATGTGAAGTTTACTCTATCCGTATGGGGGCTGCGCAATGGGTGGGCCCACGGTATTTGTTATTTTCATTTTTATACTGCTACCTGGCTGCCTTGTAAGAGGGTCGCGGTGAACTTGAAAGAGTCTGGAAAATCCTCGTGCTGTCGTAGTTGACAGCGTTCATGTTTCGGGCACCCCCATGAGTTTCGAAAATCCATGCCCCTATGATCTAGGCTAAAGTCTTACTATGGATTAGATATCGTGGTCTTACCATACAGATTATCCGAATTTTGAGGCAAAAGACCGGCAGACTTGGACTCCGCTCTCTATGATCTCTATTTTGATCACACTCGCGCACTGCAATGTGCACAAGTGTGATCACAAAAGCGCACTAGCATCTCCTGTGCATATGAGTTGCCTGTGCTAGGAATTTATCATTTGTCATATTATTTTTTCACATAGATGTACACGTAGACATACACAATTTGCTAACATATAATTTGTTCAACACACAGGTCAACACAGGTCAACACACATGAGTGTGTTCACCTGCTCTGTCATTTTTATTCGCGCACATGCAGAGGGTTTTGTCAATGCTAATGGGTGTGGGGTGTTGTTGGGGCCTTTCCTGTATTACCCTTGTTTTCTCCATATGTCTTGCATATGCTTTCTTCAAAAAGTGGAAAATAGAAAACGAATGGTAGTGATAAACGTTCCTAGTAACCCGTCTCCCCCTAAATCCAGAGTCTTGTTTGAGCTGAGCTAAGTGTCGGTGTCGGGGTCCGCGGACCATGGGGCCTGATCAGGTTAATAGAGAATAATAGGGGCCTGATAGCGCCCTGTTGCTGGATTGTCTGTCGCTGCCTGTGTCCGCTGGGGATGTAAAATCGATTCTGTTTTTATTGTTTTTTACTTTTAACTCTAGTGTGATGAGTGTGTAATAATACACGTGTGATGGCTTCAATGGAAAAAATCAGGGCGTGTTTTTTGGAAACAATTTGAAAACTATTGGCCTGAATTTAAAACAATGTCAATAGCGATCATATAAAAACAAATGGCTTTATAGAAATTGTGTTTTGCCTTTTCCTCAGTCCTTTTGAATGTCGAGAAATCGTTTTCCAGTTTTTTCTATTCATTTCTCGAATCCTCGTGTATGTCTACACTCCCCAGCGTTCGTATTCTGGCGTTCCTTATTTTTTTCAATCCTGTCAAGTATTTCCCTATGACATGTATTGTCTAGGGGATGTTTGTTGTGGTGTTGTGTACCTGAATACATGTGCGGAAGCCACTGAATAAACTACTTGAAATTCTTGAAATGAAAACAGGAAAATTTAAAGGATATGTTCGCACATCCCTGCATAGATAATCTTCATTGAGTAAATTTGTATCACTTTTTCTGTACTGAATTCACTGCCAATCCTGTTCCTTTTTAGGGCAACACATTTTGTGGCCCCTTTTCCTGCTCATTGTGCCAGTTTTCATCTGAAGACATCAAACATTTTTGCAAACACTTGAAAGCTCATAAATCATCCGGTTTCTTCATTGCGCGCCCAGTATGTTCTGAGTCGTACTCAACCATTCGATACCGGAAGGAGCATTTTGAAGCAAAGCATGGAAATGCCTGGCTGCTTGCTCAGGGCACCTCTGGACCCAGGGCGTCTGCAGTTAACAGAACCGAAGAAGGTGAGGTGGATTTGGAACCCATGGATCAAACATCTCAGAGTTAAGCATCAGGCACCAAAGATGTTCCAACGTGCTCACAATTTCCTGGCTACGTTCAGAAATCTGCTGCTCCGTGCCAGTCTTATCGTACGGCTTCGAGCACAAAACGTACCATTGGAATCAAGCCGACAAGTTTTGAGGTTCGTTCATGACTTCAGTGAAGCAGTTGCACAGGAGGCAAAGGAGGAAAAACATGAATTGCAAGACAAATGCCTGGAGTATGCAAAAAGCCATCATGTCGAAGAAAAAGCCATGGAAGAATTTCATGCCATAGAGCCTAAGCAAATCCCGATAGGTGATCACAAACCAGGGCATAACATTCAGTATGTACCACTTGAGGACCAGTTGAAGGGCTTGTGTGAAGATGAAGTACTATTTAGTGAAACAAGAAACCCGCCTGATACTTTGTCTGGACTGGAAGATGGAACCGTTCATCAGGGACTGAACGATCGCTTGAAACTAGTCATCTATTATGACGGATTCACTGTTGAAAATCCATTGGGAAACAAAACTAAAAGGCATCAGCTGGGTGCTGTTTACTGTTCAGAAGGAAACATGTCACCTTCACAGAACTTGAAGAGGATTCTGCTGTTGATTCTTTTCAAAGAAGAAATTTTTTCGGTGTGTTCTTGGAAAGAAACATTGGCCCCTTTGGTGGATGATGTGCTGAAACTGGAGAAGTTTGGGATCGATCTGGATTTAGGAGGAGATCGAGGTCCAGAAATGTTAAAGTTCAGCTTGCAGCTGTCATTGGGGATAACCTTGGAGTCCATCAAATAGCTGGATTCACAGCTTGTTTCTCAGGAGGTGCTAGGATGTGCAGGTACTGCAATGCGTCCAAAACTGACATTGGATGTGTCACGAGTGCCAGTGATCTCACCTTGCGAACATGTGAGCAGTATGATGCAGAGCTGAAGGTCTTGGAAGAAGAAGGTTTTCCAGAACAGCTCTGTCTGGCATTTGGTGTAAGGAGCCCATGTGCATTCAGTGCTCTCTCTCACTCTCTCTCTCTCTCCTCTCCTCCTCTCTCTCTCTCTCGTTTAAATTGTTTAATAAATGCAGTAACAATATTTCAAGTCCTCGTTGAATTGAAATATTGTTACTGCACGATCGTGCTGAATCATTGTTCGTAATTTTACCTATATGCCATCACATTTTAAATTCTGTTGATTTGTATAGTGCAATGCACATGTGTCCTTTAACGTTCATTTGTACCAACTACTTATGTTAGCGTATCAGCTATGCCGTGTACGCAGTATGCCAAAATATTGTGTTTATGCATGAATAACATGTTAATTTAGTTATTTTAGTATAGCAGAAGTGTGTTAATCCATTGAGTAACACGCCACTGAAGTCTGATTTTAGCAGTTTTGTGCACGGAAATGTTGTGTAAAATTTCCGGGTTGATGCATAGGCGGATCCAGGGGCCAAGGGGGCTCGTGCCCCCATCCCCGATCGACCCTCGACACGGATAGCTTTTGCCGGTCAAAAGTGGCGTCCCTCCGGGCCGGATGGCGCCCCCGGAAGGTGCCCCCAATCCGCAATCCTGGATCCGCCCATGGGTTGATGCAGATCTTGGGTTTAAATGCAGTGGTCAATACGTATATTTCTGTGTATTCAGTTTTTTTGGTCAAAGGAATTTTGTGTCGCATTGCTGTGTTAACACAGTGCTATTGTGTAAATAGAATGTATAACGCGCCAAGTCGTGTGTTTTTGGAAAATTCAGACACAAGGAGTTTGTGTAGGCTCCCTGTGTTCACATAGTACCAGTGTGTAAATGCAATGTGTAACACACTGTGCTATCACACTGTTCTTGTGTTGGGAAAACACACCTGAAAAACACACTGCCAGCGGCGACTAAAATTATTGTGTTAGTTTGTCGCGCGGGAGCTGTGTTAACGCAGCATCGCTGTGTATTTTCATGTGTTAACACAGTATCCTTGTGTCGTTTTGTTTTCAGTGCAGTCATCAGTTATTTTATTCCCGAGCTTGCGGTGATCATGCTATGAGCTTCAGAAAACACTACGTGCTAGACTCAACCTAGTCCAAGAAATTACATTGAGCCTGCGACGGGAATACAATGAGCCTGATTCTGCCTGATTCCAACCGAGTTTGGCAACAGAATCCAGACTCGCTTTCAGCACCGACTCAGTTTATCCAAAAGGAATCAGTTTTTCTCTCAGTGCATGCTGAAGTGTCATCCTTTGACTTAAGGTACACCATCTGCGCAGAAATACTCAACCTAAGCAGATAATTTGGTACAAATTATAGCAAACCAAAGACGCATGAGATGGTGAGCTTTATAATTCATTGCTGCTGCATAATGCCAACGGTCTTAAATGCAATGGGACGAGGTCCCGGTTCTTGAAATTCAGGGACCATCTGCACCTGCCAAAAATTACCTCAGCTGATTACGGAAATATTTGGTGGCTGTGAACGAACACATCAGCTATCGTTTTGAAAGATATATCATTTATGTTTTACAGCATTTGTAGGCTGCTGAATAATCAAAGAAGCTCTTAAAGTGGTTTCAGAGGCGCTTGGAAGAAATATGGAAATCAGAGTAGATTGTCTTGGGAATATCATCCACTGTTTTTATACCCAGGGATGCCTGCAGCGAGGAGTCTCTTCACTCTTTGTGACCAGAATACAGCAGGAGTGCAGCCTTTGCCTTATTTTTCCTGCCGTAAAAGTAGATCCACAAATATTCATTTCCTTGCAAGTTAAGCTGTTGGCTGAATTAATTTCAACCGGTGCTTATACAATCGGATTAAACATATCACTGCCTTAAAACTTGCGATGGTTATACATCTTCCTTCTTTGTGAGTAATGGTAGTTTTAGCACGAAACCCATTTTCTCTCTCTAAGCGTGTTTTCTTTTTTTGCTGAATGACGTTAACACGTGCAATGGAGGGGAAAGGGTGCTGAAGTCTCTCCCATCTACTTTTCCGAGGTGATCGGGGACTCGGTCACCACCGGGAAACGCCACTTGGTTAACTCTTACATAATTGGTGAACACATGGACTAGCGGAAGAGTTTTGAAAATCGATTAATACATTTTTTACTTAAAGACTTTCAAAGTCAGACCTATATTTTGACACCCGTCGTAATCGCGTGGTCACACCTTCGCCTGCCCTGCAGACCAAGTGGTGACTTTATAGCGTCATGTAATCGGGATTATGTGTCAAGGTCAGCTTATATGAAGGCTAAAGTCTATGTTATAGGTTAATGTCATAAAGTCCTTTTCAAGGCGATTGACCCCAGTGTTTCAGTCAGGTGGCATTACTCAGTACGACGTTCACCATTTTTGTTTTTGTTTTCATTTTTGTGTTTTGAATTAGCGAGTCATATTATACATAGTTCTATTCGCCGTGACGAGAGGAAGCGAATGGTGCGTAAAATTGTTCTAACTTAATTCTTTCAGACGCTAGAGCCCAAAATTACTACCCTAATATGCAACCTTCTTTGACCTGTCATGCCTCAACATTGACCTGAGCCAAAAAAGTGAACGATGTAGTTTTTCATGAATTTGTATGAGCTATCCACCTGCCCCGCATTTCTTCGCTACCCCGCTTAGGAGCCTAGTTTAAGAGGGGGTGTTCAAACACCCCACTAAAGCGAAGGTGGCTCGGAGGCCCACCGGGGCGCGGGGTTATTAGCTGCCAGAGCATATACCTAGTTGAAACGATATTCAAAGGAACAAAAATATTTAACCCGTATAATTTGATTAACACAGAGTAAAGAAACGCGGAACATTGGTCTGTCATCCAAAACAAACAACCACGCATATATCCTCCATGCTGGGCATATTATCCCATTTACGGGGTGCGGCAAAGTCGGGCAATAACGCTTGGGCTCCAAACAGCGCCATCAGGCGAGCGGCGAGTAGGCCGGCCAGTGGCGACCACTGAGCGGGCATCGTATCTATCTTGCACGGAATTTGGCAACGGAGAACACTATCGTGATATCCACGCGTTCGCTGCACAAAGGAAAAAAACATTCATTGTTTCGCCCGATATTTCGAAAATAAACGAGTTGAACTGATGGGGCCATGCTGGTCATATGTTGAACAGCGAAGTTTCACTGGGTAGACTCAAGGTCAAAGGAAAAATCCTCAATTTTGTTTTCTGATCAAAGCGTTCTGGTGGCTTATCCTTTCTGTGATAGATAATATGAGCAAAACACTCACCTGATGCACTTACATGGTTGGGTTTCCTGCTTGGCCAGGTTGTTAGGAAGGTATACCAGGACAGAAAGGAGCCCGTATATCACAAGACGCTCCAGGTCGGGCAGTAGGCTCAGACCGCTATTGTCAGTCTACACAAAGTTTAAAAAAATGTTATAATGTATGATCATGTACACACAGTTTGTGTCTCTTACCTGTGTCACGTCAAAAGTTGGAGTCTTATTCACAAACTGGACACACGTCAAGACAAGTAACTACACAATGCATCATCCAGTGCAGTTGCCAGCTTGGCCTTGAAACATTTCAGGTCGATCTCAGCAACTACATGGTCTGGAAGACGATTCCAGGCACGGACACAATGGATGCTAATCGGAATGCGGCCTGTGGCCTGGAACTGTTGCCTTAACTACCTATACGCTTTGCGTTACCCTAAGCTACAAACACACTAACAGCCTGTGAGAAGGTGTAGATGGAAACACCCGACTAACGGAAAGCTCCTGCTGCAGTGCATTTTTCTCAATTTTTCATTGGAGACCACAGAGAGAAAAGGGAAAATTAGGGCTCTAAAAGGCACAACTTGACGGTAAAAAGCGTCCTTGTTTTCTTCAGTAAGCACTTCGTTTCACTACTCCGCACACCTAACGTTGTTGGAGGGTCATAGCGGTCTTTAGAGAAGGTCAGAGTCCTTTGCCGAACGAGGAAAATGCCTTCAAGTTTTGGCACTAGAAGGGCACTGGTCCCCAGTGGAGTAAAATTGGAAAGACTGGGGACCAATAGAAGGGACTGGGGACCGGAAATGGTCCCCAGTTTGTATGCAAACAATGTCCTTTCCTGCTGCATGCTCAAAATCCGTCGTTTAGCATGGCCAAAGGTATGTAAGCCAGTAAGCACTCATTGGAAACCAATGTGTCAAACTGCTGTTCAAGCTGACGATTAATTGTTGTTCTTTTAGATCAGAGTGGTTAAAAAATTGTTGGCCATAGTCCTATTTGGTCTGATGGAGCCATTTAGTGACAGTAACAAGGGATTGTGCACTACGCGACTGAAGCATTCTGGTAAACCTTGACACTTTAGCTGCAGGTAGATTAGATGGTCAGGCCGGGCATTCATTGAATATCTGATTAGCACTCCAATCCAACCCGATCGTTGAGTTGGAATGATTTGGATTGGATTGACCAGATAATTCGGAAAGTTTTGGTCCAGAAATTAAATTGGATCGATGTTCAACTCTCACCATTTCACTAGTGCCGGGTAGAGAACTTTTGACTTGCGTAGACCGTAGTAAATGTTTCGTCAGATAAGTTACTGCCAGTATGACTGTTGACGCTAAAAATAGCTTCATCGCTCAAACTTTTTCTGGGGATCTTCCGTCTCCTGCAAAATGGAGGGACAACTGCCATTGCAGCCCAGACATTTCTAGTATAAATAGCTAAAGAAAAGGCGGACACAGTGCATCACACTCGGACTTTTCGAAAACTAGATAAACTCATTCCATTTGTTCAAAAATAACTTCCAGGCCATAGGCAGACAGCCAAAGAGATTTCCCTCCAATCCATGGATGTCCAATCCTCATCTTTTGCTTCAGTGCTGTGTTGAAACAGGTGTTGTTTCTGCTGAGTGCTGGGTGAAACTGCTGTCAGAGTGCGGGGTTCGGGGATGTCAGTGCCCGCCGCGGATGGCGCTGGCTTTCAGACCTGGGATGGCAGCTGACCGTCTGCCACGCAGATCTCAGAGTATAAATGGACCGGTCCGCTACTTCCACCCGTTTTACGGCCATCCAGGAGCAAGCGTGGATGTGTCTGGCGTTACATACGGACAATATTTTCAAAACTTTAAGTGTGCTATTGTGAGAAGAGACCAAGAGAGCACATGTTACTCCAGAGTAATTGTTTTTTCCTTGCAACATTTTAATAGCAGGTCCAGGAAATTTTGCAAGAGTATCTCTGTCTAAATGATTGATAGTTCTAACAGGCCTCTCTGCACTGCTGCACAACATCGCAAACACAATCTCTGTTTTATCTTTAGTCGTATTCAGGACTTCTAGTTCAGCTAGGGTGTACTGGAAGGGGGCGGGGTGACCCAGAGACGGATATTAGCCGAATTTGAACCTAAGGACACGTTTAGGAGCAGGCCATTCGGATATCCTCGTGGCAAGTGTTTTTTTAGAATCAGTCAAAATTAGCTAGAAGAGGACACAAACTTGGCTCTGAAGGGCACGAAATAATTTCAACCTCTTGGATCCGACCCTTGGGTGCACCTTATCAGACTCTATCAGGAGGGTGTCACTTATTTACGGGTATATCTCGACCACATCATTCTGCATTCTTAGGACACTGCCGCCCACATCCTCGAGGAGGAAGCAAGCGAAGCGGTTGGACAGTTGGACGCTCCAGAGAAGGTCGACTGTTGGACGCTCCAGCGAAAGAAGTGTCTTTTGTGATTATGAGACTTTGTTCACGCCTAATGCAACTTTCGTGACAGTGTATTAGCAGCACTGTAGGTCTAAGGAGGATTTTCTCCGCAGTTAGCACTGTACACGCCCGACAATAGGCCATTTAGTGTCGGGAGTGGATGAGGGTGTGCCCGTGGCAGCCATGTTTAGGAGCGCCCACAGCTCTCTTCCGAGAGGCAGAATCACCAAGTTTTCCATGTCGACCCAGACCGGGTCACTGGTGGCCGAGCGGAGAGAGCGCCTGGCTGGCACGCAGGAGATACGGGTTCGAGCCCGGGACGCGGCCGGTGTTTTCTTCACCGCTGCTTACTTGTTGCTGCTGCTCTATTCGGCCAAAGGTGAAACCCCATGTCCGATTCTGGATCACGCGACGTCAACTTGTGGAATCGGAGCCACCAGAACTTCACCAGGGGTAGAGTGGGCAGTGTCTATACAAAATCTGCTTCCTCCTACAAACGTACACTCTCGAGAACGGACTGGCCGGGGTCGAGCTCCTGGATACTTCCGGTCTAGGGCCTGCCACGACACCAAGTCGGTATCGACGTTCAACGTGACCAGATTGGTGACATCAGGAGACGTGGAAAAAACCGGGGCCTGTACTGCTTCTGCTCAACACGGACCACTCCATAACACTGACCCTGGACATCTGGTGTCTTCAGGCAGCGTCCGCATTATGCACCAAAATGTCCGAAGCATTCGCAATAAGCTCGCTGTTGTGCGAGCCCACTCGCCAGAACTGGTGAAGCAGGACGTCATCGCCTTCACTGAGACGTGGCTGACAGAAGACGTGACCGACGCCGAGCTTCAGGTGGGGATGTCCAGCCACACTTGGTTTCGCCGAGACAGACCCACCCACGGCGGCGGTGTCGCTTGTGCCGTCCGGTAAGCTTTTCCCCGTGAGACGGCAAGATTTGGAACCGGCTGGGCGGAGCTGCTGTTAGTAGAAATAAACACCTCGCCTAAAATCATCATAGCGGTCAGTTACTGCCCTCCAGCGGACGATGGGGCGCTGAACTGCACCATGGAGGCACTGCAGGACATCATCAATCGCTATCCGGATCGCTGCGTTGTCGTTGTCGGCGACTTTAATATTCCAGAGATTCAATGGGCCCGGAAGCTGGATGGGCGAAGCCGAACATCACACGTGCATCCCGACGTGCAGTGAAATTTATGGATGCAACTGAACTACTGAGTTTCAAACAATATGTTTGGCAACCAACGCGTGATGCCAGCACTCTTGACTTAGTTTTGTCTAATCATCGCAATGTAACTGAGGTCGATGTAAGTGATGGTATTTTTGACTCCGATCACAAGGGGTATGGTGTGTTATAAGACAAGCCAAATCACCAGCTACTCTGACATCTCGTACCACAGCTTTTAAATACAAGGATGCTGATTTTGAGAAGTTGCGGTCTTTGCTGAGACTACTTCCATGGAATGTTATCGACGATATGCCTGTAAACGATGCTGTTGATGTGTTTTATGATTGGCTACATGCGTCGATTCGTGATTGTATTCCCACCGTTAAGGTGAAGCGAAATTTTCCGCCTTGGTTTGATCGTGAGCTCCGTAACCTACTGAGGGAGAAAGAGGCAGCATTTCGAAGATTGAAAAGAAACCGGTGTGACGAGTCGGAACGCAATTTCGAGATAAGAGAAGGGACTTCAAAAATTATGCAAACACGAAGTATAGTAGCTATCTTATAGGACTCACGGAGGACTTTGCTGCGAACCTAAGCGTTTTTGGTCGTTCTAAAAACAGCCAGATGCGGAAACAGAGCTTTGTCAACTCTAGTCGTAGACGGCATCAAGGTTAGTGACGACCAAGAAAAAGCTAATGCTTTTAATCAGGCGTTCGCGGCAAAGTTCACCAAATCTGACATTACTGTGCTGCCCGATGCTCCATCGTACGATTTGCCTCCACTTAATCATATAGTCTGTAGCATGAATCTTGTGAAATCCATATTAGAGAACATACCTGTCAGTAAAGCGTGTGGCCCAGACGGAATCAGTGCCCGGATTATTCATGAGTGCAGCGAACCCTTGTCGATACCAATGACGAAGATATGTTTGCTATCGATTCGGCAGGGTGTGTTTCCTGACTTGTGGAAAAGGGCAAACGTCGTTCCGATTTTTAAAAAGGAGATGTGAAAGATCCAGGCTGCTACCGCTCAGTGTCGTTGATTCCTCTGTTCGGAAAGTACTCGAGAAAGTCGCTTATATAAGTTTGCTTTCTCATGTGAGACCTGTTATCTCACCAGAGCAGCACGGTTTCGTAACTGGTAGGTCTTGTGCGACTAATCTGGCATCACTTCTGAGCACTGCATGGTCATCTATTGAAGAAAACATCCAAACAGATTGTATCTACACAGATTTCTCGGCCGCATTCCAATCTGTTGACCATGCTCTCTTGGTCCACAAATTGAAAAACTCGTATCATGTCTCTGGCTCAACTCTAAATTGGTTTTCCTCCTACCTGAACAATAGAAAGCAGCGAGTTGTTGTAAACGGAAAGAGCTCAGAGTGGTGTCAGGTTGAGTCGGGAACACCGGAAGGTGGTGTGATCTCAGCGTTGTGCTTTGCACTTTTTATAAACGACCTGCCAATGGGAATCTCCTCTCGGGTTCTTATGTTTGCCGACGACGCAAAAATTTACCGGAAAATCTCACGCCAAGCGGACGCTGATGCCCTTCAGCAGGACCTATCTCATCTCTGCCAGTGGTCAAAAATTTGGAAACTGAAACTAAACGCAGCTAAATGCAAATCATTTCGGATGACACTGAAAACTAAACCACTGGCAACAAATTATACCATTGGAAACACTGTGCTAGAGCACGTGGAGCAAATTCGTGATTTAGGCATAATTCTGGACACAAAATTGACCTTTAGGGCACACATTGACCAAACTGTGAAGAAATCAAATCGTGCGCTGGGCGTTCTCATTAGATCCTTTCAGAAGGCCAACCCGAGAGGATACCTCAACGTTTCATCTGTTTTAACTTCATACTATGCCTATGTGCGGTCGAACATGGAATACTGTAGCGTTGTGTGGAACGGAGCTGCTGTGTCGCACACCGAGCGATTGAGCCGGGTAGAACACAAGTTTTTAATATGGCTCAACTCACACAGTCGCCACCCATCACCATCACTGGCCTATGTAAACCTGCTCAAACACTTTGGGGTTGTTTCTGTAGCAGCTAGGCGAAAACAGCATGACCTCATGTTTGTCGAAACATTCTGAGAGGGCGTATCTCTTCATCATCTCTTCTCGCGGCATTCTACTTGCATGTCCCATCTCGTGCTACCCGTCAGCAACCACGAACCCTGCTGAAAGTGCCGTATGCAAGGGTAGGCACCGCCAAAGAAGGCCTCTTTACGAGACTTCCGAGGCAACTGAATTTATTTTTACAAATGTGCCCGACAGTAGATGTTTTCACGGATGCCTACCAATCATTTCGGTCACAAGTTAAAGCCTATGTCGCCTCTCTGTAGCTTAGCTGTTCTATGTACCAGTGATATACCCTATGATGCGGATAGATTTTAGTGATTTTTATTGCTTTTATTGTCTTTTAGGAACTTTTATGGCTTATTGTCTTTTAGGGACTTTTAAGGTTTTATTATATTTTATGTCCTCTGTTGTCTTTTATGGTTTGTATTGCCTGTGTGTATTCATAGGTATTATTTGATGCGCTACTTCCTTTTAGGTCATTTTAATTAAGGTCTTGTAGCGCTTCTGCTTTAATGCTGTGTATGTACATATTGTTCAATGTTTTATCTCCTGTACTTCGCCGTTTATTGGGGCCATCCCGTAGGTGATAACTCAAATAAATACAAATACAAATACAAAGCGGTTTAAGGGGGCTTTCAGTGGTGCACGAAGACTCAGATCCCATCGTCGGGGTGTAGCTGCTTACATCCTGAAGGAGCGATATTTTAACGCCATGGAAGGGAGCGTCCTGGAGGAGCGATATTTTAACGCCATGGAAGGGAGCGTCCTGGAGGAGCGATATTTTGACGCCATGGAAGGGAGCGTCCTGGAGGAGCGATATTTTAACGCCATGGAAGGGAGCGTCCTGGAGGAGCGATATTTTAACGCCATGGAAGGGAGCGCCGTGGGTGTTTCAGGACGCAAAATGGGACAACGATATTCGACCTGGATAGGAGCATTGGTTCATCTACTCTTCAATAATGCTTCTGGCCACATTTCCCTCCCAGTCAAAATCACGAGACTTTGCAGCAACGCATCTAGTACTATTGCATCTAGTACTAATATATAGACGGCGCACGGCTCTTCACCTCACTCAAACACTTCAACATCACAACAAGAGCGTTCCACAAGGAGAACTCGCGGCGGCGCCCGCAGCAGAGGGATGAGCGCAAAGCTTCCTAAGATTGACCGTGCCACTTTTGCGGGACCAGCTCAAAAGCTGGTCGGACTGCGGTGCGGCGCGGAACTAAGCCCACGGGCTAACCACCGCTGACGGGGGCAGCCTTGTGTCAATTCTAGCAGCGGGACTTGGCCTCTGGAATACTCGATTCACTTCTACCCAGAGCCTACGGCAGTGCAAGTTCAAAGTGACTCCACAAACTTTTAATGAGCACCAAATGAAAACTTAGTTCAGTCTAGCATGTATTTTCCAAACGACGACCCCGATTTAGTTCAACGGAATGTGAGAGGACCGAGCCAATTTCAAATAAGGTCTTGATTGATGATACTGATCAGATCAGTTTAGTGCTACTTAAACGAAATGTGGGTGACTGGAAGCACCATGCGCTCTGACCAGGGTGTATGCGCATTGACGGGGGTAACCCACCTCCCCTCGGGTTTTTCGTGCTTTGTCTGAAAACGAGTGCGCAGCGCCGGCGTATTTCCCATACCTTTTTCCTCATCATTTTGCAACCTGTGTCAAAATTTTGCGTCACGGGTATTTCTGCATTTCTGCAAGTCAAATGATCTCTGCTCCAAAAAAGTTCGAAATCAAAAATCAATAATGGAATCAAAAATCAGTATTGTGTGCATTTGTTTTAATCATTTGACCAGCAGCTTTCAATTGAAGCAAATACCAGGATTCTATCATAATAAATTTTGCGTCCGAAAAATATCGTCACCAATGTACAGTTTAAATACTTCGCTGACATCACTAATGGTACTTTGGCAAAACATGAAATAAAAAACCATCATCGTGCTTGCTTGTTTGAACCATCTGAAGGAACGCTTTCATTTGAACCAAAAGTCATCGTTCTATCGTTATTATATTATTTTTCCTTTAAGATAAAACCAACCTCCCGTTCTTCGTGCCTCCTGCATCACTGTCCAAAGGGTGTTTTCCCAACCCTCTTAGTTTGTTAGATCTCAGGAGCGGCCTACCACCCCCACCCTCAAGCGCGCGATAGTGTCAGACAGTAGTGGGTACACGGGGGGATAGGGAGCTCAAGCCCCCCTGAAATGTCCGAGTGCATTTAGATAATGCATAGGCGGAGGCTGTTCTGAGTCAATGGCGGGGGAGTTCCGCGCCCCTCCCCCGAAATGAGGCCCTGGATCTGCCACTGGTGACAAACCACTGGCGGATGATAGCATGATAGTATTAGAAACGTATGTTCTTTTAAACAAATGGAAGGTATGACTCGATTGCCTGATAATAATTGTAGGGGTTTTTACGACGCATCAATAGCCAAGGTTATATGATGGCAACAAACTCATCCTGTAGGGAAGGATTTTTGGAGCATCAGATTTAATTGTTCAGCAGCTCTGTCGGGACCTTAATCCGGGACCGGTAGCTAAGGAGATATTGAGGCTATCCACTAAGCCACCCAGCCCTCAACCTGAAAACATGAACGCTCATGTGCTTAAAATATGATTAATTCGAGAAAAATGTATGTATCAAGCTTGAAGAAATAGATCATCACAATTAAGTATCAGTTCTTTCTCACCCCACCTGTTTATGTTAGGCTTTACTACCAGCATTAATTGGCTATCGCAACAGCGTCTTTTTCCAGACCATAGAAAACGAAGCCCTCTCTGTCATTAATCTAGCAGTTATTGCTTATCGCAAATGGGCAGTTTCTGACGAGTACAACAAAATCTACAGGTTACTCAGGCCCAATTAAAACATAAATATATGTGTGGTAAGCTTTGCGTTTATACCATCGACAGCACTGGGCGTTGTGGGTTCCCTATGCGAGACGTGAGCGGGCGGTTTCTGCTTTACTGGTCAGCAGAGCCCGTCGGTAGCGCGTATCACTGGGCGATGACGACCTCGTATAATGCCATTGTTGGTCGCAGCGCACTGACCCGTGCTCCCCGACGGCTCATTCCCCGGAGGAAAGCAGCGGGGTGTGGCCTAGCACGGCCCACTGAGTGAGACATGCCGCCGCCGCGACCGCCGGCGACAGCAAATACATTTCAAAACATGTTTGCTTCCTTCGTGCTTGTTTATGTTGGACGAGAAAGAAGCTCAAGTCGCAGAAGATTCTTCGTTTGGGAGCTCTCCTATTGCAGAGAGAGAGAGAGAGAGAGAGAGAGAGAGAGAGAGAGAGAGAGAGAGAGAGAGAGAGAGAGAGAGAGAGAGAGAGAGAGAGAGAGAGAGAGAGAGAGAGAGAGAGAGAGAGAGAGAGAGAGAGAGAGAGAGAGAGAGAGAGAGAGAGAGAGAGAGAGAGAGAGAGAGAGAGAGAGAGAGAGAGAGAGAGAGAGAGAGAGAGAGAGAGAGAGAGAGAGAGAGAGAGAGAGAGAGAGAGAGAGAGAGAGAGAGAGAGAGAGAGAGAGAGAGAGAGAGAGAGAGAGAGAGAGAGAGAGAGAGAGAGAGAGAGAGAGAGAGAGAGAGAGAGAGAGAGAGAGAGAGAGAGAGAGAGAGAGAGAGAGAGAGAGAGAGAGAGAGAGAGAGAGAGAGAGAGAGAGAGAGAGAGAGAGAGAGAGAGAGAGAGAGAGAGAGAGAGAGAGAGAGAGAGAGAGAGAGAGAGAGAGAGAGAGAGAGAGAGAGAGAGAGAGAGAAGAGAGAGAGAGAGAGAGAGAGAGAGAGAGAGAGAGAGAGAGAGAGAGAGAGGAGAGGAGAGAGGAGAGAGGAGAGAGGAGAGAGGAGAGAGGAGAGAGGGAGGGAGAGGAGAGAGAGAGAGAGAGAGAGAGTGGGGAGGGAGGGAGAGAGAGGGAGGGAGAGAGAGGAGTTCCTCCCCTTTCTGGATCTTCTGTAGATAACGTAAAAACGGCCGCGCTGCGCTGGGCTCGCAGTGGCTGCAGCGCGCAGCAGGCCCCGAGCTGCGCCCTAGCTCTGTACTGTTGTCTCGTCTACATCATTCCTGAGAACTTCTACCTTGAATCAGTGAATATTGATCCTGAGGTTATCAGATTGTCTAGCATGATTAAATACTCAGAAAACTAGATAGTAAGAAACTTTTGGGGTACAGGTGGGGTAGGGTTGAGTCGGCAAGCCTTCCCCCTCAACCCCCGGAAATGAAATATTGACCGTTACCGGCTTTTAGATATTCGTGACCTGAGGCCAGGTCAGCGAAACGCTCTACCATTCTGAACCTATGTGGAAATGAAAGGGAATAGATCTCTGTCGAAATTCTGAAGAAAACAAATTGACAAAATAGGTCCGAAAATAAGGAAACCACATTTTGTTTCCACCTACAATCGCTCAAAACAAATATATCGCCTCCTGTCTTACTATGCACGGCTGACCCAAGCATTGCATGCAATCACGAATCTAGTGGCTTTGTGGCGGCTTGTGACATGTAAGGTCGCGTGGCCATGCCATTTTTTAACATTTATCACATAACATACGCTTAGATGGAAAGGTATTCATTCCTCGTTTGAAATAAGGCATTAAGCCCCCTATTTTGAACTTTAAACCTTGTGGATATTTTACACAGGGAACTTTAGGTGAAATTAAATGCTAATAGTAGTTTCGTGACACGGTTTACAAAAATTGTGATCTGAGTTCAAAAACCATTTCAAAAGTTAGACAACTCATTTAAATAAATATTTCTGAGCTCTTAGGAGTTTGAGGAATCTGAAAAGAATGTAAAAAAATCGGCATCATGCAACCTAGGACCAGTCTGAGAAGCAGAGAGCAAATTGGAGTCGGGGAATCTTGGAATGCCGTTTGAGGTAGATTATATACTTTATGGCGCTCAGGTAAATAACGTTGCACTGGGCTTACCTGTAAAGATTAGGTTTCGAAAGACTTTGTCTTAAACGATTCTCAGATGCACACAGTGACCACAGAAGGTCAATGGATGATGTTGGCTTGGCCTTGGGGCAGGCCAGGCCAATATCCTGGGCCCGTATCTCAGAGCCATGCAGCAGCCCTTCAAACAGGACGACTTCTTTAATGCATGAATTAACTCAGATAATACCGTTATGTTGGGCTGAATTGAAAATATCTGGTCCGGTGGTACAAATAAACGGCAAAAAAACATTTCAAATTCTAAACTGAAAAAAGATGATATATCAACGCAAAATTACGCCTCTTCTGTGTGCTACCCAGAGCTTTTGTCCACCCTTCCACATGTTGTGGTTTTCCAGTTTGTTTTACAACAAAACATTATTCACTTGCGATGTTTTACACAATTTTCTGCTTTCTTTAATGCTATTTCTTCAGGGGGGGGGTGGATTATGCCCCCTTCAGGTTTTCCTGGGATATCTCCGTAGCGGGGTCAGGATAAGGCTTTTGAAACTTTCTGTATTTTGCTAAAACAAAATTTGTGCAGACTCTCTGAAAAGCTTCCGATTAATCTTCACCAGGGGTGAAGATATGGCTTGGTAGTAAGGGAGGATCTATTTGCAAACCGAGTATTATCGTGTACGGTGCATTCTCTATACGACAGCGCCGTCTGTAACAACATTGAGAGCAGTATGAATGAGTGAATGATATGGATAAGATAGCAGGTGACAGTTCATTTGCATTTCCAGATACATTTTTAACCGGGACGGCTACAGAAACTAAAAATAGGAGTCAAAATTTAATTGGATTGCGCTGTTCCAAACTGAAAAGACTGCTTAAAGGGTAGGCGGGAGGATGTAATCATGTCATGCTCCAAACCCTATATTATAGTTTAGTGAGGTGCCATGGTATGCTCAGGTATTATAAATAAGTGAGTTTAACGCTTGTGCAAGGTAGTTTTAGCATACTAAACACAATGAATGAGACAAAACCTCCAAGACCGAGCAGATAATCATCCATAGGTGGATGAAGGAGGGAAGATCATTCCGAATCCCCCTACAGCTTTAGAATCGGCGGATAAAGGTTAGGTAATATGAAAAGTATGGACAGATGAGGAGCACATATACATGCCTTTTAAACATTTGCGATATGGATTTTGCCCCACTAGTTTCCTTTCTTGCATCCACCTCTGAATATTTCTTGGCATTATACAAGTGACATATGTGTCATAGAGGTCACGTAGAATCTGGAAACCTGATAGTCTATGCAACAAGAAATATCTAAAATATATAATATCAGCATACAGTTATTACCCCGGAACAGCTATTGAATGTATTTTCATGTAGCTGAAAGATATTGCGACTTTACATCAATTATCTGTCAATAAGCAATAGTTTTGTTAAATTCAGACAACAGTGCCAATAGTTATGGATAATGTATAAAGCAGTGAAAACATATTTTGTACGCCCCATCCCAAAGTTTTTAAAATATTTCACTTTTCGTTTGAGAAAATTAAGTCCAGTTTGACTATAATGTATTGCACTTTGAAGTTTTAAAATTGAACGAATGTATTTCAAAATCTCAGGGAAGGCGGAATCCACCTCTCGCCCCATGAAAGAATGGTACGGGCCTAACGAATAGGGTTCTATGCCTAGTTTACGGTTGATGAGGGTGACAAGTAACGTATCCTTAAAGCCAAAAGTGGCTGAAACTCCTCTCAGGCTTGGATGTTCGATGATCTTAGCTGCATATTTCTAAATTTGGTCAATGAGACGATATTATCGATTTATTAGACAGTAAAAAGAGCAGGAATTACCTGTTGCACTAAGTGAGCGTTCATTTTTCCGGTTCCAGATGAGTGACCAACATCACTGCGAAATATAAACAGAAATATGCCACCACTGGTACCAGTCTCTTCCTCGTGGAACACCACTGAGTTATATATGAACTAAAATACTCTCAAACATTTATGGCTGATCATTGAAGTGGAAGCCATCGCAAACTGTGACCTGAGTCAATTCGTGTTAGAAAACAGTTTTGCTTATCGCTAAATGTTAGTTATCACAGAGTAAACAGGCACGTGCAATAGCCCAGTGCCGTTGACCATGTGCGTGCAATAAAGGTACCTGTACTGTAATGATTCCTTTAATATTTAACAGGATATAAACTATATCTCACAAATCACCAGTGCCTCCCAGAAGAGCAATGGCGCTCGTCATTAATTCCCTTGCCAGACCAAAAATATGTGCATACAGGCTGCGGAAAACAACATAGCTGTGATGATAGTCGTGATAATTAACATGAGCTGGGATCAATCATGTGCAGGTAAAACAAGCAAGCAAGGTGGCGGAGCATGAAGATCATTGCCTATGTCGTCCAAGAACAGTTCGATGAACATTTTTAATTGGTCTGGTTAGATGGAAGCTGACCACTGATGAAAAAACCTGTTTTCACCTCTATATCAAAAGGAATGCCTAACATTCTCACTTGCTGTCAGCTGAGTACCACTCCACTGTTGAAGCCTTCATTAATTGAGTCCATCGAGCACGTGCCAGTCGGCTCAGTCTGGACTATCTCAGGCTGAGGACCGCAGTGCAGGCCACACCCACGCTCCATCGGTTCTGTGTGTCCCCGGCAGCATAAGACCATACGTACATTCAACGGGCGTCGAATTACGGTTTTGTATAGCACTGGATATTAAACCAGAAATAACGGCAAATGTTTACAGGGCAGTAACAGTAAACAATTATTTCCACAGAACATGTTCGCATTGCTATAAATTATAAATTGGCGATCCGAAGGGCAAACTCTGACAAAGTAACAGGTTATACATGTAATTGATATTTCAACTTTAGGTGTACCTAGTTGCCAAATTGTATAGCGTTCACTTGCTTTAACGACATGGGTGCTAGATTACTGGTCACACATATGTTATTCAAAATATTTTCTCGTATGTTCTCTGTTATTCGGAATAATACTGACCGGACCCGGTTTTATTCCGGAAACTCGTCAAGAATTGAACCTGGAACTCTTCAAACCATCCCGGGTTCAAGGAAATCATCTTGGGAAGTGTCCTGGACATGCCCAGAACCAATGAGGTTATGGCTGGTCCTGAAATGGTGATGTATGTAAACACGGCGTGAGCTACACATATAATTCATACCATAACAGTGTTTTCATTTAAAAACATGCCTATCCTATAGTGCTGTGACTCGTATGGTAAACCAGGATATTGAAAAATATAAAACCGGCTTGGTATTCGAATATTGCATTTTCTAACCTCTCGTCATTTGTAACTATAGAAGTCAAGTCTGGTCATCCATCATATTTAAAAAAACAAAACATGTTTTTTAAGCCAACAGACATAAAAGCACCGGCTCATTTTTTCTGAAGTCAACGCCCAAAAAAACAAATTACAAGTCATCTCATTTCCGACTACAAAAACAACAAAACCGTAAATACTCTGCCTTCGCGGCAACAAAGCTCTCTGTACTATATATGGACTCCCAAGCAGCAGCCAGCGGCAAACTCGGCTAACGCGCTCGCTCTTTGTGGAAAACAGCAACAGCTCACCCACGCGTTATTTATTGTAGGCCGTTCCTGTACCGCCTGACACAATTTGTCATCTTGGTGCTGCCACAGCATGTTTGCTCAATGAGATTTTGAGGATTACACGGACAATTAGCGCAGAAGTCGTAGCATTGTTTTTCCCGAGCGCACACAGATTTGCCTCTGGATAAAATGTATCACGCGAAGAACATTACATGGAACAGTTCAGATCAAAAGCTGTAGAAGTAAATTCCAGTAAGAAGATTGTAGGTTTGATGAGGCCATTGAATCGGTCCCAGCTAAAGGTATTCACCAGAGGTCATTATTTTTGTCTCGCAAATTAATTTTTACCGCGAGATCAAACGAGTCTCTAAAAAGAATGTATCGTGGAGAGTAAGCACGCGATTCGAACGCACATAATGGATATGTAGGTAGGCATGCACCAGATTCCCATACGTCATATATTCAGATCCTGTTCAGTAATCCTTGCTATAACATTACGATATACATTAAAATGTCCAACAAGGGTGCTTTTAAAATGCTGTCCTTCGGGATATGATAATTATATGTGCGTGCTTGATAATATTTGTATATTAACTGTTTTCCCTCGCTTACGTTTGAACAAGCCTAATATTTTCTCGCAAGAGCCTCTGAATTTTGTGTATATTACCTTTGTTATACTCTACAACTGAGCGCCGTTGAACAGGTGCGAATTTTCAATCACACCTTCATTTTCGTTTCCTCTTTTTCCGAAATATTGCTCCGAATGATGCTTAATAACAGCTCCGAGCCCTTAGGAACGATGGCACTCACTGGGTTGGAAAGGGAATCCTGATTTTGGAGATATGATGTTCCTATAATGATAGGCATTGCCCCTATTCCGAAATGTCCGAAAGAACTGAAAACAGGATCAGGGCTCGCTCTGGCTTTAGTTACAAGCATTGTCTTGCTCTCACAGGGGGAAGGGGAGGGGTGGTCCCCTCGAACCCGTTGCATATTTCCCGGTGTTGAGAAAAAGTGGTCCTTACTTAGACAAGACCGCCAGGAAACGTCCGCTAAGTTCAACTCGATGTTTACTAGGTTTCAAGCCTCGGCTGCATTAGGCTACGGAGGCATCAATTCGAGGGCCTATGACTTGATTATGCCGTGTATTGAGGAATAGTGTTGGTTTCATAAAGTGCTCACAAATGTGGACAACGATGCCAGGGTCAGGTTCTGTTGGAACAGAATGCATCACTGGGCTCCGGATAGAATAGCTGCTGTAAAGGCTCTGCGTGGAATAAGATACCGGCCATTCGTGCTGCAGCCCAGAATTTCATTTTCTCCCACCGGAACTTGGCCCTGGCGCCGTGATCTTCACCTGCCCGCGTGTTCAAATGTTAATAACGATACCAGGGTTGAGTTCCGATGGGGCAAAATGCCGCACCAGGGTGCAGCACGAGTGACATCTTTATTCCGAACAAAGCTTAAAATATCGTCAAACATTGAATTGAGTGTTTCGTCTTCAAATGCCACTTGGCTTCGTGCTGGACGCCCACTTGCCTCTATTGACAGCTGAACCAATCTAGAGCTGGCAATACACAGCATTGCCAAGTGCACGTCAAGCACAAAGACGGGGGAATTGAACACCTAAAATTCGATATGATGTTCTTATAATGTTAAAGCTGTATTCGGAATAAAACAGCAGCTATTCATGCTGCAGCCCGTCGCTGCAATTTGAGCTATGCCCGAACTCAACCCCGGCACTGCTATCCACATTTTAACGGACGGACAGGAAACAGCTATGCTGTCATGGCCGAGTTCCGGTGGAGAAAATTTCAGCCCTGGGCTGCAGCACAAACACCTGGTGTGTTATTCCGCACACAAGCTCTGACAACGGCTCTTCTTCCTGCGACCCGACGCTGCATTTCGCTTCATTGGAACTCGACCCTCTGGCTTCGTTAACCACATTGGCGTGCAGTGTCTGAGACAAGCAGTAATCCACAAAACGTTGTGGAAGCAGGGCTATAGCCGTCTTCTTCGCGGCGCTTGGCTATAGAAATACTAATTGGCCGCAGACTGGATCCAACCTTACGTTCCAGGTGTTGGTGAGATACATATAGTTTCAATGTGGTAGACGTCAGATAAATTATGTATTGTCCCCAAAGTAGACCAATTCTTATTACAAAATGATATTTTTCTAGAAAAAATGAACTGTGGAGCATTACAGATAGAAAATTGGCCACCAACGAGCAGCATCAGTAGCTGAAGCACCATACATTTTGTATCCTGTGCTATCCAATTAATACGCAGTTAGGCGCGTCCCAATATTCCGATATTATGCTATAATGAGGTAATTATTCGGGCCTCAAAGGGCACAGTCTCAGTTAGGAAGAAAATCGAAAACCCAGGAAGTATACTCTTTTGGTTCCCAATATATTATCCGACCAGGCTACTAGGATCGGAATTTTGGAATGAAAGCTCTCGACACGTGACGCGGCTAGCATTCTCAGATGATTTTGGGTGACCCTGCCAACCTCATTCCTACATGCCCGGCGGTATAGGGAGAGCATGGCATGCTTTTTTGACCTTATGCAGTAACAAAAACTATTAAGGGCTTTCCTTGTTTATTTTACTAGTGTCTAAATCTGTCGGAGTCTAGCGAGGTGGTCAAATAAACCTAGGGTGGTCAAAATTAATAAACGCATTGAAACTACCGACTTTCAGCCACCGAGTCCCTGTACCATGGACAGCTTTTAGTCAAACATCATCAGAAGGTCAGCAACCACCAAGTGGGGTTAGCAACCATTCGAAAAGTAAAAATTCACGATCTAGGATGACCTTTACCACTGTAATCTAGTATTTGTTTGAGGATGCTTCTAGCATTAGTTTCCAAGCACATGATAACCTCCCGCTGCCTCACTTACAGTCGACTTTGCCAAGATCATTCAAGGTCAGTGGCCTAATATACTCTCATTTCACATGCAAGAATATATGAAGAAACATTAAAGAGCATTAGAAACCGTTTTGCCGGTAGGTACTGCAGTTGCTTGCGTGTTCATGAGGGCGAAAAATATATATGTTGAGCTGCAAATGTCATTCGTTGATCTATACACATTTTACGCGTGTAATGTACATGCAAAATATTCTAAATACTTCAAAACACGTTTTTGTAATGCTCCGTTACCAAAAGGTGGCAAAAATCACGCCGCAACTAGGTTTTACGTGATTTCAGCATATTCGGGTCATATATCTTACATTGCAAGGTCACCAATCGACCTATGGTAGGAAATCATGTACCGTCATAGATATATGGTCTCAAGCCATACCCTGCAATTTACTGCGTCTTTCTGCCTTTCCTAGTTTCAGAATCGCAAAAGGGGGTGAATCGAGCCCCCTTGTAGGGCGTGGGTTAAGCCACGGACACGAGACTAGCCAGTTGAGTAGCACACATCCAGCAGGCACGATGGCACTAAAGCGCAATGTCATGAGGCACATGCACGGTGATCGGTTTACTCGTATCCCGATAGGCATCACTACCAAATTTGACGGAAATGATTAGACCAGGACAGAATTCGACTTCTTGGTTCCCCAAGGCTTTTCCAGGCCATGTTGGCATGACCCCGCCAATCATGGCATCCAGCAAATACATATTTATGACAAACTCATAAATTAAAGCCCCATTCGAATTTATCCACCTAAATATCGGCACTCATTAATTTCAAAGACACAAATTAATTTACTTAAAACGACCTTTTGCCATACCTGAACTTGTCGGCCCGGCTGCGAAGTGTGATACACAAAAAGGACGGCCTCTCATAGCCAGCTGTCACTACCCGCTCTGTGTCTGATGGCTCGAACCTCAAAAACGCTCTCCTCGGCTGCTTCCATCCAATCAGTGCGTCCGCCCCGCCCGGCCACTCAGCTCGCATATCCGCTCCTCCCCCATATCGGATCCGTTCCGACCGTGAAATGGCACCGGAAACAGTGCGTGCAAGCTCGTTAATTTTACCGCCGACCCTTACCCAGCTGTAACCAGGCCGGAATTTCTGGCAGGGAGCCGAATATGGCAGTCCGACCGCAGTCCAACAATGGGTTCGATGCCAACGGGTCTGTAAAAAGAGCTGACCTTGAATGGGGCGCAGTGGCGGATGGGGGGGAAAGGCAGCCCCCAAACGGAAAGCTCGGGGCAAACTGTTTCAAGTCGCCTTTTCCGACCCTTTTGTTGTAGCAAATTTTGGTGCTTACTCACTTAACGATTGAGTTGTGTAATATTGGGGCTTGATGGAAAATGTATCTTGGCCCTTTTTTCCGGTTTTTTTTTTTGTCTTCAAATCCTACCGGGGCTTGTGGATTTTTGATTTTTTTTTTGTTTTCGGTTTGGTTTGCCCAACGCGCCAGATGGGGCGTATAGCTTCTGAGCTTCTGTGGCAGATACCCATACGAATTGAAAACAATAATTATAAGTATTTTCCCAATGGAAAAGCTTACCTACCAAAAAGTCACGAAGTCAGAAAATTTTGCGTCTGGTTGTTGAATGTTTTAGTTCTTAATGCACTATATTTAGGAATAATATCGAATTTACCAAAAAGTAATAAGTTCTCGGAAGGCCTGCTGTAAATAGGGTGCCATAAACTGCAGTGTTGTGGGAATGACCTAGGACCCTAAAAAGATGTTAAAACAGAAGACAGTAAAAGCGCTAAAAAACTTAAAACCCAACCGTCGGAAAAAGACCAAAACAGCTAAAATGTAAAATCATAAGAGCAAGGCAGCCTAAAAAGGCAAGAAAGTAAAAGTCCAGAAACCAAAACGTCTAAACCCTAAAAAGCCCAAAAAGGATAGGACTAGGTAAAGATAAAGAACCGTGGGATGAAGTAAACGCAACGTTTCGGTCTTTGGCCGTCGTCAGGCGAGGAGTGCAAGGTGGAGGTGGCTAGAGGACTGAGGGAAACTTTTACCTAAAAAAATTTTTACCTCAAAAAAGGTCTGAAAACATAAACCACGTTTTGTCTCCATATGTGATGACTTGAAACAAAGTGTTACCTGTTTCCCTACAGTCTATGATGTCATCAAAACGCAATGTAGCTCACTTGGAGTTCACCTAAATGTCGTGTGCAATACCAGGCTAGCCGCTGGGATACACCTCGCAACATGTTCACACTGTTCAGCGTTACCATCGTAAAATGTTATCACGTGACCTGCGTGCAAGAGGGAGGGACTCGGGATTTAGACCAATTACGTTGTTTGCGAATTTTTGGAAAGGGATTCATCGATGATTTGCACCAAGGTGCCCTTTATTTCGAGCTTTACATTGAGAGAAAATTTAGTGCAAAATGCTTTGGGTGAAAGGAAAAATGCAAATAGAGGTTCTTCTGAAGAGATTACCACCCGCATCTGAACAGAGATTATCGACATAAAAACCCGTGACCACAACTTGTAGTCCTTGGTCAGGTATGTGATATGAGTGAGATCAATAGCCCAACCTTCTTTTTACTGGTGCCACTTGAAACAGTCTTGAAGGTGAGGTCACATGACCTGGCCTAGTGAACTGATTTGAGATGACTCAAAATCAACATTTTCGGAATAGTTGCAAAATCTTTTAATGATAAGGTGTTCAAAGTGACCGGTTGGCCTAGTGACTTAATTGCCCGTCTTCAGGCTGGATAACATGGGTTAACGTTGGTTAAGTCCCCACGGTGGGGAACTACCTTCCATGTCCGATCTGACTCATTCGAGGGGATATGTCAATGCTCCTTGTAATTAAGCAAGTGCGCCTGTTGGGAGCGGCACTAATAAAATAAATGACATAAATGCAGCAGAATTGTGCACTGTCGGTTTCCCGCGCCGATGGAAACAGCCGAGTGGGTGTTTCAATAGCCCCAACGGGACGAGAGTTAACACCCGCACTGGAGAGGGGTCCGGCACTTACGTGCACTGGAGAGCGGGGCCTAGTAGCACTCCCAATATCTCAAAAACTAAGAGGTGTAGAAAAACGCTGTTTAGAGGGTGGGTGGGGGGCTATAGTGATGTACAACATGTCCGATTTTTATTGACTTAGGTCAACATCTCCAAGGTCAAACGAGGTAATAAAGGTCAAACCTTGACCAGACTGAGGATCGAGTGGAAAATGCCGTTATTATGCGGGGAAAAAGGCGGGAATAGTCTAGAGATGGACGAGGGTGATAGATGGAAGGTCGCAAAGAACCTTCCATACAGTTTTGGGGTCAAGGTCATTCATGTTCATTGACCTTTAAGGTCACAATATGGTATACTACATATAATTTACATAATGGCTAGCACTATAGCAACTGTTTGGCGGTAAATGAGGATTTTCCTTTCCGAAGGGTCTTTGACCTTGACCTTTGCATTGAGATGCCTTAACTATGATGTCATAGCATAATATACGTCAGACCGGGTAACGACATTTGACCGGAAGGACCGAGGTCAGTGACCTTGAAAGTGCCTATACGACCTTGACCTGTGACCTGTGACCTTGACCTTTATGTTTGGTGACTTGACATATCATCCCGGTTATATGACGTTATGACGTCACCATTCGGTCTCCAATGCAAGTAAACTGGTGCGACCGCGCGATTAAGGCGATCTAAAAATGCAGGTGTGACTTTGAAAGCCTTTAAGTCAACAATTTTCGACCGATTTTCAAACTTTTTTCACCAATTGACGTGCAAATTGAATTCTGTTAAACGCGGCCAAGTAACGTTTTTCTGCTACAAGCGGTTCTTTGGCCACCTGGAAAAAAACAGGTGGGGGGCCTCCGAGGCCCCCTCCAGTGCACGTGTTAACCCGCTTCCCAACGGGGGTCTGGTGCCACTTTCGCCCCACCGGGGGCATTGATGCCCCCCCTCTAACTCCGAAAATATGAGAGTTAGCGCAAATCTGCAAAAAAACATTAAAAAGCTGGTGTAAATTCAGAATGATTTTACTTCACATGTTTAAGCGCTCAGGTAAATGGTTTGACCTCCAGAGGCCAGGTTGGGTCACGATAGGCATTTCCACTAAAATATGCAATGCCTAAGAAACCTGGACATAACTGTCATGCCATTAGAGCTATTGAGATATGGTACAGTACATTTTATAGGCAAATGACAGGGTTTTCCCCGATATGTGGAACATAATGACCTCCCGCCAGTGGTTTAACCTCTAAAGGGCACCTCGTGACCTGACATGACCTGAGGTCACGAAAGGACAGAAAGTGACCTTGTCGTATATCAAATGAAAGCCAGTGACAAGAAGACAAACACGGTGACGCTTAATCCAGCGCTCTAGCTTGATTAGGGCAACAATTATCGTCAAAATTCTGTTTTTGACCCTGGTGACCTCAGATGACCTTAGATAGGTCAAAGTGCAAATTTCGCCCATGTGATCCATGAAAGGATTCCAAGGACGCTTCTCTGAGCAATCTGAGCATTTTCAATCATTATTTTGGCTTTTAGATCATACATCATACAGCTTTTCTCGATGTTTTTTCAATATGGGAGAGGTCGCCTCGTGACCTGACCTCAAGTCATTAAATCGAAAAATCCCGGATATACATTATGTAGCCCCTGGGGGTCATAAAGTGTAGGAAGTTTCAAATCCATCGGCTCAGAAATGTAGGTCTTATAGAGCTCACATTTTGAAGTGAGATGACCTTTGTTGACCTCACCTGGTGACCTGACCTGGTGTGACTCAGGATAAAAAATCAGAATGGTGTGAAAATGATGGAATGAGAGGCAGAGCGCCCAACCGCGGCGCTGCATCTCGTCGTTTTTTTCTGTTATTCCGAGAAAAACCTTACGGGGGCCATCGATGGTCCCGGTGGGGCGAAGATCAACCGCCTATCCACCCCATTATATTCAGGGAGGATAGTGACTTTCTGCCCGACTTTCATATAATCAGTCACATAATGAAGAGAGCAACAACGCGCAGCAGTAGTGTAATGTTGAAAATGGTATAAACAATTCATACAAGGTTGTTTTTTACGGTGCTCTTCGGCTGATCTGTTGGCTAGGTAGGTTCTCTCAGTGCCGAGCCCGTCAATCATCGCAACTTCCCAGCGGTGACAGACGTCAAAACAAGAAAGATGGATCGGTGTGTTGGTCGGTCGGTTTTTTCAACGTATCGCGTAAGTTTCCTGGCGTTCTGTGTGCCACTGGTACCAACAGCTGCCCTTCATGCAAACTGCTGTCCGAATCTGTCTATGACGGAGCTTGCCTTTGCAAATCGGCAGATCCAGTCTGGGCAACGACTACTGCTCAAGATAATGTGGCGCCTTTGTAATGAGAGCTGAACTGATATATTCAGGACCCCGGAAACCCTTCCAACAGGGAAGAGTTGGCGACGCCATATGACCCTGGCAGTTGTGCTCGATAAGCCCCATAATTATTATTATTATGATATATTCAGGAGAGAGAGATTTCCGTATAATTCTTTGCTTAGAATTGCACTTGCCCCAAAATTCATTATTTGCGGGGAGAGGATGAGTTAACTCCCACCCAAGTGGGCCTTCGAGGGCCTATAAAGTGGTGGTGACTGTGCCTCCTTGAAAGGTTGACGGCACCTCCCCCTTCTCCCATGAAATGGCGCTCCCCTCGGCCCAGTATGGATGCGAGCGTCGGCGCCCCACGTTAGGCTTTTGTGCCCGCCTTATAGGTTTTTGCCGTCCTAAAGTGGCGCCCTCTGGTCTGAATGGTATCCCTTCCCCGACCATGCTCCCCCCCCTGAGGGGCAATCCTGGATCCGCCCGTGTCCGGAAAACCACGTCTATCATCAGCACAGAAAATGGCTCCAATAGTTCCGCTTTGTGCCCAGCTGTCGAAGCACCGCTACGAGCATGATGATCGAAAGTGGAGAGAAAACATGGAGGAGGGTAGGAGGTAAGTGTGAGCACCCCATTTCTTGATGGGATGTTAAGTAATTTATCGTTTTTTCGAGACCATCGTTTAGATATTAGTTTAAAATATCCTGGCTCCACTTTCCGTTTGTCTCAAAACTGACGGTTTGCGCAGAAACAAGCGTTTCATGAGCAGAGGTCGGGCCTCCTCCATGCTTTCCCTCCGCTTTCGAGCATCATCCTCGTAGTGGTGCGTCGACTGCTGGGGACGAAGCGGGACTACCGAAGCCATGTTCTGTGCTGATGATAGCTTGTGAAAGAACGCAATCACATGATATTTCTCAACATGGTAGAAGCGAGCAAGTCCGAATAGGTGGCCAGGCTATAGCCTATAGCGTAGCGCTGATTTTAAAGCAACATAATCTAACCACTACAGCGTAAATATTGGAGTGAACTGATGTTTCATACAATTTGTTTTTTCCCATTCACTATATCAACATGTAAATTGTATCGTGCCAAATCTTTGAGTATATAACCCCACCCGTCCCATCTCTGTCCATAAAATTAGTCAGGGTGTAACACCTGCTCTTTCCCTTTCAGCTCCTCGACTTTGAGTCCTCGTCACTTGATGCACTGGTTGCTGCTGCCACTCGCCGCTACTGTCGCTGCCTGCTGCTGGCAATGGCCGCTGCTGTCACTGTCTGCTTCTGTCACTGCCTGCGGCTGTCACTGCCTGCTGCTGTCACTGTTTGCTGCTGTTCCTGTCTGCTGTTATCACTGGCTACTGCTGTCACTGTTTGCTGCTGTTGCTGACAGCTGCTGTCACTGTTTGCTGTTGTCACTGTTTGCTGCTGTTGCTGACAGCTGCTGTCAATGTCTGCTAATGTCAATGGCTGCCATTGTCACTGGCTGCTGCTATATATAAACATGTACATCATCATTCATATAATTTCGAGCCAGCTGTTCTCCGGATGTTTAAAGGAGAGATGAGCACTTTGAGCCAGGGGCATGGACTTCCGAAAATCATTGGGGTTGCCAAATTTGAAAGAATAGCAATAAACATTATGCAAAAATTGATAGAATAATGATATCTTTGCTTTGACCGTCACGCAGGCCTGCTGAAGCAAATAAACGACTGTCACGCAGGCCTGCTGAAGCAAATAACCCAACTTAAGGGCCTGCAAATGATATAAAGGATTTTTTAACACCAGCTCAACGTTTCATTTGGGGTGCCCGGGCACCTCCCAATAAATATCCATCCACATCCCTGATTTGAGGACTACTGGACTTCTGCAATTGTTTTTGTTCATCAAACTAGAGGAATATATCTGAATTATCATTAAGCGTGGCATCTGACGGTGCAGATACCACCCTCCAAACGGTATGGAACTAAAATGTTTCATTCAATAAGTACTTGCATACACATATCAGCGTAAATAAGCATATTCAGAGGACCTGCTGTCATAAACGTAACGGGGCAGGAAGAACCCGACACTTTACGACTAATATTAAACATTTCTTTCTTGGCGCCGATAAGTGCTCGCTATAGAAATATATGCAGGACGGTTAACCCAAACTGAGCATTGATTGCCTGCGGACGTGCAGCAGCAGTAAATTACACCTCTTCATCTCCTCCCGTCCCTGGTCCATTCCCTAATTAGGCTCAGCCTCGTTTTTCTAGACGGATAGCTTAAGTGCTCTCATGTGGGCATTTTCATTTCGCTCTCACAAGTTAATGGCTGGGTGGTGGATGAATGTGAGACACACGAACCGTATAGAGGTATAGTGCGTTAGTGATCAACAAACAAGTTTATCATGTTATTGGGATATTTATCTGCTATAATGCCATAAAAAATGCCCTATAGTTCTGTAGAAAATTAGCTGATGAACCAGTCGCAAAAATGTTAAGGTTTCACCAATTGTAGAAGAGGTAGAGGTTGGGAAATAACTTATTTTTAAAATATTTTTGTCAAAATGGTTTCAAACGACTTTGTATTCTTGGAAACAATCTTTCGATAATGAAATATAGGTATTGGAAATAAATATAAGAGCAATCCAAATCAATCCTCTTTGCGTTGCCTTTGCTCTCTCGTAGTATCGAATTCCCTTGCAGCACAGTAAATGTCGCCGCATATGATATTTTCCATCACTTTTCCTTCTTTTCTCCTTATTCACTCACTTTTCCTGGCTAATTTGGACAACTGCTGTTCTTCCCAGTAGTCGACCAGTCGCTCTCGCTCTCGCTCTCTCGCTCCCTCTCTCTCTCTCTCTCTCTCTCTCTCTCTCTCTCTCTCTCTCTCTCTCTCTCTCTCGCTGACACCACGGTCAGGTTAATGAGGTAAACGCCCACCGACGGACGCAGCGCGCCGCCCCTTACAATCGATCTTCCACACCGCAGACCACGGGTCAACTTGCTCTGCCAGAGTCTCCTGGCCTGACCATGGCGGATGCTGCACTTCGGTCTGAATTTCTACGCTTCACAGATCACTTGTTATTCAGTCGCCAGACAGCTTGACAGCTTGGTTTGTCAATAATAGACAGAAGTTACCCCATACAGAGCCGACCACCAGAGCCGCCTCCCTCGCCTTGCAGAGATATGACAATTGAGATTGGCGTGAGTCTCGTACTAAAACAATGGATAGAGAAACAACACAAATAAAAGGAACTCGCAGCCATAGTAAATTTCAGCTATTGCAGACAAGTGGGGTTGGGACCGTCGAGATTCCACACAAAACTAAGCTAAACTGAAATCAATACTGTCTGCCCTTCGGCAATTCAAGGCCGCCTCTCAACCTCTCGGTCTGAGAGTAGCGACGAGTATGTGAAGGGGAAAAAGATGGTTCTTTTCATCCTATCCAATCTTATGAGATTTTCGAAAGATTTTTAGGCATTTCAAATTTTCAAAATTTCTAGATAGATATGAATAGATGAAGTACGTGCTAAAGTGCACGCTTATGAAGCGGAATGCCAAAACGGAGTACAATGACATAATATCAAACATTTTGAAACCACAATTATATAATTCAGAAAAATCTTATGTAATATATTACATATTGTGATAGAAGTATAACGCTGGGATTAAATGATATAATATAAAATATACAAAAAACAACTGCATCTTTTACAGAGCCTAGAAAATGGAGACATGCCAATTTCTAACCAAGAGCATAACACAAATTAGTTCACCATGATTTCCTATATCATATAATCCGGGTGGCTCCTGAAGCTCAGCTCTGTCGTTTGAACTTGCTTCTGTTGTTTCATTCTCTCAGCAGTTTCGGCATAAATGCACAGTACAATACAAGTAACAACACACTGGAGTCAACACACACTAAGTTCTTAATAGCTATTATAAATACAAGCAAACACTCCAAATAAAGGCTTAGAAATCACTTCATGAATTACTGTGCGGTGGTACGGGGTGGGAGTGTCCCTCCCCTTCTCCGTTTATTCTCTAAAAAAATGCCCCAAACGGCAGCGCACAGCCTCACCGTGCGCAGTAAGAGTAGGAGGTGCGCCAGTACGAGCTGCACTAAGCACCTCTTACTTGGTCTGTTCCCAAACTTTTCAAAATAGGCTCGAGTCATGTCAGGTCAAGTTGCCTGTCTAGGCCGCGTGACCTCCTCTCAAAAAGTTTACAGCGGCCGCAGTAAAATGCGATCTAATCTGACCATCTGAGATTCACCCCACATGTCGGTCACCAGGTAAAATAACTTGCACTAATGGGATTTTTATGTCGAAAACCTTCGAAGGCAATGCCAATGAAACATTTATTTTCCAATGTTATTTCTGGCTTGTCCATTCGGTTTGAATGACACGTATTTTGACCATGCCGACTTTGACCTGACTATCAGGTCATACCAGTTTTAGGATTTTATTTGGTAAGCAAGGTAATGAATATGCAAATAATTCGACGGAATTTAACGAGAGGATTCTAGTGGTGCTTACACACTTTGTATAACTCTGCCTTGTCAGCCGTCATGGCGCAAAGCTGAAGCTTCTATTGTGTCCCTATAAGAACATACGTTGGGCTCTAGCTACCTCAAAACTGACCTTACTAAGCAACTTTACATTGCTATTGGTGATAATTGGTGGAATAAAGAGGGGGTATCCAATGCTGGTTTCCGATTTTGCTATTTAGGGTGGTTTCGAAAATTTTAGGAGATGATGCGGGTACCAGCTTCCCGTACTGATGAAGGCGGAGCAAACACCCGTTACGGCGCGTGGTAATGTAAATTCAGAGTTGCTACAAAAATTGCAAAACCATCTTTTGATGCATTCCAGACACTACAAAATAGTTCAACACATATGGAGCAACGAATATATCACTGGAAATATTGATACTTAGTACTTACTCAGTATCAAAACGGTGCACATTTGTTGAAGTCGCACCATTCCTCGGGCCATTATCTTCCAGTCCAAGTGCTTACAGGTGAACTACTTCTCGCATGCTACCGCCACACCCACCTGGGCAGAGACCAAACAGAAATGTTAGTTTCAGCAAATTAAATGTCAAATCCAGATCTTCAGATGAGCTAATTTACTCCAATGAAACACCTTTCAGGCTTGGGGATGCTGCAGAGCTGGTCGACACCGCTGATACCTGAGGTATTTAGGTTCACATGCCTGATAATTCTCATCTCATCAGCATTGCTGTATTTCATGCATATTCTGCCGACTCTGTGGTTAAACATAATTCACCTTAGCATATATTTTAGTCAACTGAAAGTCTCGCAGAACATTTGTCATAAGACCAGGAAATCTCAGGAAAGCTGGGCCAACCGGGTGCATTGAAGAGACTCCGGTTGAAAAAGTTGTATAGAAGGAGTTGTATATTTGAGCGAACTAAAGATACAGCGCGACATGTCTGCCATTAAAAAAATAATGGCAAACATTAATCACAGGCTGATACAGGGAAGTAACATAATGGGGCAATATGCATATAGTAAATAGGCAGGAGGCACATATTTCTTCTACGGCTATTGATGCTTTCTATATTATTCAACCTTGATCCGCCCCTAATAAACCGGCGAAGAGGCTGAGTTATATTGCCTCCTTGATCGCCCTATGGATGAAACTTTCTTTCCTCTTTCCTGGAATGGAATGCGTGCCTCAGAGACTCCCCGATCATTGAAATTAGCACCCCCCCCTACCCGGTGGGCCTCCGAGCCACCCTCGCCCTGGTGGAGGACTTACAAACACCACTCTCGATCTCGGCTCCTGTGTGGGATAGGGGAAAAGTGCAAAAGCCGGTGGGTAGCTCATAGAAATTCATGAAGAAGGTATATTTGTCACTTTTTGACTCGCGTCAATATTGACGAGATGACAGGTCAAAGAACGTTACATGCTAGAGAAGAGTTTCTGGGCTCTGGCAGCTGGCAGAGTTCAGTTAGAATCAATTTGTTTAGGAAACCATTCGTTTCCTCTCATTATGGAAAATCGAATGATGTATGATATGACTATACTAAGTCAAAACATAAAAATGACGAGATCTAAGGTCAGGCAAGTTCAAGATCTAACCTAGCATAGTCAGTATGTATATCAATTAAGTCATAATAATAATCACAACGTAATGGTATCAAAATACAAGAGTTATCATCATTTCCTGCAACGGTATTGATCCTAGTCTAAAAACCTGCTAAAGTCGTCCCACATGATCTCTCAGAGGTCGCAAGTCCAAAAAATTGCAATATGAACCTGACAAAGAGCCTAGGATGCGGAGAACGACGTGGAGAATAGGAAGGTATTCTAAGCTTTATTTACATAAATTAAGCCATGTTTTGCCAAATTCAGTTTTTCTGTGCATTTCTAACGGAGACATCATGATCAGTACCTAACCCTAGGTCATCGACATAAAAAATCCCGGAATACATTTTGTGGTACTCGGTGGGCCAATTATGAAATATGAGTTTCAATTTGGTACCTTAACTCTGTTATACTATATTGAACTTTGTTGGAGATAAAGCCACTTGACCTGCACTGGTGACCTGACCTGACATGACCAACCTTAAAATTTTGGAACAAGTTGCAAAATTGATTATGGATAATGTTTGCCAAGTATGAAGAGGCTCCGCACCATATTTTGATGCCGTCAGGAAACCTGAGGGGGGAGGTGTTCACACCCCCACCAGGATGAGGGTTAGATAACTTCAAATACTAGAACTTCTGTCCCTATTGAGCCTGAGCTCTAGGCCTGTCGACGGCTGGGTGGGCTTCGCACAATCTAGGGCCAGACTTGCTGAGTGGCCACTCAAAGTCGGAGTCGATTCTGAGTTGACTCAGGTTTTGCTCGGATCAGTGTTGAGTCGACTCTCTTATGGATTTGGGTTTAGTCACTCACCGGTTCAACGCAGTGAGTTGAGGGCCCGGCTGTGAGTCAGGGTTAAATCGACTCAAAAACATTTGAGTCATCAACAAGTCTGCCTAGGGTGTGAGCTTCCGTCATCCACATCACAATGGAAGATATATACTCTTGCAGAAACATACATCAAGCAACGGCTTTGCGCTGTGAAGTAAAAATATTTTAATAATGCACATTAAGCGGTCCCTTGATATCGAAGATCTAATTATGTAAATTTAAACACGAGCTCAGCTCAAACATTTATTACTAAGCGTACCTTGGGCGTACCAGATACTGAATTCAGGGCGACAGGAGCCGCTAAATTGAAGATACCAGAATTATAAATGTGATATTCCTTTCAAAAATATAAATGATTAGGTAAAAAACTACTTAACAAATTACTTGTATCACTGGTATCAGTGGTAGTGACTTACATATGATTACAATCATTTTCATTTTATTTACCTTTCACGCTTCGGGTTCCTAGCCTGCTATCAACTACCAACTGCTGCTTACCACCATCATTGGGTTGTATGTTAAAAACGGACAATTGTCACAGTGGAATCCAGGTCTCCTCCAGAGAAGGTCTAACACTTAAGTAGAAACTGAACATAAATATATATATATATATATATATATATATATATATATATATATATATAACCCTTAGGGGCAAACTGCATTATTGAAAAAAATAGTCCACCAAGTGAAATGCTAGCTACACGCTTAATAATTTATGTACTTCGAAAACATGTATTTGTGCTTGGGTCATGCAGCCAAAATATATTTTTTGTCACAGCCCTGCACCTTAAATAATGTAAATGCGTCACCTACCGGAGTAACCTAGTTGACCAGTTTCTGCACCTCTGCATGACGAGCGCATGCATTCACCAGTCGAATTTCAGCATCCAGCAGACCGAGATATTGCAAACTGGTCAGGCCTAACGGACTTCTCGCCCTCTTTTGAACCAAGGTCTCGAAATCTTTAACTACCTCACTGATGGCCACAGCGGGAAATGGGGTGGAAATGATGTTTCAGTATCAGGATCAGTCATAGACTTTTAATGATGTGCCAACTCTTGCACGCCTACGTCAAGAGGTTTGCTTCAACGATTCAAGGTTGGAACCAGTGCAGGATAGTATCGTGCAACTCAAAGCTGGCAGCAGCATTGCTTTCGCCTCACCTAAAAATCGATAATATGGCAAACTCCTCACGCACCGATTCCAAAGTCACACTGCTCTTCAAATGATCCGAGCTGACTGCCTAGTTCATTTTTCTAGGGCCCCTCACTTTGAGTTATATGTAACAATAGCGAAGACGCTAATTGTCAGTTAGTGACGGGAGCGAGGTATAGCAGCAGAGAAGGTAAGGTAAATAGCGGGCGGGGGACAGGGGCACGCAGTCAGGTGAGCGTCTCTGTGAAAGGCGAACGAAAAGTTGCGTGCTCGTCTCAGACTGCCTGGCAGAGGATGCCATCACTGAGCCTACACTGATCTATCACATGTCGGACATCGCAGGTCAGTTCCTTTTCCGGATACAGCGCTTGGCACCGGGCCCCCACGTGTTGCACGCCCGAGCCGACATCAGGCCACGGAGTTGGAGTAAGGATTGCAGAGGGTTTTCTTCTATGTTGGGTGGGCGGGTGGTAACTTTCCGTCCGCCTTTCACCGAGACGCTGACGTGACTGCGTGCCCCTGTCCCCCGCCCGCTACGCTCCGCCCGCTATTTATCTTACCTTCTCTGCTGCTATCCCTCGCTCCCGTCACTAACTGACAATTAGCGTCTTCGCTATTGTTACATTTAGTGCCTTGTTCGCTCCTTAACCCGTTGACTCGATTTGGCTGTAAATTAAGCGACCTTATGTCAGTTCACGGCCCTGGCATCCTTAAACAAACAGAAGCCGCTGGACTTTAACCCCTCTTTCCTGCGCCCTATTTTATTTACACTATGTTTCACATAAATGTGCTCAATGTCCCGGGCTAACGTCATTGGCGACCAGCGCCTAATGTTGTGCTCATGGAAATGTGTGGATGAAATGGCTGAATTTGTTGTATTCTGTTTTGGTCCCCGCTCAAATAAACGTGTAGTTTTCAAAATGCACGGCAAAATATGAAACTCATGTATATTTGAAACGTGCAGAAGGGAAAAAATCCGACTTTTGCGCTTGCCAACGTCATTGGAGACACATATGATAGACCTAAAAAAACAAAATTATTAACCAGCATCGTTCAACAAGCTTCGAGGGACGTAAAACCTCATATAGTTCCGAGATTCCGATACAGATTTGCCAAATGTCACCGTGCGTCCGGCGAACTTTGTTTGATACTTCAACACTTGATTTAGAAAATATTGTTTGAGCTTTGGTTTTGCTTTTAAGATCATCTGGGGACAAATCAAACAATTTGTTTAACTTTTTGAAACATGGTAAAAACGGGTCAAGTCTGACATCACAGGGCATTCAATGTCAAGGTTACTACACTAGAAGGGCATATGATAAATATTTTAGTGCATGAGCCCAGAGGTCAGAAAAAGTCCAAACGTGCCAACATAGTTGGGGAAGATCTTCAGCTACCGGGGAGTCTAAGCATTTTATTTCTTCCTCTACTGCAGTATTTCTGGTCTTCTGACATGTGAACATTATGTCTTACTTTTACTTATGTGGTACTTTTGAGCTGTGGATTTTCCGATTTTGTGGACTATTTGAACATTGGACATTTAGACGATTATTTATAGGGACGTTCTAGCTTTGACTCTTTGTTCTTGAGGTCGAATTAAAACGTGGACTATTTGAGCAGTTGACTATTTAAACATCGCGTGAATTCACATATCTGTAGTCTTTCTGCTTCATTATTTTCACTGGCACTAGCACTAGCAAAAAACTGTTTTCAGCCATTTTAAACGAATCAGAAGCCGGGGCAAGTTTCGAGGGCGGTCCAGCGCAGAACCCCGGGGACTGTGTTTAAGTGAATTCGCTTGCACCGCGGTGGAAGAGTTGGGGTAAGTCGGACCTCGGATGACAAGCTGGCGCACGCGTTGCAAATTGTTATAGAGCACAATGCAAAAAAGTGCACCGGACTCGTCTACATAGTTGCTTAGGATGTGGATTCATGGATTCTATTGCTTTGGTTGGGGATTTGAACCTCGCGGTGAATAATTATTATTACAGCCTTCGTAGTAATAAAGTAAGGAAACTGGGACTGGTTGGGGGCCCATTTTCGATGCGTCCACGCGCGGCACCCGGTCCATACTGGTTTCATAATTTTCTGTTATTTTTCCAGAACCTTTAAAAAGTGGGGTCTAGAGCTGACTTTCAGCTGGGTATTGACTGACCAATGCTCAACATGGGTGACAGGAGGATTATGATAAAATGACTTACCTATTAGACATTTGGTAACATCTCAAGGTAAGCATGCATTACTTTAGGTACATACCTACCTTCTTGCAAGTAAAACTCAAATTTGCATTGATTGGTTAAGTGTTTCAATGGCACAGTTGTAACTTACAGTCAGCATCTCCTGCTGTGTGTAGGAAGTGCCTGTATATTTAAATTTTCTGTGGTCTTTCACTCGCCATTTATCATCAAGCTGAAACTTGCAAACTTTTAAACCAGCCAGTTTAGTTCTATGATTTGGAAAAATAAATTGAACTTTGCAATTGAACTATATGTTTTAAATAAATTAATGATTTGTTCTTTCTCTTGTCGGGACGACACATTTTATCTATGCATAATTTTTAGAATTATTAGAGGATTTGAAATATTTTGGTGTTTAAGTTTGTTTTAGATTGCCTTTGAAATTCTTGGATCAAAACTAAATTTTAAAAAATATGGTCCAATTTTTTAATCTTTAGATTTGAGATCAAATGTAGATTTCATGCACACATTTTGAATGAAAATGTCAGTAAACATATAAGTACAAATTTTGAAAGCAATTGAGCTTAAATTACGAGAGATATCGGGTTATACATGAAGGCCTTTACGAGGGTGTCAAATATATATTTGCCCAAAGCTTTTGAAATTGCCAACAGATTTTAAATTCATTTTGTTCGTTGGAATCGGTGTCTCATATTACTTAAGAACATGTATATAGAGAAAAATATTTTGACCCCAAAAAATTTTAAAGTGTTAAACAATTCTGGATTATTTTACACCTGAAAAAAAATTTCATGGCCTGAAGACCATCTAAACTAATTTTGAACAATGTCCCCCATTAATACTAAACTTTTATTACCTAAATGTGACAAATAAAGGCCGTGTGCTCAGGCCTCTGCTCCCTAAGCTATAATTTCGAGATAATTGCCTCTGGGGAACGTTCGTCGCATCTTGGGGCATCAACTGGTCTGCGTTGGGGAACCAAATTACTTTTTCTGACCTCTGCATGAGTCCATTACACTCTGTCAGAAGAACAAGTGAGTACTCGCATAGTTTTGCTAATAAACGCATTTAGTAAATGGACATCTCATTTCCCTGTATGAATCCGCAGGAAGATTCTGAGCAGCGTGACTATGACTAAGCTCCAGACTAGCATGAAACGTTGTGTAATCAGTGGAGTTAAACTGAGCACTTGGTAATTGGGAATGGGCGAGAATTCCGCTGTATATACAGAGCTATAAAAAATAAGTTTTCCTCGGCAGGGGTTGATTTTCCCCGGGCTAAGGTAGCTTTCCAAATTGAAAAGGCCATGCTGGAGTCGCACGAAAGAGGAAAATATTATTCCCAAATACAGAATGAGAAGGCAGGTGCAAATCGTGATACAATTCCATATTGAAGGGTGTATTTGCACCAGAAGTGTGCCAGTCTCATCTGCAAAAATATTCAATATTCAGGCTCCCCGAGACTTTTCCAACTATGTTGAGAAGAACATGGTTTTCATATAACTGGCACGGAAGTCGAAAGTCTCCTACAAATTAAAATTCGACCCGGCTACCGAGTCAGCGTGTCGAAATTGCCATCTCTCAGCTAAATATGACGAAGACTGGCAGCCATGACGTCACTGATCAAAGGCGGGGAGGGGAAGAGAATCTTACACCAACCACTGCTGGTAGAAGACTGCCTACTCTAAAACAAAACAAAAACTGTCGGTTTTGAGCTGGCATTGACTCCGTTTTCGCCGGGTCCTCGCCTCCGGCATATGTTGCCAAAAGAGCTATGACAGTTTTCTTCAATTTGAATTAAACCGGATTTTTCTCCGATGAGGACTTGGGTGGGCTCTTCCAGCCCCAATCCGGAAAGTTGTTTATTAAATACGGACATCCTGCAGTTGACTTGACAGCATACATGCATTCATGAATGTATAAGGCTGTTGGAACTGACGCTCTGACCTTCACTTCGATTTCAGTATCAATAGCTGAGGGGCAGCAAAATTCACTGATGTAAGTTATCATCAGTACCCGTTGTAAATGCGTCCTGATTTAACACGTAGGCTTTGGTAAAAAAAATGGAGCAATAAACCTTAAGCACGTCAGCAAAATTGCGCGCCAACCAAAATTGCACAGTGGTAACAAAAGCAACCTCACCAACAGCCGCTGCGGTAAAATTCCAGGTGCTAGATCCATTCGGTTCCGCGTTCCCGATGTAATTTGTCACGGCCAAACATTGAGACACGTTGCCATACGTCGCGTGCAGACCGATCAATGTTGCAGGCCAGGCGGCCCGTGCCCCGGGCCACTCAAAACCAGCCCAGAGAGCGGCAGCGCCGCACTGGCATTCCGGCGCGCACAAATTACATGTCGGAGCGGCCGCTGTTTTGATGACTTGCCGAGCCCTTTGTCCATGACGTTACCCTGCTGCAAATTCATCAAACTCAAGCCGGGCTGGCCCCCATCAATTTCTAGGTATGCGCTGCTTGTTTTGAATTATTTAGTAATATATTGAGGGACAGAACTAGCAGTGCGGTCTGTATTCAAATATCCATAATGACCCCTCATTTAAAAATGCAGCATCATCCTTAACACGCACGTTGACGGGGGTCTGAGCCACCTTCGCTTTGACGGGGAGTACCCCGCCCCCTTAGATCTCGAGAACCACGATAGATAGCGAAAAACGGTAAACATCGTTGGGTAGCCCATCCAATTGGCTGTAGAAAACAGTTAAAAAGTTTTTGTCAGGTTTTTGTTACTTTTTTCAGGTCACATTTAGGGTCACAATGCCTTCACTAGAGGTGAAGGCATGCCATCATAAGAATAACATGTAAATGCAGGTTTTCGGCCATTACATCTGAACATGTAAAAATAGAGCAAAACAATTTATAACATTGCAATCCTCGCAGCAAGCCAAATCGAATTATGTATAGTGTGACCTTGCTAAGTCCAATCAGATAAAATTTGTGACTTAACCTGACCTGAGGTTAGGTCAAGGTCAAATTATGCCAAAATGCATATCATTGGAACCGCAAAGGCGACGCAAATCTGATAAGTTAAAATAAAGGATCTATCCCTATCCATTACTAAGTTATTCAGTTAAAATAATTTTTCCCATGTATTTCCAATGGACAGGTAATGGTTCGCACCTGACCTTAGATCATTAATATCAAAACTATCGGAACATATTTTAGTGTGGAGGGTCCATTATGTGATATGAGTTTCGATCGGATAAGTTTGTCCTGGTCTGAATTATGCTATCTTAAAATGTTTTCGAGGTGAGGTCACTTGACCTGTGCTGGTGACCTGACCTGATAAACTAACCTTGAAATTTTTCCAAAAGTTGTAAAAATGATGAGAAAAAAGGCATGCCAAGTACCGCGGCGCTACGCGCCGCGGCTTTTATGCTGTATCTGAAGAAACCCGAGGGGGGCGGGTGGGGTGGGTACCCGGCCCCTCATCAAGGCGCGTATTAAATCAACTCACACATATTCCGATAATATGATACCAGTCTCAGGAAAACCACGTGCTAGAATGTCCTGAGAAATCATTGTGGTTAATACCTCGTTTACTTCGGCTTTTATCACGTTATGGCCTTTGGAGCAAGTTTCATCCAACCCCCAGGATGTCAGACGAACTTTATTCTGTTGACATAGTTACATTAAACTGAACACCATTTTGCCCAAAGGCATGTGGAAAATACCTGCAGCTTAATAAGCAAGTGGCTTAGATACCTGATTCTGTTACATAAACACAGCTTGCGTGAGAGAAGTTGGGTGGGTCCTCTCACCGCGTTGATCCATGTTTGATCTCCTTTCATCCTCTCTTACCTTGAAAAGTATTATGAGCAGAGTTGAAGTAGGCGTCTAATATGTATTCCTACAAAATAGTTCAATACATGCCATAAACGTTTTGGACATCAGAAAATCGAGTCGGTGACACTGTACTTTTTTGTCCGTCTACAGTACGGAGAGTCGGATTCACGAGGATTCATATGACGTCATAGTTAATATTTTTTCAATGTTAATTTCAAGGTCACAGGTCCAGATCAGAGAAGAGCGTGGGGATTCATTGCTGAGCAGGGATCCGCCAGCCTACGGATAGGAGCACGCGGGAACTGATTACTGAGCAGGGATTGGTCGAGGTCAAACCCTCATTTCCCTCCCAATGGTTGCTAAAGACCAGTTAAAGTGTACATTATTTGGAGTATGCATACTGTGCCTGCATAAGCCAATGACTCTGAATGACCTGGACAGCACAATTTCATCGAAAATTTTTGGGACCTTACCTCTATAACCGTAGTCCGCGTTTAGTGTATTCCCGGCTTTGTTTTACCAATAAGCATGGTATTTCCTAATTATGGGTCCTCAGCACAGATTAGATTTAACCTTTATGACCTCGCTTGCTCTTGAAGATATTAACCAAGGTCAATAAGAATTGGCTTTAGTGTAGATTAGCATGGCCCCACGTACCCCCAATGAGCGTTTTCTCAGCTATCTTGTTGTTCGACATATCAGGAGGGAACATTTTAGACTATTTCAACTGTGCGTTGATACCAAACCCCTCTCCAATGCGCGTGTTAAGATAATCTATGCAATCGATAAATTATGCCATTGTGGAGGGGTGTATGTTTGACAGTCAAACAAATATAATTATTATGCACCTAAGCATTTAGACGAATGAGGAGGACCCGAAGTGTACTCGCAATGGTCCATATTCGCCCTGCCAATAGGCTGGCGAGACACTCCTCCAGTATGACATTTGACCTGCTGAAAACTACCGCAGCATTTAAAGGGTTAGGATAAATCCCTACAAGTACCATCGCGACGGAACATTCCCGGCCGCAGCACCGACAAGTCACCCGTATAGCTTGTACGGACCTCGTTCCAGGACCAGGAGGGACGGTGTCATATTCATACATCCAGCTCCCGTCGCTTTCCAACCCTTAGATGCAGGGAACCGTGCCCACCTCAAGGCGTTACCCACCTTCCCTCGCCTGGATGGGCATATTTTCTATCGCACCGCCACAACGTGCCGCCCCTAGCCGAAATGCCTTGGTAGATATTTAGTCAGCAACTGCGTTGTTACTTTCCAATTTAATATGAAAGACTTTCTTTCAAAATTCATAAATCATATTTTCTGAAAAATATGGCAATTTTATTTACAGCATCATTTTTAGCTCCACACAGAGTGAAGAAGAGAAATGGCGAGTTCTTTCATTCTGTACCAGTCGCCATCAGGGAGCGCAACGCTCCGCTCAGCATGGCGAAAACGCTCGGCAGGGTAATATTTTACCGAGTTCAATGCGTCATGGCGCCAAAAGCCTCGTGGGAAACCAGGGGCGGGCTGTGTGTCGACTAAATGAAGGAGCGAGATTAACAGTCTTTGGTGAATGTTCTAGATAACGCCGGCACTCTCATTGGAGAGCAGTAATACTGCCATCCTATTTCCAGAAGACATTGTCATCGATCTACGGTGCATCCCTGTCTCTGGGTATATACATAAGCCTATTGAAGCCCATCCAAGGCCTCACCAAGGTACCACCGATGAAGTATAACCGGTCATGCGTATGAACTGCCCATTGCCTGAGGCCATGCCCGCGGCAGTGTGACGGCTGTCGCAGACCTTCAGGCGGCCCCGGGAGACTTCAACAGCCCTGCACCGAACGCCCGGTGACCATGCCCCCGCCTACAACACAGCGCCAAACAAGTCTCGCGAGGTGGGGCCGAAATGATCGACCCGGCTGCATTTAACACGCGCATTGACGGGGGTCTGAGCCACTTCGATTGACGGGGGCGGGTACCCGCCCCTAAGATCTCGGAACCACGGTAGGTGCGAAAACGGTAACGGCGTTGGGCTGCCCATCCACTTTCCTCGAAACATTTGAACCATTTTTTGTCAGGTCTTTAGGTCCGGGGTCAAACATGCCCGCCATAGGGATAACATGTAAATTATTTTGGGTATTACATCTGAAAGTAAGATGGCAAAACGACTTGACTTATGAATCCTCTTGCAGCCGAATCGAATGATATATAATTTGACCTTGTAGGTCAATGGTTTGACCTGACCTGGGTCGGTGGGTAATTATATAAAAGCATATCATTAGAACCGAGCCCGGCGAGTTAATGCGCTAAATAAATGCTCTATCCCATCCGTTACTGGTTTTCGTAAAACCATTTTTCCTGTATTTATGGGGGTTGCCTCGTCCTGACCTTAGGTCATGTATAAAATACCGGACATTGTTGGACTCGGTGGGGCCATTTGTGATATGAGTTTATGGTAGTTCCCTGTCACTTATGTTTTAAATTTTTTGAGGTCGGGTCCTTGCCTGTATGGTGCCTGACCTGGATGACCTACCTAAATTTTCGAAGCTGTAAAATGATGGGAAAGGTTGTGGGGGTCGCGCGGTTTATTCCAACCGGGCGTTAAACTGCGTGCTGGCATCAAAGACCAATGCAGCTCGCTCAGTAACCTCCTTATGATAGCAACGGCAAAGCGAAATAGAATCCAGCATTAAAGCGCAACTGTTGAACGGAGGCTGTCCGCACTCAGGGCCCAATGACCGTTTTTTAGAAATATGTTTAGCCCCAGCTTAAAAACGATATTTATAGAAATAAAGGTTAATTTACTAACCACGCCATGGTTCTCCCTCTTTATATACTTTCTCTAGAACATTGATAATGGTAGTGCAAACGAAGGTGGAGAGAGGGGCATACACGGATTTCATTGTTTTCGATATTTTTTTCAGTTCCGTTAAATTGCCAGCAGCAATTCCAAATTCTCATTTTTTTAAAAACATCATCATCAGAAAGACAGATACATTATCGGGATTGGTACTAGCCTTAATTAGCACAAGATACGGAAGTACTGGAAATCATTCCAAATCTCAAACAAACATTGGCAGGTTTCTCAGAAATGTCATCGTGTACGCTACGGTTTCAAGATTAGGAATTCTGCCCCGCAACACTGCATGTATCGTTCAGCACGTCTTGAGGTCTAGGAAAGTACAATGTCGATGGTAAAATGTCAGGGCAGTTCACTCTTAAATGAGCAAAGACTCCATCAAACCGGTCTCAACTAAAATTCAAGGTGCTGGTTAAAATTCACTGGCCTTTGTGTTCCCCACATAATGACTCTGTGGTCCTAAATGGGGGTCATGACTCATCGTTTGAGAGCCACTGCTAGTGAAGGAGGTTTCCAATTTACTTGAAAGGCATTCGCTATTAAAATTTCGTGGCGGAGATTCCCATTACACAATATGCGTCGGTCAAATAGCAGGTGTCGTGCACACTGATTTCGCTTTGGTTGCTTGTAACGTTCTCCGGACCACGTCCAACTGACAGGAGCTGCGGAGCCTCTGCTTATTACCGACTCCGAAAGGAGGATATAAACCGGAAAAATATGAAACTAGATAAAAACACTCGACACAAGGAAAATTGCTGTGATGAATCGCGTTTTAACAACATGAGGTGCAAAGTAAAAACTGGTCGCTCCGGACCGAATGTTTTTGTTTTACTAATAGGGCGAAATGGCTTCGTTTCTCATGTGGTTAGGCCTTGGCACAGCGAGGATTTTAAACAGGGTCAGGTGGGATGCAAAATCAAACAAAGAAACAACCTGCAAAAATAAAAAGTGTTGGTCAGTCCTTTTGTCATCTGAATACATGTTTGATGAAGAATATGAGACTGAGGCCAAAGGAAAACAATATCACGCGCAGAGGAGAGGGGCTGGCCTCCACGTGCAATTGAGGGGGTCTTAAAGTGCCCTCCGATGGGGGCAGGATGGGTAGAGGTACCCCCGACTGGGCCAACATTTATCCACATTATGACAAAGTTTCATTGATTTAGGTCCATATGTCCAAAGTCAGACAAGGGCGTAAAGGTCAAAGCTGGGCCGTGCTGGAGACCTATTGGGAAATGCCGTGGTTATGCAAAAAACGAATACACCAGAAACGGACTAAGGTTATGGAAGGGAGGTACCACATAAGGTTCTCTGAAATTTTGAGGTCAAGGTCAATCAAGGTCAATGACCTATGACGTAACAATGGCATATTATAAACAATGTACAATATGACTGGCTCTCTGGCAGCCTTTGGGTGGAAAATCAGGGTTTGACCCTGAAAGATATCTTTGACCTTGACCTGTGACCTTAACCTTGAGTAGCCTTAACTATGAAGTCATAGAATAGCATACGTCATACTGAATAATGCCACCTGACCGGAATACTGGGGTCAATGACCTTAACCTATGACCTTTAGTCTTGACCTTGGTCTTTACTTAGGTTGACCTTGACATATAACCTGAGTATATGACGTTACGACGTCACCACTCGGTCCTCAGTGTAGGTGAACTGATGTGACTGCTCGATTGCTACGGTCTCAAAATATAGATATAACTTTAAAATCCTATAAATCAATACATTATTGACTGGTTTTCACATTTCTTCACCAATCGACGAGCTCATAAATTCTCGCAAATATGGCGAAACGGCGTTTTATGGCAACGAACGGGTCTCTGGCCACCTTTGAAAATAGGTGGGGGCACTTTAAGACACCCCACTGCGCGTAATATGAGACGATTAAAGAAAATATGAACAATTAATATCAATCTTTGCGTTTTCACCCAGTCTCATTGTAGGAAAAAATACGTTGATAAATGGTTTGGTCTTTAATACGTTGGTAAATGGCTTGGACAAAGAGCCTTTCTGGCATTGGCCTCCTTAAAACCTATATACCGGGCGTGAATTTGGTAATGACAATTGTTAACCCTCGCCTCGGTGGGGGTGTTCCGCAACTTCCCTTATCATTTTAAGGTTGGGTCATCTCAGGTCAGGTCAGCAGTGCAGGTCAAGTGACCTCACCTCAAAATATTTAAAATGGCATGAGTAAGATATGGGTGAATCTATTGGATTCAAACTTATTCTACATAATAGGCCCACCGAATAATACAAAAACATTTCAAGATTTTTCATATAGATGACTCAGGGTCATGTACGGATCATGACTTCTCGATTGGAAATGCACGGGGAAAACAGGAATTGGGCTGTATTTTTGTAGATACGGCTGCGAATATCTTCATATTCTGGAAAGCTGTTTCAGCTGTTTCTGCACAAATACAGCCCATTTTCTGTTTTTCCCATGTATTTCCAAGGGAGAGGTCATGATCCGTACCTGACTCTAGGTCATCGATATGAAAAAAAATCCCGGAATATATCTTGTAGCACTCGGTGGGGCCATTATGTGGTATAAGTTTCAATCCGATATATTTACACATTTCTTACTTATGTTACCTTAAACATTTTTGGGAGGTGAGGTCGCTTGACCTGCACTGGTGACCTCACCTGAGATGACCCAACCTTAAAATTTTGGAGAAAGTTGCAAAATTTATCAAGAATAAGGTGTTTACTCAACTCTGTCAGACGCCAGAGCCAAAAAACTCTACCCTAACATGCAACCTTCTTTGACCTGAAAACCCCTTCTTTGACCTGTTATGACCTCAATATCAACCTGAGCTAAAATCTGATAGAATAGCTTTGTCATGAATTGTTATGGGCTATCCACCAGCACTTGCGTTTTTTTTCGCTATCCCGCATAGGAGCTGAGTTTGAGGGGGCTGGTTGAAAACACCCACCAGGGCGAAGGTGGCTCAGAGGCCCACCTTTGCAGGTGTTAATGATTATGGCTTAAGATGCGCAATATGTTTGAATAGCTCAAAATAATAAGCTTCACTTTGGAAACTAAAAGAATGTTCTTCTAAAAACAGGAAAAACTTCATTTGAATTCGTATTTACTAGTGGCACAAATGAGCAAGACAAATTGTGGCAATACACGTTATCAGGTAATGATCTAGTGCAAATGTGGAGGTTCACTACCTCTAGCCAATAAAAATAAAACAATTTGAAATATTGGGGTTCCCAACCATCTATAACACAAAATATTGTTCGATTCAATATTTCTGATCAGAATTCTCTTAAAACCACTTTTAGTCTCGAGTTCCACCAAGGTTCCACATTTCTTTTACACACCGCCCATAAATTACTGCATAGGGGTCATTTCCGCATTCGTACTGCAAAACAAAACTAGTTTTTCATAGACTCTGCAGCAGGTTTATGTGAAAATCAGCATTAAAGAATACATTCAGGTCATGCAGGAGATGTTTTTTTCATTTCCGTGTTTCATTCAATCTTGAGATCGCGATGCTATGTTAATATGATGCCATGACATTACAGCTTTACCACTCCGTGGCTTAGATTCGTGAAAGTTCCTGAACGCTTCTTCAAACTCGCAGATTAATCCGCTTAAAAGCTGTAAGAAGATTGGCAGGCCCCTGGAAAGTTATCCTTAATGCTACAATAAGGCTGTGAGGTTATAGTAAGGTTGACATGCTGCGGGAAAACACGCTGAATTTCCATGCCTTCGAAGCTTTCCTCTGATACGAGAGGAGTAATAAAACTGTTACCCAGCCATCCTGCCCTCTATCAGGAGATTGCAAGATCTGGGTGTCGGAAGTTTGATACGCTGTATATATAATTCAGGGTGGGTAGCCTTCCCCAGCCAACTGAATTTATCAAGCCTCACCCCTAAAGGTTGTATACGCTCACTAGCTAGCGTTAATACAAAACGATTTGTCTTGCAAACCTATTTTTGCCCTGCTCGTCTCTTTTCCGTGACTTTTCGCTACTCGTAGGGTTTTGTCACACCACAGAGACGCATGACCTGATCAATAATCTACAAGAGGTATCAAGCATTGTTAAAGTGATTTAGCATTGCACAAAACCTACACCACATGCTACACTAGAAGTCATTCGAATCCAAATTCTGCGAAGCGAAAAGTTTTATCCCGAAAAGTTCAAACCAAGTCCAAACAACGCTATGTTCATCATACAATGCATCGAATTACGGCGAAACATAGGCAGATCCAGGATGGCAGAGAGCATTCCCCTCCCTGATTAACCCTCGGCGCCCCTGAAAGTGTCAATTACATGTATTCGATTCATATGGAGTTTGTGTATGTCATTTGTATGTCATTATGGCATGTAAATTCAGGTAAATGGTAAGGTTGACCTGACTTTGAAGCAGAGTGCAGGACTGGATAACCATCTTACGTAATCCTGAAAGTATAGCTGCGGTGAAGTAGCAGTAATACCGAAAAATCCTGTCATATATTACCTTATGCAGTTGTGGATAGGAAGTTATTCAGCCTTTCAGCGTCAAAATTACGGAAATTCCAGGGAAAACTGTTCAGTAATTCGGTGAGAAACGAAAATAATAATACATTCTCGTATACCCTGAAGGATCAAAAGTATGTACACATATGCATTGAAAGCTTTGATTAGTTCAATCGGTGTTTGTTCAAACATTTTTTAGATCCAGTAAAAAATGAGATCACCAATGAACGCCATGAGTATAAGTTCACGAACGGCGATTGAATTTTTTAAAATAAATAAAACCAAGCTTCACTATGTATCAAAGTAAAAATACTCTCTATACATTCCAATGATGTATGATGTGACCTTGCAGGCTAGATGCATATAATGTGATGCTTCTATGCTAGAAGCCTTGCAGGCTTCTACAAGCTTCTTACAAGGACGGCTACACCAATCAATGCAGTCGAATAATGAAACAGTGGCCAGGCCAGAAGCAAATCGCCGTAACCTCCAGCATCAGTACGAACATACATTGAGCAGTCTCATTGCATTTGCATATTATGTTTCTTCCCTTCTCGGCTTTGGTGAGTTGAGCAACCATGTAATTTCAGGGTTACGTTTGCGTTTATGCGTGAAATGTTTCAAAGGCAGCAGCTGGGTCGTCGCCTGATTAATGTTTACATGCTGAAACTGGGGCGTTTCGCCGCTTTAAAGCAAATGAGTGGACGGACCGTGCTATTGGGATTACAGAGCATCACTTAAAGATAAATATATGGCAGCATGGCATGCTCACGACAGATGTGTCATTAATGTCTCCAGGAAAGAGGGCGGTGATTATCTGGCCGAAGACTGCACTTAACACAAATGGAACTAGATGCCCCTCTTGGCAGAAGAGAGGCTCTTTTGTGCCGTCGTGGCAGAAAACCAACGTTGGAGCTTGGCACTAGAGTGGCTCTTTGCCGATGTCATAAACCAAAGGATTGCCAGCCTATTATTAAGCTTGGTTGGAGAAGAGGATTAGATACTGTATGATCCAATCACATTTTGTGTGCAAACATTGCATATGGCCCCAAATTAAGGCAGAGTTATCATTTGTGATTTTTGGATGACATCTTATAGCATGTGAGCACATGCCAGTGGAACTTAGAATGGCAAATCATATGTATAATGTTTATCCTTCTCCTAACGTGCTAGAAATAGGCTCTTTGAGCTGTGCGGTACTTGCATACCCTACGACTACAATTTTCAAAATTCAAGTGGGACTGATATTGAGAGGATATTGGGCGAAGCAACTATGTTTTAATTGTAAAGCTGATGATCAGACGTGCCTGAAATACTGTTATCCATTCGAAATATACATTTTTCTATCCCTGTGTGAAGAGACTGTATAAAAACAAACGTTATATAGATATACATCACTCTCAGGCAGTGCTGCAACAGCTGTTCATATCTCGATTAAATTACTCCTCAGAGCTTACACATTCCATTCAGGGATCGTGAATTTATCATGCCTTTAACCTACAGTATATCAGTTCTACAGATACCCCGCCATAAGTCGATGAATAAATCAGTAATCAAAAATATGCTGATGCATAGGTTCCATCTGAATTCAATTTTTAATGGGAATTCGATGCATGAAAAATGACAACAGAATTTCATGTGACTATAAGCTCTATATCATCCAATGTAACGCCCAAAAAGGAACTTATAATAAAAGCGGGTTTTCTCTTGAGGGACATCATCAGATCGCGATCTTTAACGCTCGCTGCTATCTCATCCTCAAACTGCTTGAAATGGAGGTCTCGATCTGCCACTACGAACAAAACTGATCTCCGGTGCTGAGTTCGCTCCGTATGTGGCTCACGCTGACTGCTTCAGACCTCAGATTGGCCCCGCGATTGATGACGCCTTGTCGGGCACATCGCCAAAAAGAACTGCCGCCTGTCGCTACAACTGATCGTACCAATGACGCCAGCGGGTCTCCCCCGACTCAACGTGGACCACAGAACCATCTGAGGGTACTGCCAAAGGATTCATAAAGGCAGACGAGTTACAGGGTTCTGATCTTGGGAGACACCGTTCATGACGTTGCTTGACCTTGGACAGAATGCAACATAAATTTATTTTTTGGTTAAATAATCACTCTACTCAACAGCGTGACTTCACATCTTATGACTCACTTTTGAACCAATTCCACATCCCATCACTTACTGCACGTGGGCTTCAGTTCGATCTTATGTTCCCAAAAAGTATATTTTCAGGCAGCTTAACTTCATCGACCTGCTAAATTGTTCCTCTTACACATTCCGTCCCAGCTCACTCGCTCCTTGCGACTCTTCGCTGAGCGCCGCGGCCGTCACAGCGCTGTCAGCGAGGGCTTCTCTGCTAAGGAGCCTAGAGACATAAATGCAGTTCTGGAAGCTTCCCGAGGCCCACTTCTTTTGTGATTATGTTAATACATTCAAGACATGTGTGGTAAGATATTTAAGTGCTTGGTAGCAACTGTACTTTTAGCTCTCACCCCTTTTCATGTTTTTATGTTTCCGGGCAGATCAGGCACCGTGCGTGCCTTAAGAAGACCCGGAACATCTACGGTATCTACGGTATATATATATATATATATATATATATATATATATATATATTCCAAATTTGATGGTTTCCCACTTTTTAGGATGTACACTGTCTCCATTCTTGTGATGCAAATAGCCTTTTTAATGCTCTGATTTCGTCTGTGAGTGGATTGTATCTGTTGGCTATTATTTTAAATACATAAATAATAAACTTACATCAGCAACACAAATGGAGGTGTTGAATTTGGGGAATCCGCTGATCTATGCAACCATCCGCACGGAGTCATCCAGATCAAGACAATCCGAGGTCTGAGGGTAAACTGGGCCGCTCGGTATATTGTATATATTGTAGGGAGATAAAGGTTTGAATATGTTTATGTTCTATTGAAAACCGTGTGCCGTATTCTACTAGTATAAACAGGTTCCCTTAAAATACTTTGAAATCTGCGACATGGTAAACAGGGAAAAACCTACCATTTTGGCATTCTAAATGGTGACAATCCAAGGCGGGTAAGGAGACAAAAACTATCATATATATTTCCTCCAGACAAATACCCGAACAAATCACCGAAATTAGTACCTATAATTTGAGCTCACAATGTTTTTCAAACAACAGAATGGTCCAGGAGTGTTCATTGGTGTCCTACCAAGGCAAAAGGTGCCACATTTTGAAGCCTGGTCTGGAGACACATTTATGATTTGACATTTACAATGGTGACACACTGAACACCTTTTTGGTTCTTGAGGGTAAATTAGATCTGGAGTGGGTAAACTGATATTTACATTTCATTATCTTTTGTTTTATTTCATTATTTTCGTTTAAGTGGCCTGTCTTATAGCTATTCGTATTCATACCTTCCATGAGAAATGTATATAAATCAGAAACAGAATCCGGTCAAATACACCTTACTGTCATTTAAAAATTTTCCCACCCGTGTCCTCAGGATTTTAAGCAATGGTTTTCTTATAGAGAGATACATTCTGGTCAAATGTTAGGCATACATTTGTGCCTCGATCAAAGTGAGCGAAAAGTTTCATTTAAGGATATATTCTAAAGTAGCTGCATTAACGACCAAATATGCCAACATAAAATATGATATATGGCGTAGGATGGACAAAAAGGCACTATTGCATGATTAAAACAAACTACACTGAGAAAAAATTAACTGCCTTTGGGAGTTGGAGGGGGAGTTTTTCAAAACGACTCCCCCAAAATGACTCCCTTACACCCGAAAACTCCCACCGCCCCCCCCCCAAACTCCGCCTAGAACTCCAGCAAAATAACCCCTATAACACCTCACTATACCTCCTGGTTACTCCCCAATAAGTCTCTTTACAACCCCTAGATACACCCTCAAAGCTATGTTAAACCCCCTGATTACCCCCCTAATAAACCTTTCTACACTCCCCCGTAGAAACTCCCAAAACGCGCGTTATACCCCCAGAAGACTCCCTTCCAAACCATACTCAAGTCGTCTCTGCAGCAATAAAACCGCACAAGATCCTTACATAAGTGTATTCTTTGCTTCACATACACACACACACACACGCACGCACGCACGCACGCACGCACGCGCGCGCGCGCGCACGCCACACACACACACACACACACACACACACACACACACACACACACACACACACATACTTACAGGCCGTGCAAATGAGGTCCACGTCCCAAGTGTACTACTGAGGACCACCTCCTCAGATTGTCAGAGCGACTTACTGTTTTATACTGTTGATGCTCTTTAGGGCCGAAATGAAGTACTTTATGAATTTTGTTGGAAATGTGTTTTTACAATCTTCCAGAGATTGCTGAAAAACCGAGGACATTAGAGAACAGCGAGGTCCGATTGTGTGACTTTTGCTTAACGTCGGTGTATATCGAGGCCCGAATTTCATAGGCGGATCCAGGGGTTTCGGTCGTTGGGGCAAAAATTCTAAAACTAAATTTTTTACCAAAAATCTTAATCTGGTTCAGATTGTGAAATTTTGGTGAACCTGAAAATGACCCCCTTAACCCGCCTATGATGTGTGTGACAGTGCTAAACAAAGGTCACTACTTAGGTCCAGTCCTTGGACCAGTTGTGTACCACTTTTTGCGCTTTGTGGTAGGGACAGGTATCAGTGCCGAATCCAAGAGGGGAATAGAGCGACTCAAGCCCCTACCCCCGCCCCCAAAATGACCGAGCTTCCATAGTAAATGCATAGCCGGGGGTAGTCTGAGGATAGGGGCGCAAGCTTCCCGATATTTGGGGGTTCGAGCCCCCATGCTCAGAGAAACCCCTCAATAGCCGATCGAGCCCCTCCCCCCGCCCTCAATCCCACATTGCGGGCCCCTTGGATACAGCCAGGCTCAAGCAGTCTACCTGGGCTGACTGTGGCTGCAGCCGGGCTCCCTGGCATGCTTGCCAGGCCCCTGTGGGCTGCCCATAATCTCTGTGTCCGAACTGGGGCCATATATTCAGCAGTCTCGGGCCATCTGTAGTTCAACCGGGCCCCAGTTATTCACCCAGGCCCTCTGTGACCAGGGATGTAAATTTGTGAAAGTCACATGACCTTTGTTGTCGGTGCGCCCTAAACCACCAAATTTGTGAACAAGTTAAAGGGTGTTTTTTCCCAGCCGAGTCGTAAAATTTGTTGATGGGCTGAGAATAGGTGCGTTTACCCCCACTCCACACACCCCCTCCCCCCACGCCCGCTCACATAGATCTGGGACCGGTTGGGCGGCAGATCTGGTTTAAACATCCCGAATTTTTAGGGATGCTTTTCAAAGTTAGTGGTGTTTTCAAAATGTTTAGGGGTGCTCGCGCACCTCTAAAAGTACACAATGCTACACGCCTGCCTGTGACCTCAACTGGGCTTCCTGTTGTCCAGCAGGCGCGGGTCCCCTATGGCCTCAGACGAGGCCCTGTCATGAATGCGGGCGCCTGAAGTCGACCTGGACATCTAGTGTCTGCATTCGGACCCCCTGGCATACCTTTGAACCCTGTGTTCCAAAAATGTCCCCCTGTAGAGACACCGTGGCCCTTGTGTTCTGCATTGGCCCCTTTTAGTCTGCACAGGCTCTGCTTGGTCTACCCGGGCCCCCGTTGTCTACCCCGGCCCTTTGTGGATCAGCTGGCCTCTTGTGGTTTTCCGGATCTCCTGCGGTCAACCCCATTTTTCTGCCCGGACCTCTGGCGTCCTACCCGGGACCTCCTTGGTCTGCCCGCGTCCTTTACAGCTTGTCTCGGCCCCGTGGTCTGCCTGTGCCCCTTGTCGCCTGCCCGGACTCTTATGGGTTTCAAAGTTCCCTGTGGTCTTCCCGGGCTCTCCATGGTCTGTCCGGGCCCCGTGTGCTCTGCCTGTGCCCATATGTTTGAACACCCCTTCCAGATTGGTTCCTGCGCGGTATAGCGAAAAACGCTACGGGTGGTTGATATGGCATGAAAATGACGAAGAAGCTTCATCAGTCACTTTTGTTCGGGCCAATGTTCAGCTCAAACACGTTAAAGAAGATGACAGTTGATGGTATGGTTGTTTGTTACTTAAAAGGAAGGTGACACCTTTGTCGAATGCTGGAATTTAGTCTAATTAGGGGAACTTTTAGTAAAAAAATCATGGAACTGTCCATTATTTCTCTGAAAAATGTACAATAAGCTCAACATTTTGATTTTCAAAATGTTCCTCTAGGGAAATAAATACATATCTGCCTGTGGATGATGTCATGATCTGGCAACCACTACCATTTTCAATCCGCTTCAAGGGCTTCGATTGGCTGATACTCACCGTGACATCAGCATATGTCGTCACACCAACAGCCATGACAACTGTGGTCTGCTGCTAATGGTACATGAGGGGTACATTTCAGGTAGGAATAAGCTTTTTTCTACGGAAATCTCGAGTTCCAAGAAATATTATATATTGAGTACTGGGTTCTCCGACTTGCTTTCCAACTTCGCTATCTCAGTTAAAATCATGTTATGAAGGTGCCACATTCCCCTTTAAGAGGTCTAGCCTCTGACTGCTTTTAGGTAGAGCCAACATTAAAATAGGCGTCATTCGATTCCTCTCGTACCGGCCTGTAGGCCAGTATCCTAAGCCATATTTACAGAAAGGGAGACATTTTTACCAACCCACGTTCTCCATGAATCTTAAAGGCAGATTTCATACCCCATATCTGACCTCAGGCCAGGGATCTTAGAAAAATCCCAAAACATGTTCTGTAACAATGTAACATCCAGTGGGGCGATTGTCTGATGATTTTGACCTAAATTGACGCTGCAATCTTCAACATTTGTGTTAGGTAGGATCACTTGGCCTAGCCTGTTAAATTTACCTGATATGACTGAAGCTTAAGATTTTGAGGGAAGTAGTACAATCCATTAAGGATCAGGGGTGCCAAGTACGGGCGGCACTTCGCGCCACCGTTTATTCGGACCTGCAAGGGGGAGGGTTAATGTTTGTATCAATCTCGCGAAGGTTGGTACATCAATAATCAGATCATTTTCGCGGTAGGTACAGCTTTAAAATATTTACATCTAAAAAAACGAACGTAAATACTTTTTTGGTCACATTTTTATTTAAAAAAAATTCCGGACCCCCGGGCAAGATTTTGTGCCTCTAGAAACCAACTCTGGAGGCCCTGAGATCAGCTCCTGGGCCCTGAAGCCAAGCGCATGGCTTGGGGAATGCGAGACTAGCTCTTGAGTCCCCAATATTTACTATTGAGACCCTCCGAGATAAGTGCTTCGATGTTTCAGAGCTTATGTGCAGTGCTGGGCGCGTTCCTCGATTTTTGGTGGTGCGTTAGCGCTCCTGCGTTCCTCCGGCCGCAGTTAGTGCTCTTCTGGAATAGCGCTCCTCAATTTTTTCACTCGGTGCGCTAGCGCTCCTGCGTTCCTGTGTTCCAAACTAGTAACCCGCAATTGACCTGGGTCCAGAGCCGAACGCTACTGACCAAGGGATTCGCCCCCTCTCCCTCCCCAGTTAACTCAGCTTCTTAAAAAAGAAATGAAAAGAAAAATGTCGCATTTTATTAAAAAATGAAATAATGCGAGTTAGGTACACCGCACAAACTAGTTCAATCCAACAAGGTTAACGAAAATGTTCAATCTAAGATAGTCCATGGACATCGAAAACAAAATAACTATTTCTATGACCAACACTGATGCGTGAAATCCACTCAAGCATAGGTATTTGCAAGTATATTCACGTAACATACTGTAACAAACACTTCCAACAAGCATGGCAATACTTGCGCCAGACGTTGTGCACCTCTGTGTTGCAAGGATAGGCTACAGAGGGCGCTGCGAATGTGCATTTTTCCGTATATTATGCAGTTAAGCTGTCAAGGTGTATACTTTTATGTAGTCCAATTTCTTCAGTGCGGGGTTCACGCTTCATACAATGAGGAGCGCTTCAAAATTTAGGCAGTGCGCTCCTCTTACTTGCGCTCGTTGGAAAAAACTTTCCGATCCTGCGCTCTTGCGTTCCTAAAAAGGCAGTGCGTACGTACGCAAGAGCACAGGAGCGCACGAAAGGAGTGCACTTGCCTAGCTCTGCTCATATGATAAACTCTGAGAACATAAATCAGAAATCGAGGAGGTCTGGCGAGGGGCCCCGAGCGGAGGGCGCTGTTTGGCCTGCGACTCGAAGGTAGGCCGGTCGACCAGTAGGTGCTGCAGCATGTCGTCCTGTAGGGCGACTGGGCGCCGCACTGCCGCCGCTTGCGGCCCTTAGGTACGTTGGTCAGGCGGTTGCTGGGAGGACGCTGGTAACAGAAGTTCTGGCGCGCGTCCACGCGAGAGAAGGCCACAGGGGTTATGAAGAGGCTGGCAGGCCGGTGAAGATGTCAAATTTTTCCTTGGCCACCAGAGACGATGCTGGGGGTTTGCCGCCCCAACGCAGCGGCGGCGAAAGCAGCAAGGAAAAGTCAGTGCCCACCCGGTCAGGGCCCAGGTCAGAGGTGAGCGGTCACGCCCTCCGGCAGCCCAATGTCCATGTATTGGTATGTCAATGTACTCAATGTCCAGGCACCTCCCTCGCCCCGGAGCCACCGACCAGACGCCTGGTGCCGATGGAGGGGAGCCTATACTTGGAGGCGTTGACCAAGTGGTAAGCCTGCGAGCGGTAAGCGAGCCTGCGACTCGAAGGTAGGCCAGTCGACCAGTGGGTGCTGCGGCATGTGGTCCTGCAGGCGGGAGAGCCCGGGCGCCGCACTGCCGCCGCTTGCGGCCCTCCGGTACGCTGGTTAGGCGGTTGTTGGGAGGATGCCCGTAGTAGTAGTTCCGAGGCGTGTCCATGCGAGAGAAGGCCACAGGCGGTATGGAGAGGCTGGCGGGCCGAGTCGGGTAGGTAGACCACCAGGAGATGTCGTGTCGTCTCCTGGTCACAGAGATGGGTGGGCGGTAGACAGGGGAAGCAGGTGGATAGGCGCGTCCCAGGCAGACGTCCAGGAAGGCGGCATCGCGGCCCCCGGCGGCGACACCGCCGGGCAGGAGTAGCGCGGCAGTCAGCCGCCGGCGACGGGGGACGCAGCCCGGCCGACCTCATCAGCCTTCCCGGAATACGCACACTCCGTAGGTCCACGAGACCTCGTCCACGGCGGATCAGGACGCCGACGAGCGCGACACCACAACCGCAGCAGAGTCGAAAGGCCGGGCGGACGCGCCCTCACCACACCCCCGCCGGCCTGCGGGGACGCGGCCGGTCGCGGTGGATCGCCACCGGGCCACCAGAGATGATGCCGGGAGAGTCGCCAACTCAACGTAGCGGCGACGAAAGCAGCGAGGAAAAGCCGGCGCCCAACCAGCCAGGGCCGAGGTCGGAGGTGAGCGGCCACGACCTGAAAATATGCAATAGTTAGGGATGTGCGGGGGAAACAGGGTCAGCGGCAGACCAGCAGGAGGCGGGCGAATATTGGTGAGATTGGTCAAGGGCATACAGACCGTGCAGTGCGGCTAGCAAAGGGTGGGAAGACTACGAGCCCGACGTCGACCCCACCAACCCGGTGTTAGTTCAAGCTTGAAACCTTAATATTTTCTTAAAAATGGCCACCCCCAATCAATGAACAGCCCTCCGCCAACACATTAGGGCCCTGTCCCATGTAAAGAAAGAAAGTAAGAAAAAAGACAGTTTGGACCAGGAGAAGGGGGTGCACTAAAGGGACTAGTCAAAGACAGGTTTTGGAACAGATCAAAAAGTGGCGTATTGACTAGTTTTCACAATTTTCACACCACACCACACCACCTCCACCAAATCACCGGCCTATTCACTTTTTTTTAACTGGGGCCGATCCTTGAAAATATGGAACTTAATAAACGCGTTCAAAAGGTATCAGGCGAATTATTCCGGCAGACAAATATTATCCTTCTAAAGACACTATGCTGCTCCTCCTCTTAGGGCCATTGTGGGAGGCGAGGAAGTTAATCTGCGTTCAACCAGAGCTCAATCGTCACGACAAAACCAGTGGGCATAGCAAATGATTTTTCCACTCCAATATGTCTTAGCCTGCACATGGTGACAGATATCACAGGTTCCGCTGATTTATCTGATGTTAATAACTTACATAAATTGGCTGATTTGTCGTGAAATATATCCAAGACAGTCGTGTTTTGGCTATTTCCATGGCATTTTGGTGATTTTTTTCTTACTTCCATTTTAATCGAGTTTTTCCTCCGTCAATGCCATAATTACATTTTTCTTGAACTAAAGGTCCCCAAAAATGATACGAATAAAGATATAGTAAGTATTTCAGGTTACATTAAAAAGTGTCCTTTTTCTCCCGGGGTGCCCCTCAAAGTTGGTGTGCCCTCGCATACCAAAGCTCTGGCTGCACCCCTGCGGCTCACTGAAATTTTGATGGTGAGTTAAGTTGGAATTGAGCGAATTGCTTTCAGCTCGCGACTTGAGTTGAGCCGAATAAAAAATCTGAAATGCACACCTCTGCTCTCTACTAAGCTAGTGAAAAACCTTGATGTTTGAAGTGATTGCTCGATTTTCAACTTGTATGCTAATATGAATATGTGCTTTTAGTGAAAAAGCTATCAAACAGCTTATTTTTAAAATATGTAAAAACCTTCAAGAGATCTATTAAAGGACATTCTTCTCACTTTTACGCTAAATTATTTGCTAACCTCAGCCAGATTGGCAATTTTGACCTGTAGGGGAATTTTCATGGACCCAAATTGTTATCATCTGAAGCTTAGACTAGACAAAATAAAAATACTTGCTCTCCAAATCACCTATATACAGAAAAATAATGCATGAAAGTTATTTGGAGATTTTTTGTACGTCATAGCGGAGTCGTAAATAATTCGTTCGTTGCGAGCACTTTCTCCACTCGAGATTAAACAAGTTGATCATCAGCTTGTTTAATCTCGAGTGGCGAAAGTCCGCACAACGAACGAATTTTTTGTACATTTTATCTAGTCCAAGCTTCAGAGAATGCCAAGTTTGTGTCTATGAAAACTCTAAATGTGTCAAAATTGTCATTCTTGAGCCCATATCCGGATCCAGGATTGCCGATGGGGAAACACCTTCCCGGGGAGGCGCCATCCGGACCAGGGGCGCCACTTTTGACCGGCAAAATCTATTAGGTGGGCGCCAAATCCTATCGGTGGGCGCCGATTTTTGCATCCTGGGGGAAGAGGTGGGAAGCGACATTTTAGGGGGCGCCATCGACCTTTCAGGGGGCGCCGTGACCATTTCAGGGGGCGCCGAGGGTCGATCGGGTGGGGCACGGGCCCCCTTTGCCCCCTGGATCTGCCTGTGCTTGAACCTTAATGTGAAGCGAATACTAGCTTTTCCGCCTTGGTACTAATATATGCTCATCAGGGACAAAGTAACCAAAGATCAAGCACCCTAGTGAAAACTTATCACGCGCATTGACGGGGGGGCGGGTACCCGCCCCCTCGAGTTTGCCAAAGATAGCAGTAAAACGGCGGTGCGTAGCGCCGCCGTACTTGGCATACCTTTTCCCTCATCCTTTTTACAACTTCTGTGAAAATTTTAAAGTTAGGTCATCTCAGGTCAGGTCACCAGTACAGGTCAAGTGACCTGACCTCAAAGTTTAAGAGTCGGAGTCGGAGCAGGGTGAACTTATCCGATTAAAACTCATATCACATTATGTTCCCACCGAGTTCTCTAAAATATGTTCCGGCATTTTTTATATCGATGACCTAAGGTCAGGTACGAGGCATAACCTCTCCTTTGGAAATACATAGGAAAAATGGTTTTTACTCTATAACTCAGTAACGAATAGTGATAGAGCGTTTATGTTAGCTTTATTAGACTCGCCTTGGTTTTGCGGTTCTAATGATATGCATTTTATATAATTTGACAAGGACCTGACCTAAGGTCAGGTCAAATCCTTGATTTGACCTAGCAAGGTCAAATTATATATCATTCGATTCGGCTTGCTGCGAGGATTCATATTGTTTATGTGGTTTTGCTCTATCTTTATTTGTTCAGATGTAATGGCCGAAAAGCTTAATTTACATGTTATCCCTTTTACGGCATGTTTTGACCTCTCGTGACCCTAAATGTGACCTGACAAAAAATGGTTCAAATATTTTCGATGGAGAAGTGGATGGGCAACCAAACGCCGTTTACCGTTTTTTGCTACCTACCGTTTTTCTCGAGATCTTAGGGGGCGGGTACCCGCCCCCCTCGTCAAAAGCGAATGTGGCTCAGACCCCCGTCAATGCGCGTGTTAACAAAGAAAATATCTACTTGAAGAACTTAAACTTACCTTTCCAATAAGTTATTGATTAACCTTAGTTTAAAGCAACTATTCGCTTTTCGGCTTGCGTCACAACAAAATTTGTGCTTTTTAGTAAACAAATCGAAGAGCTTGATAGTAAAATGTTAAAAATATCAAGAGATCTAGTAAAAGACATTCAACTCAGTTTCACACAGAGTTATTGACTAACCTTAGTGTGAAGTGACTACCCGCGTTTCGGCTTGGGTCCCAATGCATAGGCGGATCCAGGGGGGGCAAAGGGGGCACATGCCCCCCCTGATCGACCCTCGGCGCCCCCTGAAATGGTCACGGCGCCCCCTGAAAGGTCGATGGCGCCCTCCTGAAATGTCGCTTCCCACCCCCTCCCCCCAGGATGCGAAAATATGCGCCCACCGATAGGATTTGGCGCCCACCTGATAGGTTTTGCCGGTCAAAAATGGCGCTCCCCTGGTCTGGATGGCGCCCCCGGGGGAAGTGCCCCCCTCGATCGGCAATCCTGGATCCGCGTATGTCCCAATGTGCTTATCAGTGACAAAGCAATTAAATAGCTTGCTTTGGATCATGACTGATAAGTGAAAAGTTGCTTTGTAGCCGAGAAAAATGTAAAACAAAAATATTGAAAGCAAGTGTTTAGTTCTTGGGACTAGGCTTTCATTCATGCTAGCCTTAATAGAAAAGCAAAAGTGGCTAATCACTTAGGCTGCACCATTTTTGGGTAGATTTCTAAGGTAAGTGAAAATTAATTGAGAACATGCTGGTGGAGTACTCTAAATTAAAAATAATAAAAATATACCCAAAAGAAATAACTACACTGGGAGATGTAGATAGTCCTTAGGACTAGACTTTCACTTATACTAGACTTAACACGCGCCCCGCTGAGGGCGAAATTCGCCCCCTCCTGGTTTTTCCCAGATAGCTGAAGAGCAAAGAGACGCAGAACAACGAAACTTACGGTACCTTATTCCTGATTAATTTTACACATTTGACCAAATTTTTAGTTAAGGTCATGTCAGGTCAAGGAGCTATTCAGGGTCAAGTGACCCGACCTCAAAACCTAAAATTACGAGTTTGAAGCAGCGCCCAGGGAACATTAGCAAACCGATCAGTTTGAAACTTTCACAATATGATAAGGTCATTAGGTTCTACAAATCTGCTATCTCGGAATTTTGATATTGGTGACCTAAGGTGGGGTCAATTTTTGTTTACTCCATTATAAGTCTATGGTGAAAAATAGAATGGACTCGTTTTCAGAAAAATACTGGATAGATAAGGCTGAAAATCCTCAAAATGTCTATTCTTACCACAATCTTGACCATAAAGTTAAGTTTTTGAGCATCTGACCTCTCAAAGGTCATATCAGGTCACGGGAGCAGAGG